>VZTM01006682.1:212-14998 GCA_013400555.1 Jacana jacana | reverse complement strand
CAAGCTGAACTGCATTCTAAACTATTTTTCTTTTAATGTAAAAGGACACTCAACAACCCAGATAAATAAGCTCTGCCCAAAACACCACACCAACTGAACATCAGGGGCAGAAATGGAACTGCAGAGCTCATGACTTCCAATACGGAGTACAAAACATTTTACTGCCAAATAAAAATTGTTGCAGATAAGATTAATTCTGTCTCTGGGGGGAAAAAAAGAAATTGCTTTTTTTCAGTGCTCAGTTGTGATTCTCATTTGAAATAAATTTCTGCATTTTCACCTCCCAGTAGAGGTGTGTCATGCAGACCACTGAAGAGAAGCTGTACTCCTTTATTACAGCAAAAATAGAGAGAAATCCCAGGGGAACATCTGAAGTCATTTTCATGGGGAAGCAGGAAGACCAGTAAGATGCAGTCCCATAAATTCTTACGAAAATCCTACATCTCCATCTCACTTCTGGTTTGGCAGTGGATTAATTGCTTGGGGCTATCGTCTTCTAACAAACTGAAGGAAAAGAAAATCTACAAAACTTTCATACTACTTATATATGGAACAGAACAAAGTATAATAATTAAAAATAAATGGCAAACTTGGTCATGACAGAGTGTTACTTACTCAAGGAAAGGTTGACTCACTAAAAAAAAATTAGCTTATTAAATTTCTCAAGTACCAGATGAGTTACAGTACTAATGGATAGCATTAATGACAGCTTGCCATAAGATACAACAATCTGACAATCTTTTTGCCATAAAGACTCTCATATAAAAGGATTTTGCAAATACTTTTCAAACATGTATCTATGTTGAGAGCTTAGCTAGCAAGCTGAAAATAGAAAGTGGTACACAGATTACATTTGAGGACTACAGTCCTACACCAGCTAATACTGGAAGGATGAAGAAAATATGGCCAGTTGAATGCTAAACCTTCCTTCTGTAGGTACTATGGGAAGTTCTTGGGCCAGACATCGCAATTACGCTTCACACAACCAGGAAAAAGCCTACCCTCCAGGGTCGGAAGAACAACACGGTTCAGAGCAGTGATGCAAGATTTTTGCCTGAACTGACCCGAACCATCTTCAGGCATCATATCAAAAAGGAATATTGAGCTTCCTCACACTTTATTTTTGTCTTACTGCTTTGACAGGCTTGATATAAATTAATTTCCTTAACCATGCTTATTTTTATTATAACCTACAATGCCTTGAAAAATCATTGATAAAATTAAAGACACTAAGCATTTCCAGTATTTTTATTTGTTAGAAACACACTTGAAAAATAAGCTCCTTTTAGCTACCAACCTATAGAAGTACAACACAGGTAAGCTTTCCAAGCTTTTGCATTTCTCCTATTCAAAACCTGTTACAGATCCTTCAAAGATCTCTGGCTGAACACAGAATTACCTACAGCTATTTTTGTCTGCTTTGCCATGAGATCCCACATCAGATTCTCTAATGTGAAAATAATACATAAATAATAGTAGCATAGTTATAGAAAAAAACTTGAAATAAAATGTCTAAATACAATAATATCTTTAGAGATATGTTCACTTTCGTCTCCAAAAGATTTTCATCTAATTGACAGAAAAAAAAAAACACCTGTTTTGTTACAGTTATTGTCAAGTCATAAATTTAAAGCAAACAGGTTAATAGCTCAATTTCATTTTTTAAAAACAGAAATTTACAAAATGTTATGGAATGATGTTCTGAAAAGTATCTTTTTTTTTTTTGTTCTATGGTGTTAGGGACTCAATTCACACAGTCTTACAGAAGGGATTTTAATCTTAGCCTTATTATGACAAAAACAACATAACATAAAAAGAAACATCCCTCAATGACAAAGGAGGAGGATACATATGGGCCATTGAAGCCTAGTTACCAATTGAGAACTCATTTGTCAGTGTACTGGCAATAAATTGACCAAATTTGTTTCGCTTTTCATCTTATACAAAGAAAACAAACCTAATCGGTGAGAAAAAGAAATCCACTTCTAAAAATTCTGTGACCATTGAAAACCTGAACTGTTATTAGTAGTCTAGCAAAGGCATGAAAAGGAACAAAAATACTAATTTTTAAACATCTGCCAGTGTCTTTGCAGTGTTCCCTCGAAGGCGGAAATTACCATCGCCTTCTTGTATTAGCCAGTGAAAGAATTCCCTCTGAAAGCATGTGATAACTATTTGTTGCTATAGAACGGGGTCTGCTTCAATTCTAATTTATTGTGTGGCTTACCTAACCTCCTCATCAGCACTACTTACACAGATACATTACATATAAAAAGCAAACTGGTTCCTCAAAAACACTGCAAGGAAATTGCTGTCTAAGTGCCAGCTGAACAGAAAGGCAATATTGTGCTTCTCCCAGTGATTTTCACCACAGCACAGTGCAGGAGATGAAGGCATTTTTTTCTGTGGCTCTTATCTTACCTACATGCTTCACACACTTAAATGACATATATTGGAGTCATCAATGTATGCATTTTCTTGGCAACTCAAAATAGAAACAAAGTGTGCAGCCTTGACATTACTTCATGCTATGTTGCTTGAGATACAAACTCAATTAACTTTTCTCAAAGTTCAATAGAAATTCTTAGAGATTGCTAAGATCACTAGAATCAAGATACTCCTCCGTATTCTTTGGGAGCACAGCAACATATCATCGCAGTACAATCTACAAACAGCTAAACAGACTGTAGAGACATTTTAAAATAACATATACCAAAGCTTTGAGAAGAGCCCACTTCAACAATATCAGGAAACTGTAAAACATTTCACAAATATTTCAAATAATTTAAACATTTTTATATAGCTCCTACTATAGCTTTTTAAGTATTCCTCTTACATTCTATCAAGGAAAAAATATGAATCTGGGAATACATTTTAAGAAAATATAGTAGCATGTACCTAAGCTGGCACAGAAAAAAACACATACCATCAAGCCATTTGTGAATAAAAAGAGTTATTGAGTGAATTTTTATGTCCTGAAACATGAAGACATGTTAAGCTTTTTACAATTCCAGAATACAGTAATATTTTTTGTTAAGATATGCATGTGAATAAGAAATAGCACCCCTTCTACTTTGATAAGCTTTCATCCACACAAAGGCTCACAAATGCTTCCTTCATATCTATCCAGAAACCCTTATTTTAAAAAAGAACAACAGATTGGCACTCTCCCCTCAAAACATTTCTTTAAAAGGAAAAAAAAAAAAAAAGATAAAGATATATATATAAAGCAGTCTCTTTTGCAGACCACAGCAGTTTTACTGAATGGCAAATGCTCATTATTATGCACTGATATGCAGAAGATATTACTGTCAATTCCCAGAGTGTTCCCTCTTTCATAAGCAGACTGTCGAAGGCTGATACATAATCCATCCAAGCAGTGCAATAAAAGGAAAATTATCATAGAATGTACACAGTGCAGTCCAAATTCTAGGTCTGCTATAGAGAGTAGACGATACACTTTCTTGGCTACACACAATTCTCAGTCAGTGGCGTTATTTGTGAAGAAACGTAAACTCTTCTACCTCACCAGTAGACCCTTGTGTTCACAGAGACTTCTCAAGCATTACTGTAGACACCATTTCACTTAATTTAATATAGTATTAACACTGAAAAAAACAAAACATACCAATAAGATACTGATGAAATCCTTATGTTTTAATTCCTTGTGGCACAGGGGATTAAAATACCTCCTTATATGATGAAATTACTGAACTCTCCTGCTTCGACAGTCCAAATCAAAACACACCAAATCCTACAGAACATGAACTCAACAGCACATCATCAAATGGAATGATGCTTTTGGGCCCCAAATATTATTTGTAAAGAAGTTCTTCACCTAAATATTTTCTTTTACTGTCTATGCACACAGCTTCTAGCAGACTGGTTGTCTTAATGTCAACTTAGGCAACTAGGTGTTTTTGTAATACAAACCACAGATGTAAGGAGAGCTAGAGAAGTATTTATTATGAATAATTTGTGTCAAGGTTTAGGACATGTTTTAAAGCCAAATGTTCACAAAGACTTGCAATTTGGAACAGTTTGATGCAAGGATAATATCAGCAAATAGATCACTTGACATTATTGCAGGGCCAGCCTGCAGCTAGGGCGCTCCTGCCCTCATCAAGGCTGGCTGCGCTTGAGGGAAAGCCAGAGCAGTACTTCTAAAGCCCAGGAAAACCCCAGAAACCCTTTGAGGCCTTTCCCTCATCTCATTCTCTGTCATAAAAGAACTTCCATTGCATTTCAATGCCAAGCCTTCACTTGAGTATGCAGAGCAGCCCCAATTCTAACAAGGGCTGTAGGTGGGTCTCCATGTTGCATTACCTTTTTTACCACAAAGACTGAAAATAATTTTAGGGTCTGGCAGAGCAGAGCAGCAGCCAGTGTCTGGTGGAGAGCACTGAGCAGCTGGCATGGCCACACTGGTGTCCCATCCCACCAGGAGTACCAGGAGCAAGAGCCTCTGACACTGAACACTGTTATAAGAATGGGTTGACAGAAAACAGCTAAAAGTGAACAGATCCACAGGAGTCAGTGACAAACACTAGCAGGGACACCTGTTCCTGGATGCTAAAGCAAGGAGGATCAGCAGTGTAGATGACCAACTCTGAGAAGACTTCCCTGTATAACAGGGGAACCATGGCTAAAGGGGTTTGTTCAGAGCCCAGGAAACTCAGTGCCCAGTTTTGCAACAATAATCGATGTGCTGGGGCAGCCCTTGGCTGGCACAGCAAGACATTATTCCCCAGTAGCTCTTGTGGTTTCCTAGAGGTATTAAGGGAGAGAATAAAGAAAGCGGGAAAATGGAAGGTCAAGAAGCCAGTCAGAAAACTCTCTCAGAAGGATGAGTTTTCTGTATTTTCATGTCACGTTGTCAGAGGTGATGGCTGCTGTGGGACTGGGAAACCTGACACAAGTTCCTCTCACTCTCCAACTTCCCAGTTCCCTCTCCAGCAGCAGTAACAGAGTAACTGATCTGGTTCTTCTTCTGATGCACCAGGAAATCAAACAGCTATTTCCTTCCACCCTGCTGCGTGACAGTGACACATCCCAACCTGCTTATGCTTTGAGCTGACACTATTTGGTTTCCTGTAACCATGAAAACCGACTTCTGAGTGGGATCCAGTAATAGAGCACATGAGTTAGCCCATCTCAGTAATCCAGTTCTCAATGGTAGGAAAAGGATTTATTTGGGATGACAGCCAATTTGGAGAGTGGTTGGGGTAGAGGATGGGAGATGAGGAAAGTAATTCTGCCTGCTTTTAGCGCAATACATTTTTCAAAGTGATGTCTTACCACACTTACCTTCTCCTGCCCTTCCTCCCCTTTGTTTCCTTAAAAAAAATAATCCTTTCTTCTCCTTGTCACCATATCTATATGATATAAACCCTTAAATGTGACAGTCCTTCAAATCTTTCAGGCCAAAGCCAGTGCAAGTGTAGGAGTTCATTCACATTTAACTTCATGAGTCAAGAAGCTTAATTATTTCAGGTAATATGACCCTTGTTCTAAACTTATTTCTGCTTTCCATTCCCATTACCATATTTTCAGTACAACTCCTTTATGGTAACATTCAAATACCTTGTTGCCTTTTTCTCCTCAAAATACAAAATCTAACCTTTGTTTGTGACACACCAACTAATATTGTGCTACTGTAATTACATGAGTGGGAGGTGATTAGGATGTCACTAACACAATTTTACCACTTATTTTCACAGTTCAAGTGAAGGATACGCCAAGAATATGACAGAACACAGATAGGAAGCTCTGCTATGACTTTCATATTTTACAAACTTTTTGTCATATATTTGTTTTTTCTCTTTGGTTACAATTTTAAAAGAAGTGTGAGAACATTACCATCCACAGGCTTATTGGGATACAAAGCTTCCCTCCGTCAAATTTATTGCTATATCACAGTAACTGAATGATGCTGAAATGTTAGTAACATATTGTAATTATTAATAAAATATCTGCATTGAATGAGATTTGCAACTGGAAAAGAGAGAAGGCCTATTTCCAGCCTTGGAACAATCACTATGCTGCCACTGCTGTGGATGCTGCCTATGTCCACTCTATAAAACAAAATATTTTCTTTCTTTAATGGACATATGGGAACTTAATTACAAAAAAGCAGATACACAAAAAATTGTCCAAAGCATCAAATATATATAGTAAGAATTCTATTCAGTTTCAGCTCTTACGGTTCTGCATACAATGGCATCAGATAATTTTTTATCCCATCTATAACCTTGGACACATGCATCACAATTTCTTCTAATCAAGACGTATAAAGGTTACAACCCTCTACTTTTCAGACTCCCATCCTAAGTTACAAGACAAAATGAAGTTTTGAATTTTCATTGCATTTAAGTGGTTGATTTGTTGACATTTGAAAAAACAAACAAACAAACAAACAAAACTCAAAGGTCAGATCAATAGCTAAGAATAGTTGTAACAGTGTTTTGTGGCAGGTAGACATGGTAAGTGGAAACATGATTGATAAGGTCATAAAGGTCAGAACTTGAATATTCTTGAAAAGGCTGTTATCTTTGTCATACTATGCAAATGCCACAGCAGTACTCTTAAACTTACTAAGACCCAATACAGGGAACCAAAGAAAGTAAAGAAGTTTTCAGCAAAAGTAGAAAGATTAAAACGAAAATCCTTCTCTGAAGCAACGGTTAAAAGGAGTACAAATTGATGTAGATCATTAACTGGGGGTCATGCAGCATCAGCTTTCTTAATAAAAAGTCGCAATTAAGAGGATAGAAAATGTCACAAGAAAGGCTACCTGCATTTTTCCCTTTGAAATGTGTTTCCATGACATATTTTTTTACGAGTAATTACATAATTGGACCATATGCTCTATGGAATGCAATTGGGTCTCAAACTTGCTTTGGATTCCTGATTGCTGGCATAGTTAATACTGGCAGCCTCAATGATTAAAATATTCTTCAGACAGACATACACACAAATACGTACTTTAGTTAAGTAACACATTTTGTTTCTAATTATTTGCCTTATGTCAGTTGATAATTTAGGATATACATAGGACACATTTCCCAATTAATCTCCCAAAACCCTGAAGCAAAAATTTCCTTTGTATCTAACAGTTGGCATTCCTAAGTCCAAAGCTGGAGTTCAGAAACCCTCCAAGATACCTTGAAAATAGTTTTTGTAATAGTGCAAACCAGAACATACTGTTATTAAAACCAAATAATTTCCATCCTAAACAATTCAATTTTAGATTAATGAAAGCAGTGGACCAACAGAGAAGGAGCACCCACTTCTCAAGGAGAGCACAGTATGTGCCTTTATGGTTTCCAAACACAGCTGCTGGAGCTTTATAGACTAGAAAGGTTTCCATCTAAAATACACAGTACAAAATGGCCACTGATAACTATTTTTAAAGCCCTAGGTAGTCACACCTCCAAAAAGTTGTTACTTTTGGTATTTGCTGTTAAAACTGATGAACAGGGATGACAACAATTATGGCAGATGAGTCAGTTTTATACATCCTTCTCAGTCAATTTCCTTGTCTGTAAATAGTAATTTTTTGTTAGACCTGGTTAGGTTTTACCTGGCAAGTGTCAATCTTACAAAGCCAAACTGAAAACAGCTTTTGTCAGCTTCATAATAGAATTTCTAGTCACGACCAGAAACATGCATGCATGTTTTTACCTACTCCAGATCAGTCTAAAATACTGAATTTCAAATTTTGTCACTCTTTACTCAAGGCCAACACCATGATTCTCAGTTTCCCACGCCTCCCTTCAGCAGCATAAAGCTACCAGTTGTTTTGAAGATGGTCCCTCAGCCTTTCCTGCTGGAACTTGGCTTCTTCCCACAGAATAAAATGAGACACCTGTGCCAAAGGTACAAAGCATGTGGCCAGTGCTTTCCATGGGATATGGAAAACAGCAGATCCAGGATAGAGTGAGAGCATCATGATGACCTAGGTCACTAAGCTATCATGAATCTTGCTCTTGCCATTACAATGCTGATATTTCCCTCTTTTAGACAGTTAGAAAATAATTGTGAAAGGACATCTACGCAGCCACGATTTCATCAGACAACATTTCTCTACCTTAATTTACACCTTAGAATCTAAATAAGCTACGTGTACCTCAGCAACTTCAAATGCAGATCCATCCTAAGGGGGGAGTTATAAATTCCTAAATTTCACGAGATGGAAAATTATATTTTATCACAGATTAGTTGCTAGTTTTCCAAAGTCTAGCAATGTGACCGGGTTTTTTAATTCATTTTTTCTGTTGCTATGGTGACAGTTCATCTCTGTCAATCAGCAGCAAAAGACCAAGGCACACTTTTCTGTAAAAAATTGCAGAAAAGTAGTATTCTGTACACACAACAATTAAGAAATTAGATTAGTTTAGGAGAAATTAATTTATACCCTCATAGTAAGAAGTCCAAATGATGTTTATCTCCCTAAAATATTTATTTTTGTCATCTGGGTGCACCTGAGTAAGGAAATGCTGTAAGAAAACACCTGAACTGAGCATTCGGATGAACATGCTTTTCAAAGCCTAGGGAGAGGGGACTGGAGAGGGGACTGCTGTGGTGAAGATGGGGCAAAAGAGATTAAATTTTACACTACTTTTTCTCCACTCATATTCCATTCTGTGTAATAGTGGAATGCCTGTAACTTTAATAAAATAGTGGGTATTGAGAAAATCGTGCATCCTAGTTAGAAATTATTTCGTACCATATATTAATTAAATGCCTCCATTCATAAAGCAGCTTTAGAGTAAGATTGAATGGAAAACCCCATGCTTCTCCCCAGAGAACGTTGCAGCCCCACTAATGCCAGATATAATAAGTATCACTATGGTTCAGGCTCAAACCTCTCTCATCTGACACCTGCTTATACTGCTATCCATTCTATATAACCAAGAACAGTACTTGATTATTTTAGATCAGGAGAGGGCATATACAAGACCATTTAACCTAGCCAACAGCTTTCAACATGTCACTGGATCACTTCTTTTTACCATTTACCAAAAAATGTACTCTAGCAAAGTATTTTTTAATTTGAATACTTTTTTGTACTCATGTTCTTAAGTTTACTGTATTTTTCTTTATATGTGTTACCATGTTTATTCTTGCAAATTTTTTGAAGAAATAATCTGACTGTTGTTTGCACTACTATTAATGGTCACCAGTTAATAATTTTCATTTCCTTTATTAACTCAGTTTAATTAAGCTGATCACTGTTGCTGCTAACAATTTCTTAAACATTTCAAATTTCTCTTTTAAATGGCTCACTATATGTTACCAAAACACTTAAAGCCTTAGAACATTTCAATATTCCCTCAACATCATCTGCTTCAAAATCAAACTTTTGTTTTTTTACTTAATGTATACATTCATATATTGTGATCATTAGTTCCTACATGGTCTTTCTTTTAGTAATTGGGCTTGACTCTTCTCATGATTAGCTCCCAAATAGCCTTTGACTACATGGATTGTTCCACAAATTGTCTCACTAAGCAATGCCATAATATCGTCAAAAAATATATTTTGATTAATATAGTTATCACAATAAAAATCTCAAGAATTAAAATCCTCTATGATCAAAGTACTGGATCTCTAGCAGATGTCTTTTATTTTAAATCAGCACTACTACTGCTTTTCTTAACTGCCCTCGAGGGTTATAACAACTGGATTACTTTATTGTTCTTATCTATTAAAGCTTTCTGATTTATCTGCCAAAATAGATACTTATTTCTTTGGGACAGTCCAATACCATCATAATTTCAACAGAATAAAAACATTCATGTACCTTTTTTTCTTCATCCTACAGTAAATTTTGTGGTTTTCCATGTTAAATTGTCAGTGATTTTCCTTCCTGGGGAAGCTCTCGCATTTATTCTAGAGAAAGTGTGGTGGTTTCATCTTCACATTTTCATTTAGTTCTTACAGGTTTAGCATTACTGGGGCCTACAGATGGACCTTCTCATCGTCCCCCCCCTCCCCCCTTTTTTTTTTTTTTTCTTTATAACTAGTCTAGAAGTATGTGTTGCATAAATTAACTTATTTTCTTCTGACAGGACTCCTATGTGGTTTTGAACAGCAGTTCTACCAACATCACTGTACCACACGCATGCAAAAACCACTCTAAAACCTGACTGCAAACCTGTTATTACCAAGCAAGAGCATCTTTATGCTGTCATACTGGAGAAAGAACTAAAGAGAAAGACAGATACAAAGTTGTTACTGCTGAAGAGGTGAAAAAGCGCTGCCAGACAATTCTATTAACAACTGCATATATCCAAGTCAGATGGAGGGAAAGAAAAGGGCCACAATTCTTACAGGATGTACATCCAAGGAACAGCAGGCCTTTTATTTCATCAGGTAATGAAGAAAGGGACTACTATGCCGTGAAGTTGACAGAGACACAGTACACACGGTGGTATTTCCAACGGATATTTTAGTTCCCAACACACAAAACAACATACCTTAGAAAAGTAATATACTACAGCTCCAGATTTTAGAGGTCTACACAACTAGTTTTTTTATAGTAAAATGTGCCCATATAAGCCTGTTGTGAGGTAAGGAAAATCCCATGGTACTTCTGAGATCATCCCTCTAGTCAGCGAACAGCTACTTTTGAACAATTGTAACACAGTATATATAAGGTGCCAGCCAGTCAGTTGCACGTTATCCCTGCTAAATCCAGCTTATGATTTATTTTTGTCAACATTAACATACTAGCAAAAACATATTCCATTTAAATGCCATTCTAAGTACTTTGTGTCACTCTAAACCAGCATACTGCTGCAATATACTTCAACCATAGGAAGATAAGAACTTCTGTATCCAAAGTGCACTAGTTTTTCTTAAACAATGGATGAGGGATGGGAGAATTGGGTTTTTTGTTGTTTTGAAAAACAGCTGTGCTGGAAAACACAAGACCAAAAGCATGAAAATGAATATCCAGAGAGCACAAGATCACTGATACGACAGCGGAAGAAGCTAAGCAAGGAGAAACGATAGAGCTTTTCTCCTGACTCACAGTACGAAGAATCAACTTTTTCATCTTACCTGCTAGGAAATAAATCAGATTTTTACATTACAGTAGCATAAAGAGCTACCACCTCTGTAATTTCCTCACTGGACGTTCTCTCGTCTAGCACCTTCTGTGCTGCCCAGTGTCATTCTGGTTTTGTTCATCGCCTTTGACAGCATGAGTACACATTCTCGGCAGAGCAGCCAGTCCCCGGCTGGAGCCTCTCACATTGGGAAGCTGATACTGCACAAATCAAGATGTGCCTTAAACTTGTGTGCTTTGCTTTTGTACTGACCTCTCAGCTCTTCACTGCAATTTGATAACAAACCTAAAGGGGAGAACTTTGACCACCTTTCCAGTTTATACATCCCATAACTGAAGCCAAAACAGATGAATCTGCAGGAACACCACTACAGTATGATTTAATTGCACCCTCAGAATTCAGCTTTTGAAATCTTGTTCTGCAAATAATCAGGTACATAAGGATAGTAGATATGGAAATGCCTGAGATTCTGATGCAATAACTATGTATTTGCCAAAATTTTGCAACTGCATAGAGCAGCAGTAACAACAGATGGTTTTGTAAAAATTTACTTCTGTTTGAAGTTCATTGATTCGCATTCTAGACACTTCTATTTTGCCAGACAGTAGTTTCTGAGTGGTTTTACTATTGATCATCATGTTCTTCTGCTGCAGGCTGCTGAGGAAAACGTTAAACTAACTAGAAGTAATGAGCAGTAAAACTTGCTCACACAGGTAGAGTAGTGGTCAAACAGCAGCAAGCACAGGACATAAAGAAGAAGAATGTGTCCTCAGGCTAATTTTTTTTAAAAAACTGTTTAGAAAGATCCATTCAGGATTAATATCCAGACAATATTACATTAAATGGATAAAAAGTGAGATATTAACACAGTACTAAAACGCACGTATAGTAGTGAATTAGTTCAGGAGAGAAGAAAATAAAAAATAAAAATCATGCAAAGTAACCTGATTTTAACTGGATATACTTTCTCTAAACAGTGAATGTGATACCGTCCTTCTCTAAAAAAAAATAGCAATGTCCTGTATTAACTTAGCCTTTTAAGACCAATTGAATGCACTGATGACTGTTTCCATAAACTTCCAAACTGTTCCTAATTTGAAGCTCATTTCCCCCTTTTTTTTTGTACTTGTTTTTTTAGTTTTTCAACAATTAATGTATTTGTCAAATGCTTTTTGGATCTTACTACTTCCTTCATTTCCAGTGAAAATGTAATTAATTCCTGAAGGACTCAATTAAGATTTTAAGCAAAAATCATGCTGCAAGAGTGGGACAAGGAGGGCTGGTACAATGCTCAACTAGTGATGGTTAGCAGTGTTGCTGTTATACCTCTGAACCCACAAACCATGCCAAGCCCTGCTGAGAAGAATGAGTATTTTAAGAGGTTAGTATTCATTTATTATAATGCATTCATTACTATACTTTTGCTAAGTAGATATAAACAAAGCCTTCTTATGATGCCCCTGCACTGTTCTGAGAGCCTGGTGACTTCCATGAATAAGAAACCCTTGGCACAACCAAACTCGGGCTGGATCACAACGTTAGCACAGCTATAACTTGCCTTGACTTTATCACTTACTGATATCCTTAAACTTCCTGGTGTCATAACACAAAGCCTTACAAAGCAAAAATTACATCCTCTTATGTATGTGACTCGGTATCAACTTTACATATCACCACTTCAACTGAGCACCAGCAACTGCATTTTCTACAGCATTATCTGTAGCTTGCCCCTCTGCTTTGGCTACCAAATACCTTTTTTATTATTATTTTTACGGAATAAGTAATTTTGAAAGATCTTTATCTAGAATGACTGGAAGGTTCCTTACAAAGTGCCACATTTAGTAACTTACTTTTTGCCATTGAACAGTGATGAAATTCACAGAAATCTACTAAAATACATAGCTAAATAAATATCACTTTAAATATTAAAACATTAATATTACACAGATGTATGTTTGGAGACCTTGCAGCATCAGATATTGGAAGAGACAATATCCATCTTCTAAGAACAAGCTAATTAGCAGAAAAGAATGTGGTTAGAAGAATTTCTAAGGAATTGGAATTTTCCCTGCAGATTTTAAGGGAAACAATAGTGTCAAAGACAGCTTGAGCTTCTCAAGAGCTTGAGAAGTGTAAGATATGAAGAATATAAAATGGAAAGAAAAAAAATGTTACTTTTTGAAAGCTGAGGAAATGCCTGAATAGACAAGTCTAATGAAAGGAGATAAAATCTTACAGACCAATGTAGAAATGTATGAGGACTAGATCCAAGATGAAATCCTCAGGCTACATAGGTTCCCATATGATCTGGGGAAGAAAGAGCTGGTTAATTTTCTTGAAAATTGGATTGCAAAAGCTTAACAGCTTGCAGTTGAAGATGACCCACTTTGCGTGAAAAGGCATACAGAAAACCTTTAAGAAAAGAAAAGGAAGAGGGGAAAAAAAATATAGAGAAAAAAGCAATCCTGAGTAGGAGGCAGCATTATGCTTGGCCTCTCAGATCAGAGGTATAAGGGAAGGATCCTCCTCAAGGCAGCATATAAGGATAGTAAAGTTATCTAATATACTTCAGGTTTTCTTGTTTTATTTTTCTTCTGCCTCCAGTGCTATCAACTGCAATAAAGAAAAGATTCAACCAAGGTGACCATTTCCACTTCTATTCCAACAGGAAGTAAGTTTTCACATTAATTTTCCAAATAAGCTTGGGAAGAAAAAGACATGCATACCTGTTACAGCATTCTCTACTGTTTGAAAGACAGACGTTTCATACATTTAGAGATCTACAGCTTTGAAAAAACCCTATAGCCAAACAGAAAAACATAACCTTAAAGAGCAAAATATTAATGACACTTTATCATTGAGTTTTGAATCTTTTTTGGAAGACCATTTATGTACAGCAACACAAGAGTCTTTGACAAAAAAATTTCCAGTGACTCCAGGTTTTGATCTGCAGAACTGGATATCGAGTACCAAGCCACAAACATTTCAATTCCAAACTGGTAATGACCATAAATGTACTGCTTTCTACAAATTTTGAACTTGTTGAGCACATGAAAAAACACAATCTGAGTTATCAAGTCACCCATATGAAAACTGGAATTAGTGAACCCCTTCAATCTTTCCTTCAACACAGGATGCAAATAAATTCACATTCTTCCTAATGGGAATTATAAAACTTACACAAATATTAATTTAGTATCTTTATAAGAGAACTTATTTCTAAGTATCAGGAAGAACAAAGACCAAACATTACAAAAAAGTTTAGGAGATGCAATCTCAAACTTAAAATGTACAATACTCCTCTTTAGAGACTGGTTTAATGATGTAATAAGAGATCCACATTTACATTGTAATATCTTAGAATCCGATTTATAGATGTCTCTGTTGGTTAGCTTGTTTTTAAATGGATTTCTTATTTCATACTGGTCAGTTGTCCCATAATTAATAACTGCACTTCAGTGCAAAGATCTTAGTTGTCCAGCACTATTTCCCCCTCACTCTTTTGTCTTCAAAATTCTGTGGCAGTCCTCTCAAATCACACTCAACAGCTTCATCAAAAATGTCCTTCTATGTTCAACAACTACTGGAACGATCCAAACAAATCTTTGAGATGTTAAATTAAAATGCCATACAGACCTAGCATTGCTACTACTGAATTCCTACTGCTATTAGCAAAGACCAAAATACAAAACTGTAACTTTTTAAATGTAA
>VZTM01006680.1:0-104249 GCA_013400555.1 Jacana jacana | reverse complement strand
ACTGCAAGGAAAATTTCATCAATTTCTGACCCAGGGCAAGCCAGTGGAACAATAAATGTGTGAAGGCTGTAAAGTATAGCCAGAGAGGTCTATTATATAACGTTTAAGAAAGAAAAGCTTGTGTTTCTGCAAGGTGTGAATTATGGAGTGTGAGTCCTTGGAATGCAAACTCTTGACATTGTTCTGTACATGGACAGTATCTAAATGTGCTCACCTGCTTCTTGTGTGGAAAAGGAGCACAAGGCAGAGCAGGGTGGAGCAAGCAACTAAGAAAACCTGAGCTCTAAACTGAGTCTGGTTTGCACCAGCTGACATTCACACGCATGTTCATTTATAGCATGAGAAAAATTGGGAATATTCTGTAAATCAGTGATGTGGTTCAAGACTTAGTAATGCGTGCACAGAGGCAGAGTTGTTGCAACTGTTTGATTTGACGACAATTGTCAAGTCCTGATTTTACAATAAAGGAGTACATTAGAACTTTAAGACTAATAACAGAGATCTCACCTCTTACACACCCAAATCAGGCCATGTTTTTCCACCGCTAGCAGGTGGAAATACAGGTTAAAATACAGAATGAGTTCACCAGTTTGGGCCAAACAAGCGTCACTGCAGCAAGGTGTTCTCCATAAACGTAAGTCTATTTTCTTTTTTATATCCTCTCTTCTTGTCCCTGCTGACTGTGGGGAGGTCAGACTAGATGACGCTACAGGTCTCTTCCGGCCTGGAACATTCTGTGATTCTATGATTCTTCTATTGTGATTTGGAAGGTAAAACGAAAAAGCTTTACCTCAGCGTTCAACTAAGTGCATAATTACACAGTTGGCCTTAACGTACATGTACAATGCAAAGAGATAAAATGACAGCATGTCAGTTCTAAATAACTCAAATCTCTGTTCATTTAAAGATTCAGAGCAAAATTACATTCTTATTTAAAAATCAAAATCCCCTTAGATTTTCTCAACACTTATTTAAGTCTTTTGCATCTTTAATCTCCACTCTTGTACTGTTTCCTAATTCTGTCTTTTGCTTGATCCATTCACTCCGTCTGCCTTGGATTGTTTTGAGAGCCTCCAGCATACAAATTTCTCTGTGTTCAGAAGGGCATTATTGCGTCTCTGACTTTCCCTACCGTCCAATTAAATGGATGCTAAAACCTACTTTGTTGCATTGCTTAATGTCTTTCACTAGTTGTCATTGTTTGCATGCCTACATGCAGTAATCTATTCATAGTGTAGTGTCATTAATTGAAAAATAATATCACTGGCCAGCTGCTTTGGGTGAGAAAAACAGCTGTTGCAGTGCCCTTCTTACCAAACAGGAGTGCAAATGATGGTCTCCACCAAAAATTATTATTCAAATTCTGCTTTATTGATAACAACACAATGATGTTTCCTGAATTATAAGCAAGCATATGAGCTTTGTCTATTACTAATGCAGAGATTTTTACCCAGCAGTTGCTGGGCAGCTCTCATTTCAGAGGCTCTCATTTCTTATATTTTCTTTAGTTCTCACAGTAGCATCTCTGATTTCCCTTTACTATTTGATGGACCTCCTCCAAATGAACACTGGTCTTTGTAATTGATTTTGCTTACATTTCTTTGTTCTTAGTTTTTGAAGAGAGGGCCAAAACCTGATTATCACAGAGGAGTTTTTGAACTTCTATACTTGGCATCTGAGGAGAGGGCTCTCATTACTTCCCTTTTCCAGAAATACTGACTGTGGTGGAGCTTTTAGACCATTCCTAACTCTCTGTCTTGCTAGTGTTTGGAACACACTTTGGGTTAACACAGGTTTGAAAACTCTTTGCTTGTTCCAAAGACCTTCAAATAAAGCAAGCACAAACACAATGTTGTAATAGAATAGCCTGTTAATTGCATTAGGGGTAAGATCTTGGCTTGTTTTAGACATCTGTAATGGGCACAAGTTGGAAAACAGGAAGTTCTGGACAGATACCAGAAAACATTTTTTACCGTGAGGGTGGTCCAGTACTGAAACAGGTTGCCTGGAGAGGTTATGGAATATCTGTCCTATCTATCAGGACTTGCCTGGATACAGCTCTGAGTGACCTGACCTGATTACACCTGCTTTGAGCAAGGGGTTGGACTACATGGACTACATGAACTCTGGAGCTCCCTTGCAAATGAAAGTATTCCAGGAATCTGTGTTTGTTATATTTGTATCCGTAATTGAAACAGTAATCCTACGCTCAGCAAATACTTAATGAAGAGAAACTAGGCCTTTTACGACTTGATTTAGACTTCAACTTGAAAATGAGGTGGATCATGGCCAAGGTTTCATTGACTATAAAGGAAGCCTAGGGTACTTCCCTCAAATGATGATGAATTCCACCCTTGGCAACTGTGAGTTATCTGATGTATAAAATATGTTCCATGCTGCTAGCCTACTTTAACTGAAACTCTAAAATGCACTCCAAAATCCATGCAAAGTTATGATATAATTTCTACAGCCAGTGATAAAAGTTAGTGAGTACAGTGATGCAGAGAGGAAGGGAATAATTTCTTCACGTCTTGATATAGCTGCTAAGTACTGGGTTTAAATTCCTGGAAGTGAAAGTTATATTAGGCAGTGGATGGGAGCCTTTATCACAGAGAGGTCCGTTATACTATGATTAGGAGGCCATGGAGTATCTTTTTAAAGACCATTAGGATTTTTTCCTTCAGTCCTATCTTCTTTTGGCTAAAGAATCCAGATTATTTCTCTTTACTGTTAACCCATGCTTTTCCAAACCTAATTAGGTCGAGGCTATATTGCTATCAGTTTCGAGTGCAGTGGCAGTGCATTAACTTACTAATGCTCATGAAGCAGTTCAGTAGTGAAGCCTGGAATAAACTTTGTGCTCATCCATCTTGCTGCATGTAGTAGTTGTTAGGATCTGTTTCTGGGACTGTATGACTCCCTTTGCCTCACTCAATCTGGAATGACATTTTGTGTTATGGGAAGGAATAGGAAGAGGGGAGTAGAATCATAGAATCATTGAGGTAGGAAGAGACACTTGGAATCATTGAGTCCAACCATCAGCCCTACTCTACAAAGTTCTCCCCTACACCAGATCCCTCAACACCACATCTAATCGACTCTTAAACACAGTCAGGACTGGTGACTCCACCACCTCCCTGGGCAGCTGATTCCAGTGTCTGACCGCTCCTTCTGTGAAGAATTTTTCCCTAATGTCCAGCCTAACCCTACCCTGCTGCAGCTTGCAGCCATACCCTCTTGTTCTGTTGCTAATTGCCCGTGAGAAGAGACCAGCACCAACTTCTCTACAATGTCCTTTCAAGCAGTTGTAGAGAGTGATGAGGTCTCCCATCAGCCTCCTCTTCTGCAAACTAAACAGTTCCAGTTCCTTCAATTGCCTTTTATAAGATTTATGCCTCAGGCCCTTCACCAGTTTCGTTGCCCTCCTCTGCACTTGCTCCAGCACCTTGATATCTCTCTTGTGTTGAGGTGCCCAGAACTGGACACAGTACTCAAGGTATAGCCTCACCAGTGCTGAGTACAGGGGGACAATAACCTCCCTACTTCTGCTGGTCACACTATTTCTGATACAAGCCAGGATGTCATTGGCCTTCTTGGCCACCTGGGCACATTGCTAGCTCATATTCAGCCGCTTGTCAACCAGCACCCTGAGGTCCTTTTCTGCCAGACAGCTCTCCAACCACACTTTCCCAAGCCTATAGCGATGCATGGGGTTATTGTGGCCCAAGTGCAGGACCTGGCATTTGGCCTTGTTGAAGCCCATGCCATTAACGTCAGCCCATTGATCCAATCTATCCAAGTCCCTCTGCAGAGCTTCCCTGCCCTCATGCAGATCAACACTCCCACCTAACTTAGTGTCATATGCAAACTTACTGATAGTGCTCTCTATGTCATTGTCGAGATCATCAGTAAGGATATTAAACAGAAATGGCCCCAAGGCTGAAAGATTTTGCTTTTTCTAACATATGTAGCACTGCAAGCCTGCTCTGATGACCTGGATGTTTAGCATGATAGTTTTCCAGCATATAGCTACATCTTCTTTCATCATAAAATAGTTTTTAAAGTTCCTACAATAAATACCCATCATGTTCTTGTTTCACAGTAATTAAAGAACATGACTGTCTTCAGTATAGTGTTCATGTCTCTGAAGCCCAAGGACACAGTGCAACTATCTGCTCTGAGATAATCACTACAGGTTTCCCTAGTACTCTAGAAAAGGGTCTTTTATTTGGATCATAGTGGATCAGCTGTCCAGCCAATAGAAAAGATGGATTTTAAGTGCCACGTTGTCAGGATTTTATATGTATATTGTCTTGTTTGGACAAACAAGTGGGCATAACGGCATAGAAGATTATGCAGTAGTTTGTCTTAGTTGGTGTCCTTGTCAGACAAACATACTGTTTGAAGTTCACATGCAACCAGTAAACCAATAACTATTTTTGAGAGCCAGCTTCCTTTGAAGGCCGAAGCTAAGCCAGCATAGCCTATGCATTACAAGCTTGTGCTTCAAAGTACAGAAACCTCATAGGCACTGGGAAAAATGGTGTCCTTGCCCTGAACCTACCAAAAAAAAATGTTCATTTCTGCTTTTGTTACCACGAAGCAGGCAGTGAAGGACTTCTGCCTTTTGAATAAGTGTATTTGAAATAGCACAAGACACACAGTATAATACTTCTTCATGGTTCTTTTGTCACTAATCTACATAGCTATCCTAAAAATCCAGTACCTGCTCTCAAGGAGATAACTAGAAGCTGTTGTATATATGATTACCCACATCTAGAACTGTCATTAGTCACAGCCATATGTCTCATGACCTTGATTGGCTACTGGTATCTCTTAGTAGATGACAAATGTTTGGGAAATTGGAAATTCAGTAGAACTGTGATGTCATAAATTCTAAGAAAATGTAAAAGTGGAATTCGGTGAGAAAATTCTTCTGCATTTGTGTCTGTCTGTGTGCTGTGTTCAGAGGGGACCTCAGACTAGAAGGGACCTCAAGAGGCTTCTAGTCCAACCGCCTGCTCAAAGCAGCGTCAGCTGTAAGACCAGCTATAAGTCAAGGGTACTGAGGGCTTTAAGATACATCTTTAAAACCTCCAAGGAAAGAAACCACGCAATAAGGCATTGAGCAGACACATAATAAAGTCACATGGTTGTCGTTTTTGAATCTTGTAATGAAATATGTGATGTTGTTGGAACATATAGTGGGGTTTATAAATGACAGGCTTTAGATAGGTCAGTGAAGGTGACTGTTTTTAAAATTCTTCCATGTGTTGGCCTCCCACACTCATACTTGTAACACTAGTTGTTGATACCAACACAAAACCTGGTCTCCTTCCACGGATCCAAAGGTGCGGTAGAGAATTGATAGAGGGCAGTTCTTTTTTGAGAACTGAGTTTGAAGGACACATTTGTCAGAACCTAGGTTCACTTAATAGCCAAGTATATGTGTGCATGCAGGACTTGAGAGCTGGAGAGAAAAGGACAGCAGTCAGTGACCTGAACCAACTGCCACATTGGGTTTTCATTGACCTTTTCATTTTAAATGACTGTCTTGCACTGCTGGTTTGCAAGGACTTACGTGGTACAGTCTTGTCAGCCCTTCCTTCAGTAAAATTAATCTTGTGACGAGGGGAGCAGGGCAAGATCTTACGGTCTTTCCTCTTTACTCATAATTCCACTGAAATAACTTGCATGAATACATTTAAGTTGCATATGAAAGACCCTAGATTAGCCTCTCCTCTTCAAAGCCATTACTCCGAATATCATCCCTTCCTTCTTCATATAGCACCAGATCACAATCCTGAAAAACACGCTGTGCTACTTACTAATGCCTGAAACCATGCTATAATAGTTGATCATCTTTGCTCTGTTCTGTAAAGCTAAACCACTAAGATCTTAGCTAGTACTTAAGCAGGAGACCACAGCAGTGTCATAAGCAAGCCAAGGAATTATTGAACAATACCCAGTAGTAAAATAACCCTAATTACTGAAAGTCTTCACTTGGCTTCCTTGTTTCTCCTGAATTACAGCAACAAAACAGGAAAAAAGTCTTATTGAATGACTATGTACATTATTTAGGGCTGATGGTTGGACTCAATGATCCCAAGGGTCTCTTCCAACCTAAATAATTCTATGATTTTATATAATGCTTTTTGGATGTCAGTGGCATATAAGCTAGAAATGATAGGAATATTTTTCTCAGCCAGACATGTTTTGGTGATCACATTGACCACTGGGCAGTAGAACTGAGATGATATACACAGTATTTTAAAACATGTTTGAATTTTACTGTAGTGACTTAAGTTTATGAAAAGATCAACACATGAAAAAAGGCTGTCTCATGAATTAGTTCAAAATATAAATGTGATAGACCTTATGCAGGAAGGACAATGTAAAATTATATATCACATTTTTATTAAACTGTTAACCAAAAGTGAGAGTTTTTGATAGTATAGATGAGCCAGAATTAAACTGTGCCAGAAAGGAAAATATTAAAAGTTGTAGTCAACATTTGACATATTCCCAGTAGGGCATAGTCCTGACGTCAGTGATTTACTTTCACTAATTAATTTAGCACCTGAGAGACAGCATGTTGGTGGGAGATAAATTTCAGTCATTCTTTTTCACTTCCCCAAGTGTCTCTCACTGAAAGCTAGGGGCATGTTCGTATTTTTCCACCAATTGTCTTTTCTCATTGTTTATTCATGCTTTCATACCTGAGGCCCAAGGAGGAACAACAGTAGTCAAGTGAAGGGCCTGTGGTTTGTCCTTAAATCTTGCTGAACTTGCTTGACTCAGCTGTTGGCTTCTTCCTTAGTTCAGGATTGTTGTGATCTGCATCAACAAGAATCTGACACAAAGTGAAAGAGGAAGCAGTTCATGCCTAAGAATCACAGAATCAGAATCAGGGATTGGAAGGGACATTGAAAGACCATCTAGTCCAATCCCCCTGCCGGAGCAGGAACACCTACATCATGTCACACAGGAACGCATCCAGGTGGGTTTTGAATATCTCCAGAGAAGGAAACTCCAAAACATGCCTGGGCAGCCTGTTCCAGTGTTCTGTCACCCTCACTGTGAAGAAGTTTTCCTCATATTTAAGTGGAACCTCCTGTGTTCCAGCTTGCACCCATTGCCCCTTGTCCTATCATTGGACGTCACTGAGAAGAGCCTGGCTCCATCCTCCTGACACTCACCCTTTACATATTTATAAACATTAATAAGGTCACCCCTCAGTCTCCTCTTCTTCAAGCTAAAGCGACCCAGCTCCCTCAGTCTTGAAGAATTGATTTAGGTAATCTGATATTGCCAAGCCATTTCTGATATGAAGTTGAGTTCAGTTGTAAACTAGTGCTGTCAGACCAAAATGCATGGTAACTAAGAGGTTGAGATATTAAGGGTAGGACACAGACCGGTATAATGCGTACAGCTGAGGGGTAAAACTCAATATTGTACCTACCAACTTCCGTGTTACTTGACAGAGTACGCTGCATCAGCACAGAGGAAAAGGGACAGGCAGAATCTCTGGCTCAAAGCCTCTTCACTGTGAATAATACAGGAGCTGTGATAGGCTTTTTTTTTTCTTGCTCAGTTTTTCTTCTCAGTCCCTATTCTTTTATGTATGAATGCGTTAGGTATTTCCTAACCATCTAATGCAGAGTTACAGTGTCACACCATGGAGATGAGAAATTCAATGCATTACATTGGAGAAAGAAAAATGTTGATGTGTTTGGAAGAGATCCTTAAGAAAGGAGTTTTCATCCATCAGAGAAGAGACTGGCCTTATTCAGTCAGCCTACATGCCAAGAACCAGGAAGATGCAGGCAATGGTATCTTTGTGGTTTTTAATACCAGCTGCTAGATGTTGTCAAGCAGTTGTCAGTGTACGGGCAAAATGATGTGATAACTAGTGAAATCTTATAGAATTATAATAGTGATATTGGAAAGTTTTCATTACTGTGTAGCACTTTTAAACTTCTCATTTCTAAACTGTGGGATAAGAGATTAGTGGGATTTAAATCAATGCTTTTACCCCAGACCATCATACCACCTTATATAAATAAGAATTTGGGTTTTTTACTTGTAGAGAGGAACTGGAAAAAGTAATAGAAATACTTATGAGAGCAGAGACAAGTTTACAATATAAAATTATCCAAACACATCAACAAGGACTAGTATATGAGATATGCTGTATTTCCTCTATTACTGATAATAAAAGTGTAATCTGGCAGAAAACTTCAAAATTTTAATTTGTCAGGGTTAAAAAAGTGAAGTTGGGGCATCAGGTACGAAGTTTGCCGTGAAACTAGGCAGATTGATTTCTGCAAATGAGACATTCAAAAGAGTAGCAGCTGCCTCTAAATCTACACCACAATAAGTGGGAGAGATGAGATTTCTGTTCTTAGACATAACAGTAGTATTGGGACGGAATAGGAAATACTCACTAGAGCAAGCAATTAATTAGTCTGTACAAAAACCAGCTTTTTCCTATGTGATATAAACCTTCTCATTTACTGCATACAAGCCTGTATATTAGGACCATATAGAAAAAGCAGTATTCAGCAAGCAGTGTTTTATAGTTTCCTTTCTAGATCTGCTGTCTTTGTGGGACCGAGCACAGATATGTAAATATAGGCAAGTTTTAAGGAAGCTATTAAGAAATATGTCCTTCATAGTCAACATAGAGCATCCATGTGCTGGTCTGTCTTTGAAAACTGAATCCAAATAAATTACTTGTAGTGGCACGATACAGTGTAGTGGGTTCTCCCCGTTCTGGGAAAAAAAAAAAAGGAGCAAAGAGAGAAATATGCCAATTAAATCAAAACTTACTGGATATGGATAGGAGGATTTCAGAACAACAACAAAAAAAAAATAAGCAATTCGAGGTTATATGGACAAAACCCACAGAAAGTAAAAAGATGAAATGAGACTTTCTTTGTTGCACGAGTTGCAAGTGGAAGAAAATAACATTTTTGTACAGTTCTCTTACAGTCTATCATTTATCAAACTTTTGTTAAATTATTTACATGATCCACATTTTTTGTTATTCTTTGAGATTAATCTTTTAAATAAGCTGGGGTGCTAAAGGCTTATTGCATATTGTTTAGTTAGTAAAAGCAATGTAAACAGAAAATAGAGAACTTTGCCCCTGAGAATTAAAACACAGCAAAAAGTCTAATGTAGCAACAGGAAAATTAATCCAAAATTGAGCAAGCAAACAGTATAGAAATTAAAACAACACAGAAGTGACATCTTATACCTTGATATAGTGCTAACTTTTCTCTCATTGTCATGATGGGACTGTTTAGTTTGAGGAAGAGGAGGCTGAGGGAAGACCTCATTGCTCTCTACAACTACTTGAAAGGGCATTGTAGAGAAGTTGGTGCTGGTCTCTTCTCACAGGTAATTAGCGATAGAACAAGAGGGAATGGTTTCAAGTTGCAGCAGGATAGGGTTAGGCTGGACATTAGGAAAAAATTCTTCACAGCAGGAGTGGTCAGTCTGAGTTGCCCAGGGAGGTGGTGGAGTCACCAGTCCTGACTGTGTTTAAGAGCAGATTAGATGTGGTGTTGAGGGATATGGTGTAGGGGAGAACTTTGTAGAGTAGGGCTGATGGTTGGACTCAATGATTCCAAGTGTCTCTTCCAACCTCAATGATTCTATGATTCTATTCTATGATTACATGTTATAGAAGGCAATATGTAAAACCACTTATTGTACATTCAGTGCTTGTCCTATGCTTGCATGCATTATTTCTCACTACTCCTTGCAAGCTTTCTTCTCCTTTCCTAAACCACCACTTACATAATTGCAGAAGATAAATCTTCTGTTCTTTTCTTGTGCTTTCTCTGTATTGACGTGTGGTTTCTCATCTCGTATTTAAATTATAAACTTTTTTGTACCGGGATGTTAGGCATAGCTGTGCCGTGCACAGCAGGGTTCTGATCGATGAATAAGAATCACATTACAAATGGCTGTTACTAATAATAACAATGAAAGTGTTTAAAAATATTTTATTAAAACTAAGAGCAAGGACACATTTGACGGTGAACTTTTCATCTCCTCAAAGGGCTGGCAGCACGCAGTTGTTTCTGTACTGCTAGAAATGTTTGGTACTCCACAAAAGTGATCTGAGAATATTTGATTTAGGCTTGAAAAGATTAAGCCATAGAAATACTAACAGAAAAAAGCCTGATTCCAGTCCCTTGTGGACTGTATTTCAGAACTACTCTACTAATTTCTGTGGAGCTGTACCTAACTTGCATAAACAAAGCAGTGAGGAATAGTAAGAAGAAAATCTATTGCTCCCACCAGAAAGCCTCAATCTGCAGGATTTTAGATTAACAGGGAGGACAGTGGGAAGGAAGGCCGTGGGAAAGCTTGCAATGTCAAGGAAGAAGAGCAAAAAGAGGTCCCATTTGTACTCAAATGAATATTGCAGTCTTCTACTGAGTAGTCACAGAACCATGAATTTGTAACTCAGATTTGTCTGGTTTTAGGGGAGTGACCTGAGCTCATAAAATAGAGACTGCCCGGATTAATGCATCAAAGCATTCCATGTAAACTGAAGCAGCTCTGCTAGTGTGGGTTAAGAACAGGCCAGCTTCAGATCATCGAGCTGCCTTGGGCTTGGCCTATTGCAGATGAGGGTGTTTGAACTCTCTCAAAACTAAGCAGGGATTTAAAACTGCTTTTCCATGGCCTAAGTGAGGTGACTCAGTGCCCTGATCTGGCCTTGCCATCAGGACTGCCCCCAGCTAACAGCTGAAGCGGGCTCAGAGGGGAGTTAGATGTTGTGTAGTTTGGCCAAACTGGCCATAGGAGGGTTTGTTTGTGTGGAGTGGTGGGGGTTCAGATGCATGCTAGATTAGGCAAGATTTCTGTGACTAACAGCAATGAGTAAGTCTTGAAGTTAATTTAATCCTTTAGATGTCTTAGAACCGTTGGCAAGTAGGAACTACCAGTTACTTGTCTTTTTCTTCTCTTATATATTACAGACAATAGAAAGTCCTTGCTTTGTATGTCCAGTGTGAGATTGACTCAAGGGTAGTAAGAAAGGCAGTAAGCCAAAAAGCAAGCAAAAGTAAGCCTAAGCAGTCATTTGAAATACCTGGAAACTTTATCAGTGCCAGAGTCATTGGTTTTAAAAGGAATCTGATGAGCTAAATCCACTGGAAAAATGCCAAACGCAGTATAGTGTACATACACATCAATTCTGACTTATTCTGAATGTGTCAGACTGGTGCACATGGACTCAACCATTGTGAAGGCAGAGCACATTCCTTCAGTGTGCTGAAATCTCACTGCTTTGTGATGGAGTAAAGTTGTGTTACGGATTTCTCACAAGAAAGTGTGCCTCTGCCACCACCATGGCTGGCTGCCAGCAGCACATCCCCGTGTGGACATTTGATGTCTGAGGGCATATTACAAAGAGGTTTGGTTCTGCTCATGGTGGGGTGTGTGCAAAATGTGGTAAGGAAACATTTTCGGATAAAGAGAAGTCTTAATAGTTCTTCGTTTAACTTTTTTCCTATTAAATGCATATTGATACTGCTTTTCCTGCATGATCAAAACGATCAAAACCTTTTTGGTTAGTTTCACTGAAATGTTTAAACCTGTTACCTGTTAAACCTGTTACGTGTATATTGAACAGGTAAATTTTGTATAGCATATACTGGTACTTACGCAGACTATAATGACATAAAGGAAGAAAAGTAGAGGGTGCTTTCTTGGCATAAGGAACTTCCTTTCACTTCTCCTTGAAGTATGGTACCTTGTTCAGAGTATTATCTTCCTCATAAATTTGGTAATTTTCCATAGGAAATAGTTAAAATAACTACGTTTTTTAAACCCTGGAGCTATGACCTAATCTTCAAATCTCTTCTTCCATGACAATCCAAGTGTGCAAGTTGTCACATCAGTCAGAGTCCAAAATAATTTTATATATTCCAGTAGTATATTCTTAAATCTACTAATCTTGCTTAATTTGTTAACAAACCTAATCTTCTCAAATATAGCATGTACTGGGGTACAGAGCAAGTGTTCTCAGTGTTCAGATCACTCTCTAAAAGTCTGAATCTGAAATCACCAGCGTGCTGAACCATTGAAATGCTGTTTTGAAACTCTGGCAGCGCTTCCTGGCCCATGGAGTCAGCACATCCTTTTCCTTTTTGTCTTTATAGATGGCTTTTCCTTAAAAGAACTTCAAAAATCTTTGTAGAACTAATCTGTAAAAGTCTGTGTGATGGGTTATTTAGTCATATATTTATATCCATATTTATTTAACTTGTATCTCCTTGCCAAGCCTTGAGGCATATATATATCTCTGAAACCATAATCCAAATAAGTTACTGCCATAATAGCAGGCACTCTGTGTCCAAGTAATCACCAGGTAAAATGCTGTCTTACGAAGTCTTTTAAAACATCTGTATTAATCACAAATTCAATATAGGGCTCTGTTAGACAATCACATACTCTACTTTATGAAGACCCAGGAATTTTGGAAAATAGCTGAATCAGAACATACCCTAAATCTCTACAATGTAAGTCTTAAGCAAGACTAATACATTTAATATCAGTAGCAATAAGATATATTCCAATTTCAGATGTCTCCAAGAATATTTTAAAAATTTCATTTTTGGCTGCTCTGTATGTAGCTTTTCTGGAACCAAGAGACATGCCACGCTACTAGATTTACAGGAAGATAAATGTGATCTGGGGTGACCCCAAGCTGAGATGAATTTCTATGTGCTAGAGTTACTGTCACCGCTTTTCTTTGTGGGAGTTAACAGGTAATAGAAGTACTTCTTTTCTCAGGCAGGATATCTTCTCTGTTTAGCGTGCCATCAGTGATTGCTACATTTGGAGAAGAAAGCTCTAGTATATTAGGCTTTCCTCAGGTATCTGGAAACTGGGCTAACCTGAACATCAAAAGCCTTTCATATGAAATGACATAGTTGCGAAAGGCACCCATTTCTGTTTTGACACTCCAGTGTGTATAGCAGATTACAGAGGTGATCAAAAACTTTTAGACATGAAATTAATTTCATAATAGATAAGTAATCATATTTTACATGGTGATTTTCATGTGCTATTGTTTATATTAATGACAGGAGCCCATGTGTGGATCAGATGAAACAAACAAGGAAGCTGACAGAATGAGTTGTTGAGAAGATGGTAAAATTGGGAAAAGTTGTTCTGTGTTATTTTCTACAAATGAAAAAAAAATGTTGGAACCTTGATCTAACTTCAAGTAATTTTTAGTCTTAACTGATTAAGAAATGGGTTAGAGAACAGGAGAAAAATAAAGTTGAAACCACTCAGATTGAAAGAGAAAAAGAAATAGCGGACAGAGAAGTCCGTGTTGTAAAACACTCTCTGAGTACTCTTTTGGTTTAGAGAGCACAGCAAACATACTTGAAATTTTGTAGTTACCTAAGCAAGTTCAAGGAAACAGATTTTTACCCCCTCTATGTGTGTCTTTCTTAAAGTAGATGAAATCTTGTAGCATGATACACTAAATCTGCTACGTTCATTTCCTTACACCATCTAAAGTAATGCATTTTTCTCAGACATGTCACAAGCAATCCTGTCAAAATTTGCCTGAATGAGTTTGTTTTAAATCATAAATAGATGTGATATATAGAGAGAGTGTTCAAGGACCTTGAACAAAAGAAGGTCATGGCCTTATGGGTACTCCCAGCTCCTCATCAAAATGTGTGTCTTGAAGTGTTTCTTTTGGCCAGTCTCAGATATGGGGTCTCACTGCTTGGGTGTTTTACTTCATTGCTATCTGCCTTTCTATCTATCTTACCAGCTTGACTTCTCTCTTAGCCCTCTGGAGTTTGGTTATCTTGGTTTGTGTTTACCATCTCATTCTTAGTTCTGGTGACAACTGTTCGTTTTGCTCTTAAATATTTTGTCCTTCTGCTTTTATGCTGGTTTTATTGCATGGTTGTTTATCCAACACCCCAAGCAGTAGCAAGAAAATGCAGTAGAATATTTCTCTCCTGGTAGGGAGTGGGCCTTTTCTTTGATAAATCAGTGAAATGTTTGGAGGACTCCCCCTGTGCTCAGAAAAGAGTGGAACGTTTGAAGAAAACCTTCTTCTGCTGTTTTGTTGATCTGTTAATAAACGCATTTTGTGGACTGTGCAAGTGAGATGTGTCAGGAATGCAAATTAGAAGACTGGTATTTCTAGTGCTTTATTTTCACAGCTGCAGCAACAGGAGGGAACCAGCACATACCAGTTATAGTTATTTTGGTTGACATTTCTGAAAGGAGGAGACTGAAGATGATTGGATAGTTAAGCCATTAGCAGAGGACATATTTCCTAACATACCTTTGATTTTTGTCATGGCAAGTCTTTTAAGGACTCGGGTTACCATAGAGTTAGGCACTGCAACTACACATTGCAATGCCTAATTTTAGTGAAACAAGTTACTCTTCACATTAGAGGGCTGTGTGCTCTCAGTCAGAGATGCAGAAGCCAGCATGATAGCTTGGGGATAGCTTTTGTAGCTTGGGGAGTTGGACATTTTGAAGACAGATGGATTTGTGGTTTATGGTCTCTCACAGTATTCTCCAGGGAAAACTGGCTGCCCGTGGCCTGGACAGGTACACTCCTCACTGGGTAAAGATCTGGCTGGAGGGCTGTGCCCAGCAGGTAGTTGTTAATGGAGTTAAGTCCAGCTGGCATCCCGTTACAAGTGGTGTCCCCCAGGGGTCAGTACTGGGGCCTATCTTGTGTAATATCTTTATTGATAACCTAGATGATGGGATTGAGTGTACACTCAGTAAGTTTGCAGATGACACCAAGCTGGGAGGTAGTTGATCTGCCTGAGGTTAGGGAGGCCCTTTATAGGGATTTGGATAGGCTGGATTGCTGGGCTGAGGCAAATGGGATGAGATTCAACAAGGCCAAGTGCCGGGTCCTGCACTTGGGCCATAATAATCCCATGCAACACAGTATAGGCTTGGGGCAGAGTGGCTAGAAGACTGTGAAGAAGAAAAGGACCTGGGAGTGTTGATTGATGCTCAGCCAAACATGAGCTGACAGTGTGCCCAGGTAGCCAAGAAAGCCAGTGGCATTCTGGCCTGCAGCAGGAGCAGGGAGGTGGTCATCCCCCTGTACTCAGCTCTGGTGACTTCAAGTAGTGTGTTCAGTTTTGGGCCCCTCACTACAACAAAGACATCAAGGCCCTGGAGCACATCCAGAGAAGGACAACAAAACTGGTGAGGGGTCTGGAGCACAAGTCTTATGAGAGGCAGCTGAGGGAGCTGGGATTGTTTAGTCTGGAGAAGAGGAGGCTTAGGGGAGACCTCATCACACTCTACAACTTCTTGAAGGGAGGTTGTGAAGAGGAGGGGGTCAGCCTCTTCTCCCAGATAACTAATGATAGAACTCAAGGGAATGGTCACAAGTTGCGCTAGGGGAGATTTAGATTAGATGTCAGGAAAAACTTTTTGTCCCAAAGAGTGGTCAGGCACTGGAATGGCCTGCCCAGGGAGATGGTGGAGTCACCATCCCTGGCAGTGTTCAAGAAGTGTCTGGACGAGGTGCTACAAGACGTGATTTAGTAGCTGAGTGGGTAATATTGGTGATAGGAGGACAGTTGGACTAGTTGATCTTGTAGGTCCTTTCCAACCTTGCGTTTCTATGATCTGCCTAGTTTTGGTGCATGGGAAATGCCTTCCTTCGCAAAGGGCTGCACGTTTGAACCCTCTCTTCTGGGGCACCATGCGAACCTTACTTTCTTACCAGGTATAGGTTGTTAAAGTAACCCCTATAAAAAGTCTTTTATATCCAGTATCTCATTTATTAATGTTTTCGTTCTGGATGTGACAGTTAAAGTTCTCTGGTCCAGAACATACAGACTTGTACCACCTTGAAGAATGCTTTAGTGTTTTGGCTCTAAGATGCTGTGGCATGCAAAGCGTTGAGCCTCTTGTGCTGCTGTTGTTCCATTTCACATTGCTTCATTAAGCAGTACTAAATAGATATAAGCACAAATATTAATCCAACTTTGCAGTGTAGTAAGGAAGGTTATTTTACCTGTTGGTTAGAAGGGGGAGACCTGGCTTCTAATACCTGCTTCAATGAATGCGTCAGTTATTTTTATCTATGAGCAGTTGGTGATGATGTCCATATACTATGGACATCAACTATTATCACTGGAAGAACATAGGGTGAAGTTACTTGTTTTCCAGGTTAAAGCATTAACTGTCTAGAACTTTCCTCAGAAACCTACTAATTGTTGTACTGAGAACAGGAGTCCTTTTTTGTCTAATCCCTCTACATTTTCAATATAATAAAAAGCTGGCTCCTGAGGTTCTTTTCCTTTTCCGCAATTTATTTCTCTGCAGTTATTTTACATGTTTGAAATAAAAGGCCATTTTAATCACAAAAGCCCAAACCCTAAGTTACAAGGAAAGCACAGTTAAGCAAAACAATTCCTAATGCTGTTCAAATCTTTAGGACTTGAAAACATTTCATATCATGTGAGAGAGAGGCTTGCAGTTTTTAATGACAGCTATAAAAAGACGTTAAAGAGCAAAGTTAGTCCCATCAAATATAATCTTACCTCTCAAACATTTTTGCGGTTTATCTGTTTCTTTTTAAAAAAGAAATAGCCCATGTCAGACAATTAAGAATTCATCAGTACATTTACTTGTGCATTTGCCAATGCAGTTTTATGGAAAAGCAGAATGTATGCAAAGGTTAGCAAATGTGGTATTTGGAAAATGAGAAGTTCCTATTATCCCTCAGGCATTTTACGGTTGCTGATTTTTCACGGGAACAATGGCAGTACAGATCATTGCAGTGTTATGAAACTTTCTTTTCCAGAGGAGGAGAGTTTATTACCCTTAGTTTCCCCCAGTCAATGATTTCACATTGTGCAACTCAGCCTTTCACCCGACTCCTCTCTTGCCTGCACCATTGTACTACAGACTTTTCACCAACTGCTCTATGACCTCCTCAGACTCGTTAAAGTTTTTCAAGTCCACACTCAATTTCCTGAATGTCTTTTCCAAGATCCATCCCTCCTACTTTCCTCTTCCATGCAGCATCTCCAAGGGGAGATTTCTGTTCTGATTTGTTGTTCTGTTTAGCTGGTCCCCACCCACACATGTTGAAGCTTTTGAGGTCTTCCAGAGTTGAGTATGTTGTTCTTGTGCTATTAAAGGAATATTCTTCTTGAAGTCTGTAAAGAAGAATTCTTCTCAGGCATCTATGAGTTCATCCAGCAATATTGCTGATATATTATTCAAGATTGCTTCTTGACAGCTTATATTCAATATGGCTAGTCTGAGGTCATTGCTTTTTCTTTTAAGACTTTTGCATTTTTCTTCTGTAATGGAGCCGACACCCGTCCACTCAGAACATAGACCTCAATAAGCTAATGTATGTATTACTTTCATTGCCATCTTATATCTGTTTCTGCATTCCCTGGTAGTTACCTTAAAATCCATGAGACATACCTTATGTTCTAGGCCCATTTTTGTCTAAATCAGTTCAATTGCCCTAAAGTTCTTTGCTTCCTTTGAGACTCACAGTTTAAAATAGTAGCAAATACTAAGTTAGACTAAATAGTTCTGAAGCCTTTTTCAGCTTGTTCTCCTCTATAGTATTTAAGAGTTGAAGGATGGCTTTACATAGTCTACCAGGTTACTAGCGCTTGTGAACTCATTTGAGGAGAGAGTGCTGACCACTGCAAGTAAAAATTTGGAATGGCTATTTGTGGTGCAGGGGGGAAGTTTATTAATTTTAACTCCGAACATCACATTTTACTCCTAGGCTCCCTTTATAGCACGTGGAGAAAAGTAGGCACCACTGGAGGACAGCACTCCTAACCCATCTTAGGTGCCTGTAGAAGGATGATGTGAGTTGTCCTCTGCCTGTGATACAGAGGGAGCCTAGGCTGCCTGTCTTGGACTCAGGCATTTCACTTGTCTCCCTAGCTCAAGTGTGCAGAAGCTCTCCTCCAGATTCCTATTCCCTACAGAAACATAGGGATTATGGTATCAAATCACCCTAGTTGAATGGGGTGAAGGAGAGTGAATATAGAGAATATGACTTTCTCACATACCACGTGAAAGGGTTGTTTTGTGACTCATGGAGATGTTCTGTGAACCCTTCTGCACTAAAAGTGTACTTCAGGGTTGCGCTGGATTGCAGGAGACTGATACTGATGAAGTTTTGTGTTGCTTTTCATAAAGAAGAAAACATCAGCACAGGTAATAATTAAATTTTATTCTAAGAGAGTAAAAATGTTATTGATTAGTTGGTCTGGCAGTATCTTGCATGTGCATGGCAAGGAATCCCAGCTACCTCTGAATTCAAATTCAGATGCCAAGAGCTGGGAGCTGCTGTCTGAAAGAGATGCTTTTCTAAAGACTCTTCAACTCCCAGTACTTCTTAGGTAGGAAGAGCTGTGGTCAGAAATGTGGCTGATGCTTTACAAACCTAGGCAAACGTCAGCCCTTGTGACAGCAAATGTACCCCAGCAGAATTAATTTCTAGTATGTTTTCAGAGGCCGACTGACAGTAAAACTAGGAAGACAGGGATTGTTCTGTAGCCTTCATTCACCTGCACCTTTGAACCTAAATGCAGTGAGGACATAAGCAGCATGTTCCAGTAATCACAGCTATTCGCTAATTAGAGAGGTGATTGAACTTTTTCAGTTTTGTACATGCTTAACAACCAGAATGGCAGAAATACATCACAAAATATGAGTTCTGTAAAGAAAAAGTTGCTAATGAAAATCTGGAGGAAAAGAGTTGTCTTAGGAACATATAAGAAGAAAGATCTTCTTCACTGAGACCAGTCCCCTGCTCTTCCAGGCAACCATGTGGTAGTAATCCCACTCATACATTTACGAAATACACTTCACCTCTATTAGGCCGTTACTGCTTTGCAGTATCCCTGAGCCAGCCCCAGGTAAGGAGTGGCTGTGGTTGTGTTTCCAGAGAAGAGGAACCACAGTGCACATGCCTGCACTCTGCACAGAAGAGCGCTGGTTCTTCAGGCTCCTCTGCTCCAGTGCTGCAGAGAGGAATGGAACAGATTTATGCTGTTCTTTAAAAGTGTACCTAGAGATTATACGTGATTGAGAGAAAATCTCCAAAGAGCCTCATCATTTTGAATATAGAAACATGTTTTGCCAAATTTATTTTAATTTCTCACTCATAATAATTTATCAATATCTACTCAGCACCACATAAATATTTTTCTTGCCTAGATGTATATTTAGCATTTATTTTTTTCCTGTTGACTAGAACCAAAGAGCATGCACACTCTGGCTCTCTTAGCCAAGGAAACTGTCCACAATTATTTTGGAAGGTAACAGTGTTCATTGCCGTATGAGAACTCTAAGTCTGTCAGTAGGAATAGAAATAGTATTTCTTTTTATTTGTATAATTTCTACTGTGGAATGAATTCTCAGTTTGCAACTGTGGCTGGTTTCTTCTGGAGTTTTAAAATGACTCATAATTAATTAGTTGTGTTAATACCATAATTTGCTTCATATGGTTAATGTAGATTTAAGACCAGTGGGATCGTATCATCAGAGTATGTCACTCATTTTCACAATTCACCCAATTACCTCTCTGTTGAAGCCAATAGCTTCAGTTTACCTACAGCAGATTTCCCAGATGGGCATCCATTCCTGATTTGGGAACATTAAGAGGTAGAGTGTTCCCACCACGTCCTCCACAGGTTTGTCACACCATGGCCTTTGGCTTGTCCCCACTGCTATTGTTGCTACAGGTACATAGCTGAAAATGAAAAGTCGATAGTTCCAGCGGTGATGTCTGCAGTAAACTAATCAGCACTGGCTGGATTGAGATGTCTGGCTGGTATTTTGTGGAGAGAGGTTTTCTATATTACTGGTTGTCAAAATAAATGCTGACAAAAACTTTCCTGTGGAGGATAATAGCCAGTTCTGTCCTAGTCTTTAGTGTGAATTTAACAGGGTATTTCAAAGACCTGGTCTGTCCCTATTATCTTTTCCATGTAACCATCTTCAAAGTTGGTGTCAATAAAATTCCTGCCTTGGCTCATGAACCTGCCTAACATGTAGATCAGAGAGGGCATGCAGCCAAGAAAGAGGTCTTCATTGCGTAGTTTTTTTCTGACAAACTTGGTGTTAAATACTACACTGGCTTTGCTAAATTAAAGTACTTTTGGAACTCTAAATAGCCGCATGTTTTCTTTTTCCCAGGTAGAAGCCACTATTGGAAAACACTCATATAAAACCCCTTCTCTGCACTATATATTTGTAGGTATTTCAGCTGTAATGTAATGAAATGCAAAAGTCTCTCTGAGTCTGTTTTACAGCCTGGGTCTTACATTAAGTATACTTGGCAAGTTGCTCTGAATAATTTAGGCTATTACGTCTTGATTTAGCTGCAGCTCTTGCAAGATTTATTTTAATATAGGCTACTTCACCATTGTGTTTTTATAAGGTTACTTTTTCTTAAAATCACAGACATGGTCTTAAAATGAACTGTTAGATTTTCCTTGGTTTTAATAAAATATTGTACTGCATAATGCACTTCATCATTCATAAAGTAAAACTGGAATATTCTAAACCTGCTGTTAAAATGTGTTGAATCTTTGGCAAATGATTAGGCTGAAGAGATGTCTGTCTTTCATTAGAGATGGTTTTCCTCCTTAAAATGATTCTCTTTCTGCTTCTTGGATGACTACACCTTTGTTAAGAAAAGATAATAGCAGTGCCCCCAATAAAGAGGTTTTCCCAAGTACAAAGTAGGGAACCTGGGACATTCAGTTGACTTTATCATCTAACCAAGAGGCATGTCACAATGAGGAAAAGATATGTGAAGAGCTGAAATAAATAGTTGGATTATAAAAGTTAACTGGTAGAGGAAAGAAATGTTTTAGAAGATATTTTGACTTTACAACTTTGATTTTCCACTTTCATAGTTTTGCATTGGTGTGAACAGTTTTTGAAATGTGCCTGTGCATACATGCCTATTGCCTAGATAAAATGTTTTGATCAATTTACTTCTGTTAATTCTGAAGTACATTTATTGAACCATGAAAATAGAACTATTGAATGGTTAAGGAGCCCAGATTCTCTTCTGTGCTTCACTTGTGCTTCTTTTCTCATCTTTCATGTGTATGTGGCTGGAGCTCTGGCTATCCCAGCTGTTAGTGTTGCTGCTGGCAGAGCATGTCTAATAATCTCCATTCAAAACCTGACAGTTTGCTTCATCAGGAAACCCACATTTTCACATATATTTCAATATTTAACTGGAAAGCAATCCGAAGCCTTTGTGTATAAGTTTAGGAAGAAGAAACAGCCAGTGAAAGTGCAGACCGTCAGTGTGGTCTGCAGTGTTCTTAAGACTTGCAGCTCTTTTTGAAAACAGGGAGCCAGATATTTTTTAAATATTTGTGTAGTTGCCTTTCAGTGAAGTCAAAGGCTCCTAACTCCCAAGCTGGCTCCTAAGTATCTTTACTATCAGATCTATGACTGTACATTAACGTTGTGCTTCAGGGCTGCGGCTGGTGACCCACATGAGTCAGGAAAACAATTTTTCTCCTGTGCACGGTTAACTACATGGATTCTGACGGGCTTTAGATTTTCAGACACAACAGTTCTGTCCATTTTTAAAAATCTTGTTTAAACAGATTTTAAACCTTCTGGGATAATGTGTTGATTTCAGTGGAAACTTCTGCCTCCAGCCAAGTCCGTATCTGGCCAGCCTGAAGTCTCGGAACTGTTGAGATCAGCCAGCTTTCAAGTCCGCAGGGAGTGACTTCCAAGGCTGCTCAGGTTGCTGTTAGGATAACTGTATTAAAGAATGTGAGGCTGTCAGAAGTGGGGGACACATACATAGCAAAGATAGAGAAATAACTGGCATACCAAAGCAGATGGATAAGAAGATGCACTCGGCCAAGAAAGCCTGATTCTGCTTGGATTCCTTGAAAAGTATTTATTTGTTTCTTTTGCTTTTTGGTGATGGAACAGAAATACATTTGAATGAGAACAAGGAAAGAGCAGTATAGAATTCAGACTTTATTTTCTCTTCTCTCTTAAGATGGGATGTGACCATTGTGACCATCTATTGTGTAGAATTTTTATTTTTTTTTTCAGTCTTGGGTTTTTTTCAGTATTAGGTATTTTATTTATTGTGCTACACCCTGTCATGGACTCAAGGGAACTTTTGAGCTTCAGACCTTCTCTCTGTCTTCTACTGGATGCTGAAGAAGCATCCAGTGACTCACAGTGGTCAGGAAGACACCTTTCCTAGGCAAACATTTGCACCCAAGAACTGGATTTGCCTCCTCCATCAGCTTAGGGCCTATAGCCCCTTAGGCTGCGGGACCCAATACTTCTTGAATGACCATGGTTTACTGCTTTAGGATCGCTGCTCCTTGGGTCAGTGCCATTAACATCTCTCTTTGTATTTGAGAATTATACAGTTAAATATAAACAGGTTTTCTGTTACAGTGAAAAGCTGGGCATTGCTTTCTGTGTTTGGAGATAGATACAGAGAATATATATGATAACCCATCTCTTGATTTAGTTTGGTTTCAAAGTGATTTCTGTTTCTCCTCAGTTGCCCAGATGGTTCCCATAGCTACTTGGGGCAGGGGTCTAGTCCTTCCGGTAATACTACCTGGGTTTTTCTTTCCCCAAAGAAGATACAGACTTAATGTGGTTTCTTCCTTTGTATCCCCTTTACCTTGTTGGTTGTGAAATCCTACAACCCTTAGCATTTATAACTGATTCAGCCAGCATGTAAATTATGTCTCTCATGGGCTAAGGAACTGTTTTCTGACAAAGTTGTAGCCCTTATTAGGACAAAAACCTAGAATGTCCTTGTTACTGCATGGGCCTTGTTCGGCATAACACTGCATTAGTTATGATCAGATCTGTTTAAAGAGTGCAAGCGTGTCTCTTTTTGAAGACATTGTGTTAACTTTGAAGACATAAGTTAACTTTTTATGACGTGATTTTAGGATGCTAATTATTAAGCCAACGTAAATCGGAATAGTGAACCTGGATTATTGGTAACTCTAAGTAGAGGCTAGATTTATGGCAAATAAACGTGTATTCAGGCTATGTGGTCAGCTCACTTAGAAATTAATATTTCCAGAACTACTAGGATCTGTGAGATTCCATTTTTTCTCTTCCAATTCGAGAGATGTGATGGCATCTTAGCAGTCACATGGACATTTATTTTCCACAAAATAACCTATTGAGAGATGTCCTGTCAAGCGTTAGCTGAGATATACCTTATGAATAGGAAAAAAAAAAAAAGGCAAAATAATTGATGATGTTTTGATAAAAAGACATTCTAAATATGCAGGTTTGTTTCAAACCAGAATGATCTTGAAGGTTCTGTCTGCTTAATCGCCAGATAAATCTCTTGAGAGGCTAAATGAGCTCCAGTGTGAAAACTATGTTCTGTAAAGAGCTTTAGAGATATGCTGTTACTGCCTGATGGGGATAAATCCAAAGTATAATAAAACCTAGTGATAGCAAAGCATTCTGATAAATCAGGTTCTAGAGCTCTGTCCTGGTATGTTGCACCAGTGCTGATGGCTTATACTGCATTGTGGACTTCCAAAAGACTTTACAGGTAAGACATGTCTCTGCTGAAACACAGCCAGAAACAATATATGTTTCAAGGCAGGCAATGGAGAAAACCTTTCTACAGTTGAAAGTATAGTGGGAGGGAAAAGAGGATTTCAGTGGGCATAATATCAAGCTGGACTTTGTGTGGGCAGTTGGGAAGAACTTGTCTTCTTTTATGAAGAAACACAAAAGGTCTAATTGACCATAAGCATTTTGACTTTGACATACATCTTATCTGAAGTGCATTGACCCCAGCAGCAGAGCTCCTCCAATGCTATGTACTGAGGAGTTGATTCAGTTCCAAGTCAGAAGAAAGAAGGAAGCCTACTGAGTAGTTAGTGCGGTTTCCTGCAGCAACTGTGTGCTTTACAGAGGCGTTGAGCTAATGATCCAGCACAACTCTACTTTAAAATTGTGAGATTTGCAAGGATAACAGGATTAGATGGTACTGTGTGTCCAGAGGCCTATTACAATAAGATGTTATGGCTTAAAAAGTACATGCGGTTTTTAAAAATGGGGTGGAAATGGACATGTTCTTATATAATTACCCCAAGTATATATTCAGCTGCTGTCATACCTCTAAAATGTTCTGTGTAGTTGCACCGGAAATATTTGTTGGTAGTACAGGATTGGATAATGAGTTGTGCACTCGCTAATATTTAAGCAGATGCTCTGAGCTGTGAATCATGTTTTGAACAGTGGTATGTGGTGCCCGTAGTGTACATAGGCTCATGAATGCCTTCATTCATGCCCATCTGTTAAAGATGGCACTGTGCCCGCATACAAGTGGATTGGTCCCTTTTCTAGAAAGCGTCGTGCCAGACTGTTATGAGTTTGGATGGCAAGCAGATATAACGTTGCAAACAGTATCTCTGTTGCGGGAAATCCCTTCTCAATATTAGGACTGATGCATTAATAGGTGACTGGATGTAGCAGGTTACCCTGGGGGATATTTTATGTGTTTAAAGAAACTACTGAAACATGGCAGAGGAAGGAAGTGTGCCCATCTGAAAGCACAGCAGGATATCAAGAGTAAGTGTCTGATGGCTTGTTCCGTAGCTGAATTGCCTAGAGACAGCCTAAGACAGCTATTGCAGTCAGGCAAGGGCAGATGGTGTTGGGCAGTGGAACAGATCAGAAGGATCTCTTCACAGTATCTCCTAGATGCTTGTTAATGGAATTAGCCCAAAAGGCGTTATCTTAAATAGCTGTGTCATGTCCTGCATTGAACTGTGCAGAGTACTTGCAGCAAATTCTGAAGTTAAATGAAAATGTAGGTAGTTTTCCCGTGAAGCATCTTTTGGGTTAGCTGGGCACAGCTTTAAGATAAATTTGATTACTTGAAAATGAGAAAAAAATCAGTACTTTTGCATCGCTTTTATCTAAAGTTGGTGATTTTAACCTTGGATCCAAAACTAAATGATGCTGAAGCTCAACTTCTAATCTCTATATCTCATTTCCATGTACCTAACATGGCCAATATCCCTGCCCACAGCATTAGGAATTAGATGATCTTTAAAGGACCCTTCCAACCCCAAAACCATTCTATGATTCTACAACTGAGGGCAAAATAAAAAGAGTTCAGAAATGAACACTTCAGGGATTTTTGGTTAAAGGCTTGCTCAAAACTCATCATGTTTAGGTTTAGGATTCGTTGCACTGACAATTCTATGTACTTTTTAAAATATTTGTTCTTTCATTTCTGATCTTTTGAGATGTTATAGCACTGCCCATTCCTTCTCAATGTGGAGTATAGAAATTTGATGACTGAAAAAAAAAATGGGGGGTTGATCTATTCATGTGATTTTTGTGGCTTAAGAATCAAAGTAAAAAGCAGCTTCTCTTAAATATATAACAAAATTGTTAGAGCCAGCTACACAATGTTTGACTCAGTCCTCCTAATACTGATTATTAACTGACCTTTACTGAAGCGACTTCCCTGAAATAAATGCTGAAGTACCTTTCTAGTGAGTGAGATGTGTATTTGAAGCCTTTAGGCCAGGATTCTGTCCAAGCAGCTGAAGTCCTGAACTTCTTCAAGGTTCTCCAAGGTACCTGCCTTTATCCTTGGTTTACCTATGGAACTCACATTAGTAGGGCTGATTTACTAAACCCCTACAATGCAGGTAGAAATTAAATGCCTGATTTAGGCTGACTGAATTCAGTTAATGCACAGTGGGGAACTGCACAGTATTATTTAAAATATTTTCACCTGGATCTGATGCCCAAGATGATGCCAATCATCTTATAACGTGCACAGTAAAGTTAATCTGAAAAATAAAATAATATTCTGTGTTGCACGCGAGTACTGCTCACTAATAACATTGTAGAGCTCTGATAAGGTTGGTTGTGGTTTTTTTTTTCCCTTTAAAGAGTCTTTCTAAATGCTCTATGTCTTTTACGAAGCAATGACACTGAGGCTATAAAACTCATTATTTGCTCATTTTTTGTGAAGATGATGTCTCATATTCTTTTGAAAATTAAATTGTTGAATGGTAGTTCTCTTTGCCCTGTCCTACCTGTACTGATAACAGAAATTTGCTGTAGTGGGCAAGTTGCCTGTATCGACTTTAACCATTGTCTTTAGAAAGTGTGTGTCTGTTCATCACATCAGCTGAATAACTGAGCTGGCTGATCGCTGTGTCAGCAAGTGAAGTCTCTCTTCCATGTCCGTAATTCTTCAGCTCTAAACATATTTTACAGTTAGCAGGTGACCTTAGAAAGTCTTTTAGTCTCCAACTCCACAGGTGGTAGCATGACTACCGGAACAATGTTTTGGGAAGGGTAGTAATAGCTTAAAGCACATTTTGGTTACAAGCAAACATCTAAATGCATTTGTCGAAATGACAAAGATGAGCCACAGTTTGTGAAGTGTTACACATAGCTGCAGTAACCAGTCCATGAACAGGCACTGTCTGACTTCTCATCTTCTTCTTCCAAATATTTTTTCCCCAGATCTTTGTTGTTAAGGAACAGAAACTGATGTCTAGTATTTAAATGGATTTCAGGACCTGGTGAAACAGAGGACATCACATTTCCTTATGTACAATAAATAGATTTTGTGGCATCCATCAGCAAAACCTCTAAGCATTTTTAATGAGATTTATGCTGCTGTCATGGTCTAATGCATTATAAAAGCAAAAAGGGAAAATGAATTCTTGTCAGAATTTTGGAAGATAGTAGTCTTTTAGAACTGCAGAGGGATTCCCTTATTCTCTGGAGAGCAGCCTGGGTACGTGGGTGAATTCTGTGCTCATCCTACGCTCCTAGCTTGGAGCTCAGCAACCCTTTGCTGCATACTGTTTGTCACTTTAAAGAAGGTTTTTCTCTGGGAATAACAGTAGGGAGTTGGAAAGCCTAAGAAGCAAGCAGAACATAAGTATAGCAATTCTTGCTGCTCAAAGCCTTGGTCCATGCCAGACTGCACTAAAGTTATGGAAGAATAAGTAGAAATAGATGTTGGCCCTTGGGAAGGCATTGCACCTGTTCTCCATCACATAAACATAGGAAGAGGTTTTCAAAAGCATTCAAAAGGGAATCAAACTTGGATCAATTCTTTGACAGCTTCAGCAACATACTTGACCGCTGGGCAAAGGAGTAGTTGAAATGTGTCTCCATTCAAAAGGGGAAGTGAGAACAGTTTCTGCCAATAGAGCCTGGCCTCTGCAGCCTTCATGGGGAGCTACCACATGCCAGCTCACACCATGTTGCCTTGGAAGTAGTGCCTTATTGGTTGAAAACTAGCCCAAAGGCCTCAGCTGCTCATACAAATCATTCAATGCACATCAATGAGATTTTCTAGAGAGAAGCAGTTAATATTTCAACAGGCAACTGCAGATAAAATTACTGTGTCAAATTTCATGGTAAAAAGAGCTGTTGCCCTTGTTCAGAAAATGCTATGCCTGGAAAGTTTTCAGACCTTCCCATTCCAACCATCTGAAAAACTCTGCTTTCAGATCAACTTTGAGATGTTCAGAGCCTCTGCATGCCAGTCTTTTTTGGCATTGTTTTTCTAGTTTGGAAGAATCAAAGACAAAACAGGGTGTTTGGTATCCTTTGGCAAACCTCAGGAGGCAGATTACTGCTACAGGGTTTTCTCTGGTTCTGCAACTGTCCTAATATATAGAAGTCTATGTTAGGATAAGAGGTCATTACTACTATTCAGGTCTTTCTGAGAAATTTCTCGCTGGGTACTCTATTTACACAAGCATGTTCATGCAGGTGTGGATGCATGTTGTTTTTCCAGCTGATTTTCCAAGAAGTGAGCCTTTTGCTGCACACTTTTGTTGCCTTCAGTACATGCAGAAATTGTCAGATTTCCAGAAAATGTCTACCTTGAAAGAAGTCAGTCCAATAACAGTGAAAAAGGATTAAATTTCACACCGTGGTTTAATTCAAGGTTTATTCTGCTGTTAAAAAAAATTAAAACAAAATAAAACATAACAAAACAAAACAAAAACAATGCCAGCAAAGCACAGCAGCTTCTTCTATCTCTCTCAGCCTGCATGTCTGCCATTTTTTGCCCCCACTCTCCTAAATAAGTCTATGTCACCCAAAGGACGTAGTCCTGGGCTTTTGGCCAATATCCTGGGCTTGAATTCCCACATAGAAAAGCATTTACTTAGGAAAATAATATCATGTGGCAGCCGGTAGGCACAATACTACCTCTACTGCCAGAATGTACTGACTCTAAATGAAGCTGTGGCAGATGGCCTGAAATGTTTCAATGCTTTCTTTCTCTAGACCAGGATTACCCAATTAATTTGTACTACAGTGCATTGGGTCATTTTACCAGGTTGTGGTCAGACAGGTGGGGTGCACTGGATCCAGCTTTGCTGGACCAAGCAGGGTCTGCAGGCAGGATAATGGCGGTGTGCAGCCAAATCCTTGGGACAGCAAGCTCTTGGTGAGGCCAGACAAGTGGGAAGGAATATTGGATCATCCAGGGCACCAGAGACAACATCTGCTGGAACGAGAAGTAGACTCCTTGTCCACCATTTGAGTAGCCCTGTTTTAGAAAAGGGTAGCATTTTAATTGGTAACAGTGCTTTTATAGGAGCTATACCTGCAGAGCTAGCTTTATGTTACCATTTATTGAGTGTTACCCTCATGTATGGTGCTTGGTAGAGCAAAAGGCCAGTAGGACCTTTCTGTTGTTGTGATTAGAGAAATCCTTAACTGAGCAAAAAGTTAATTTTCATTAAGAAAGTGGTGAGGGAGATTTGGTATAGCTTAGGGAAAATATACAGGGAAGAATAAGGAGGAGTCGAAAATGACATCAGCGTTTTGGACAGAGAGAAGCTACTGCAACCATTTTTAGTGTGGCAGAATACTTGGCAGATTAAAATGAACACCTATCATTTTGCTAAGTTTATTAGAAGGAGAGACTTTGAAGTGTAACCTAGTAAATACGGTCCATCAAACCAGAATTAGGCCAGCTGCATATTAGTGCAATAGCTCAAGGAAAATGTCCTTGTCTGTTACATCCTCTTCTCTGGGTACATGTTTTTACTCAGTTAAGAAAAGTCAGTGGAATTGCATTTAAAAGTGTTGTCACTTCACAGTCTGTCACGGGGCTTTTGCCAGCTCCCTTCAAAAGGAGCCTAGAACTGTGCCAGCTGGTTGATCTGATCATCCCGTCACTTTACTAGAAAATCTAAATATACAGCAGTCCAAGCTGAAATATGTCTGCTGTCCTGTTTTGCAACTATTCTGCATTTGAATGAAGAAATACTTTCGCATGAAAGCGGTACTGAAGCTCTCTCTATCTTTCTGTTCTATAGGTTGTCATTTTATATTTTGAGCCAAGTGTATTTCGCTGTGTTCTCCTAAGATGGGTTCGTCTTCTGGGCTTTGCTACTGTTTATGGAACTGTGACGCTCAAGCTGCACAGGTATTTCACATATTATTAATTTCCATCTCTGCGGGAGTGTGTGCAATCTCTGTGAATACTTAGATGGAAGAGCTGCAAATGTTATCATAAACAAGCACCATTTCTGATTTTTAAAACCGCTGTGTATTTCTCCTCACTATTCCTGCTCAAGTTACATGCTATTAAGCCCAGTAGAGAACTATGAATGAAGATGGGATTTGATTTAAAATATACACATCAACGGTAAAATTGCACAAGAACCCATTTTCACAGAAGGTGAATAAATTTTCCTTGAATATAGGAAAATGCCAAAGTGTTTGTAGAACATTCAAAAGTTTGCAAAAGTTTCCCTGCAAAGTGTTCACGGAGAGAAGCTTTCTAAGTGTTTAGATACAGCGATGGTGAGTACAACATTACGCTATGGCATATATACTTACTATGTTTTCTTATGGCTCATAAGGGCTGCTCTCTCCAGGCGATCACAGCAGACAGGCTACACACTCAAACATCCGTCCCTGCCAGCAAAAACGTGTGGGAAATTCTGGGTTCCCCGGGGTTGGCAGTGCATTGACATGCAATTCAGAGATTAAGATTCAGAGACCCGACTTTAAATCCCACTCATAAATTCCCCTTAAGAATTGAAGCCCTTTCTGGATATACTGGATAAAATCCTAATGCTTTTTCCTCTTTAAAGTTCAGTGAAAAAAATTACTCGTACATTCTGTAAGTATTCTTATTGAAGCAAAGAGATATGCAGTATGTGTGTATTGGTTTTTGGACATCTTGGATTATAATCTTTTTATCTTAGTTTCATTACTGTGTTGACATGTTAAATAGAGGAGGTTGGATATTATGCTCATAAACCGAACAAGGACTGGGAATATCTTGGTTTTGTGTTGCACTATTAACTTGTCGCATCTTAGGTGGAAAACACTGCTTTCCCATTGAAATAGAGCCTCTTCTTGCAGCTGCCTTTTGTTTGTGTCCCTGGTTACAAGTGTGCGTTTTAGCTGGTAAACTCTGACTGTATAATGCTGTGTCTGGCCACATCTCTGCATTGGAATTAACCCAGAATGTCCCGTATCCTCATGGTATTTTCTGGGATGAACAATTTCTGATGCAAAAAGAATAACGGCTAGAGTGCTATAGAAAAGATAGAACTGGTGACTTTGCTTGGATTGTTTGTTATCTGTAGCTCAGATAAGTGGAGAAACAACCTAAGACTATGGAAGACTCACATTGTCATTGCAGTTCTGCTACCTTAACAGGTTGTTTATACGATTTTACACCATGTGAGGAAGCAATATCCTCACAGGGCAGTTGATCTTCCACTTATATGAAGTGAGGACAGGCTGCAAAATTGGGCAGAAAGTCCTGTGCTTCCGCTTTGCTTATTCAGCTGTTTGGTGTCAGCGAACGGGCAAAGTTTGAATAAGAAACCAAGAATGAACTACATCCTCATCCTTGATCAGCACGAAGCTGTCAACAGGACAGCAGTCAGAAAATTGAGGAAAGCGATTACTCCTTTACGTGTCACACATATCTGCAATGCTGTGTGTGTCCAGTTTTGGACTCTCCCAAGACATCAGTGAACTTGAGTGAGTTCAGCAAAGGGCCATCAGGATGGTCAGGGCTTGGAGCACTTGCCCTGTAAAGAACAAGTGGGCTTAAGGGAAGTGGGCTTGTTCAGCCTGGAGAAGAGATGGCATTGAAGGGACCTAACAGCAGCTGTCCAACACCTACAAGGAGGTTACTGAGAAGACAGAGACATGCTCTTTACAGCAATGTATGTTGGGAGGACAAAAGACAGTAACAAATTGAAATGGGAGATTTCAACTTCATACAATATAAATTAGGACCAGGGTCGATGTTATACAAGGGAAACATTTTCACTATCGGGGTATTTAAGCTGTGGACCTGGTTGCCCCTGAGGTTGTGAATTTCCATACTTGAAGGTTTTCAAGACCCAACTGGTTAACATCCTGAGTAATCTGGTCTGGACTCGGTGTTATGCCTGCTTTGAGCACTGACTGGTTGGCCTTCAGGGGTATTCCCAACCTGAATAATTCTGTATTTCTATATGAAACATGAAGAGGAAAAAAGCCGACTCTATTTTGTATATTAATCAAGAATTATTCTCTTAGGGAATCTGCCTATGCTTTTCACCCAGATTTTCTGACCATTCCTTTCTTACATTTGTGATATTGTGGTCTTTTTTTAGTACTGAATATTTCAGTCGGGGAATGTGCTTTGCAAAAGACAATTCAAGTTAGATATATGTTTTATTATATACATTTGCAACGGTTATGCTAACTAAGAATAATTTGATGCTAATAGAAATTTGGTAGAAAAATTTGACAGGTCTAATCTAATCCATGGTCATTACAGTGTTGAAGAATGGCTTACTACAGATGCCACAAGTACTCATGACAAGCACTAGTTCCTTCCTGCAGGTAGCCTGTGCTTTCCCTGGGGGGAAGAACTGGTTGCTTGCAAGGAACTTGTGGTTTTTCTAAGTTTAATGGGAAAACCAATATCGTGTAAAAGAAGCTATTAATAATAACCAGAAAGTCTGAAGCTGTATTTCTCAACAAATGGCATGCTTTGAGTAGCACTGGAGCATGAAGGTTATCCAAAGCCAGGTAGGAAGCACTGGAAACAGTTGTTTTCTTTGTCGCTTTTTTCCCCTTGTAGCTTCCCACTTCCTGAGAAGGTCTTTAAGATTTCATTAGCATCAAGTATCAAGGAAAAATCAGAAAAGTAGCTAAAAGCAGATGCTTAAGGAAGAGTAAAAGAAAAGGGAATTCATGTGCTGATTCATTCTTTGAGCACCCGTCACAGTCAATTTCTACAGTGCCTCATTCTAACTTGCCTTTCCTATTCATTGTGCATTTTTAAAATAATGAGCTGATGTTTATGGGGGTGGAAGGATGGGGGTAAGGAAATGAGCTTAATTTGAGAAACCCAGCTATAAAGTCATGAACATAAAATTCAGTACTCTCCTCGGCAAAGAAGCCTTCAAAATAATTCTCTCAAGAAATAATAATGTTTCAAAGTTAACCTTTGGGGTTTAGAAGAGCTGCTGATGCTGCATCTTTCAGTACATTTCTGTCACTGAATACTTTATGTGTGCCCTTTTTCAAGCTCTGTACTTTATGAATAGGTTTTCTCATTATTTTTAATATTTTGTGGATTCATACTATCTTGTTGTCAGGATTAATTCTTAATTCTGAATAAAGCAGAAGAATGGAAGAAAGCTACAGGTATATACACACAGACGTATGTGTGTGTATACACATGGGATAGCCTACAGACATTTTAGGAGAATGACACCCAGGAATGGGGTCTCTAGTTTGTGGGAGTCTCCATTTCTAATGTTACTAACAGAAAAAGAGGAGAGTGGGGAAGTGAAGAGAATGAGAACGTATGGAGAAGGTAATGTTTCACACACGGAAAATGAAACAGTGACATACAATGGCTTTTTTGTAAGTAGTAATGGTGGGATGGGCATGTTATTGGGGGGACAAGAGGATGTTAACTCTACGAGGCCATTCTGCTCTTCATTTAAATGCTATGCTGTGTCTTGCCATTTGGTGCAGTTGGAGCAAGTAGTGGCCCTTCCTGTAGATCTTTGTAGGTGATAAAGAAAGGAGGAGAAGAGCAGTGTGGGTAGTATGCAGTGCAGTGCGTCACATGCCGTGGTTCAGTGTCTTACATAAAAGCAGCTCACACAGAATCCAAAGATGTCAGTTTGCTTCTTGAAGCATTTGGGTGTAGGTGTGCATTGATGAACATGAAAGAGGAGGATGTGGTGCAACCTCCTCTTGTAGCTAGGGGAGGGAAAGAACAAACAAGATCCTGTCTGGAAGTGGCTGGTGGGAATGGAGTACAGAAAGGTACAGAAGGTACCTCGGCAGCTGGAGCCTGAACGGCAGGGTGATCCCTCAGACAGTATTTCACAGTTCATAGTGTCAATAGATCATACTGGATTTTGCTACTGGACAGGGTGGTAACCCAAAAACCCAAACCCCTGAAACAAAAGGGGGAAAATACATTTTGAGACAGACATTGTTGCTGCAGAAATACAGTGTCCTCTGGTCTGATACCCCCTTATGAAACAATTTGGGTTTTTACTGCCTCCACTTGCAAGGCAGGAAAAGGGGTGATTTAGTTAAACTTCAGAGCTGGTTACACCATAGGGGCTTACTGCAATCATTCTGAGTATTTGTCTTTCTCTTCCCTGGAAGAAGCGTATTTTAGCACTTTTCTTCTATTTATGCAGCTCTACTCATTTTGTAAATCCGGTTCCTGTGATCTTATGGTAAATGCTTGGGGGCAGCTATTCCTGTTTATTATATTCCCGCAAATAAATCACAGCATCACCTGCAAGGAAGCCAAATGACCTGTCACTGTCAACTCCCCTCTGAGGACCAACCATCCTGAGACAAACTTGCTGTGAACAATTTAGGTGTATTCCATGGTTCTTTTGCTGAAACTTGCTACAAATCTCTCCCAAGCCCTGGAAGGAGAATTTGGCTGCCTCCCCTTCCAGGGGATTTGTGGAACTGTCTACAGATGAGTGATTTTCCCCCTCTTCTTCCTGAGAACAAGCAGGCTACAATTTGAGTTAGATTTGACCCCAAGACTCATGAACTTTAAGGTACTTCTCTCTTGGGTAAGATGGCTTTTTATAAGGAATTGTGTTTCAATTAACAGATAAAACACATAAAAACTCGTGATAGTTTTGTGTCATTATGTAACAAAGGTGTAATCTCAAGTTTCCTTATTAACTTTAATTCCTGATAATGCAAGCAAAGCTCACTGACATCATGTTTCTGTATCTTCCATGCAACCTCATGGAAGGAGGTTCAATGTGCAGTTTGCCAGGTCTCTGCCATGTCTTAAGCAGGAAAATGGAAGGAATGTGTGGTCAGATATGGAGCTGTGAGCAGTCATTCCTGCAGAGATGCAGTAAGTGCTGAATGTGCTACAGAAGTCCTGTGCAGATCCCTGGAGAGAGGGCGTGAAGATGTGAAGACATTCTTCTGAAGAGAGGGGAGACACTTGCTCTGAAACCTCATCTGAACAGAATTGTCTGAGCTCTGCTTGTTATTGTTCCAGCTTTGGGAAAAAGGGCAGCTGGACTTTTGAAAATAAACATCTTGCCCTGAGAAGATACTTGTTTTGTACTGCCGGTTTCTATTCTACAAGGAAAATTAGCTCAAGAAGCTTCCAAAATTTGGCAGTGTTTGGCTGAGAAGGGCTCACAGCCATATACTCTTTGCTGGCAGCAGCCAGAGCTCTATGCCTCTGATGTTATTGCAGAGCTCCCTGTTCTGCCCCTTCCCTTTATCTTGGGTTTGAGCTAGAGTTCAGTGATGCTCTAGCTGATATCATCTAGCTGATACCAGAGCTAGCATCAGTGTGGGAACTGTTAGGATTAAAAAAGGGCCTTCCTGTATTACTGTCACCTCACTTTATTTTCTTGTAGTGATGACTCAGATGAGAGGGAGGCACCGAGTTTCAGCTAAAAGAGAGACATGGAGAAAAAGGGGAGGCATTAGGTAGCTTTTGCATTAGTTATGAAATTAATTAAATTAGGGAAACGTAAATCTGTGAAAGCAGGGCATCTCTGTCCTTTTCCACTCCTTTCCCCCCACGTAGCAGTTTGTTGCCATACACAGTTACCCATTTAAGAAGTAAAGCAGTACATGGAATATGTACAAGAATTCTTATGTCATTTGCATTATTTGTAGCTCACATCATACTCACATCACTCTGATGCTTCTTTTTAACGAAAAGATGTCGTTCAAAGATAGCAGTGAAACAGAGGTTGTATGTACTAAGCCTTACAAAGATTTATGAATAACAGTGTTGGGGCAGAAAACAGATCTCATAGATGTTCCCTCAGTGTGAAGGCTGAAACCCGCAGCATGAGCAGGTCCCTCTCTGCCAGATGAGCCCCGGGTGGTCAGCAGGCACCGGCTGCTGGCTGCTCCCATGCTGGGTCTCCTGCCTGGCTGCTGGGGAAAACGGCAGGGAAACGGAGGCTTTAAGGGCTGGGCAGAAAGAAAGTCTCAGAGGTGCAGTTTAGGAAGGGAGTTGGACTTGCTGCAAAAACATATGCATGTACAGTAGGAGTCCATAAGGAGTGAAGTTTCACTAATTAGGTTGTTCATGGAAAAATCTGCTTTCTTGTTAGCATGTCTTAAGCTAATTCTTTCATTCCCAGAATATAATTAATTTCTCAAACCTTTGCTAGTTTGTTTATTTATTTTTGTGGTCCTTAGACAACAACTTAGAAGGTTTAGTAAATTCCATAGAGTATTTCTGCATGATGTACATTCAAGGTGAAATTCTCAGGTTGGTACTTCTAAATTAAATAACAGTCACATTCTGGTTTATTGTGTCTTTTTTTCTCAACAAAATCTGAATTATTAAAATCCTATTTAGCTCTTTTGTATCCCTGCCATTCTCAAGCAATAACTAGCCTTAACTAGACAGGATAATGGTTCTGTTTCATATTTCTGAATAAAATATCTGCTTTCATATGTATAAGCTAATAAAATGTAGCACAACTGATACAAAGACTCTCAGTGTGGAATTAATCTTGATGGAGCACAGTGTAGAAGTGGGACTAATAAACATTATCTTTGAGGAAACAAATCAGCAGCATATAAAGTATATAGGATTATTAGAGCACTCTGCTCCTGAAAATATTCTTATCCACATTCCTATTAATATTTAATTTCTATAAAACTATTGTAGATACAGCTGTAGAATTCCACGGGCTGCTTTTACTTTTTGAACCGCCTTAATATAACACGCATTCTGCTTTAACATAGTAGACCAAGTTTGGCTAGGAAAGTTCAAAGGGAAGATAAGAAAGTATCTGGTGTTTTAATACTAAATTATTAACTAAATAAGATTGAAATTAAATATTATCATCACGGTTAGAAAAAAAACAAACAGTGGGTTGGAAGGCCCTCTACAATGATGCACAGTTATCTTGGATCCTTTCAGATCTCTTTCGTGTTGGTGGCATGCGAGAGCACCGTGGCAGATAATGGGAGAAAGGACTGGGTTTGTGCATCAGATTAGATGATGGCAGAAGGGCTTCAGAACTGGAACTGGAAGACATCCTCTCAGAGACCTTATCCAGGTCCAGGACACCATAAGCTGGCAAAACTTTGTGCTGTAGTGCAGTACAGCAGCATCTTCCTTCCAGGTAGACATGCATTTGTACATGCATTTGCGACACAAGTAATGCAGCTCTACAGACAGACTGGTTTGGGCTTTTTTTTTGTCTTTCCATGGGAAGAACAGAATTGGTTGGTGGAGCAAGTTATCTGCTGCCCAGATGTCTGCTGGGTGGGATTATGGCATAAAAGAGAAAGCAGGCATTGCACTGCAATACATGAGTTGTAGGCTATTTGTGGAGGAGTGTGAAGAGGGAGCTAAGTGTGTGACTCACACTCCACCCACAGGGCCTGATCACAGTTAAGTGGAAGCAGAGATTTGCAGATCACATACGCTGATTGCCAGTGAAAAATCATGACTGGAGGGGAGGCTTCTGGTGGGCTACTGCGAAGGATCAGGAGTAAGTCTGATACTGTTTAGCATTTGCAGTTGCAATGAAGAACCAAGCACAAAATGATTGCTCATGAAATTTCTGGATAACACAAGGCTTGGTGAAATGGTAAATTTTGTTTCAGAAAGGATAGTAATGAAAAGTAATCTTTACTGCTTAGTTACTTGGACTTAGTCAACAAGATACACTTGAATACAGCCAAAAGGTAAAGTATAGTTAGGGACTAGTTAAAGACACAAAATTGAGGCGAATTGTAGTTTTAAAGGTTATCAGTAGATTGATTTTGTAGCAGGAGGTGACATCTTCGAGAGTCATAGAAATCATTGAATCATGGAATCATAGGATGGTTAGAGTTGGAAGGGGCCTTAAAGATCATCAAGTTCCAAGCCCCCTGCCATGGGCAGGGACACCTCCCACTAGACCAGGTTGCTCAAAGCCCCATCCAGCCTGGCCTAAACACTTCCAGGGATGGGGCAGCCACAACTTCCCTGGGAAACCTGTTCCAGTGCCTCAACACCCTGACAGTAAAGAATTTCTTTGTGGTATCTAATCTAAATCTAAGCCGTTATGCCTTGTCCTGTCACTACACTCCTTGACAAAGAGTCCCTCTCCAGCTTTCGTGTACGCTCCCTTCAGATGTTGGAAGGATATTTATGCATTGTGTCCAGTTTCTGAGATGCATTTTTAAAGGAGGTTTGCAATAGATGGATGTGGTTCGGCAAGTATTTGAGGGCTGGGAAAAGTGCTTGACACTGTGAAACCTAATCTGCTTTTTAGATCAGCAAGAAGGCTGAGAGATGACTTCTTGTGTGGTGTATAAACAATCAGGGAGAGAAAAAGTAGTCACAAAAGACTCTTTAATCTACTGGACTGAGTTTTAATAAGATCTGGCAACTGGAAGCCAAAGCCGGAGAAATTCAAATGATTGATCTGGCACTAATTCTTCTCAGAAGGGTGCTTAGCTATAGAAGAATCTAACAGGAGAAATGAGGAAATTTTCGTGCTGCTTTCAGAGCAAGACTGAATCCCATCTTGAAAGCTATTCTACAGCTAAAGACTACAACAAATTACAGGAGTTTCTGTAGAGAAATACAATAGTTTGTGTTATAGAACTGATCAAGCTGTATAATTTAGTGGCTAGTCCTATATTTGACCTTTGTTTTACGAACCTGAAATAGAGATGGTAGCATTCATGTTAGTATGAGTCTATTGAGAAATTAAGTGTATTTATAAACTGAAATGATACATGTATAGTTGTACTGTTTAATTGGATACACCAGATGCTTTGAGATTAGTCCCGATCACTTACCCTAGAGCAAATCTTTAGTGCTGGGAAAACTGTTACCTGGACCAAATATTCTCAGATATTAGTTGCTCTTTTCTGCATTATTGTGAAGGCCCAAAATTGCCACTATGTTGTTGAAAAAAACAAGTCTTTATCTGAGCAGTGGTAACCAACTACTGGTGATGTGAAATCCTATGTTGTCACGCTGTAACAAATGGGGGTAAAGCTTGTCAGGGTTGTACCACTCTGCACTTTGGTGAGTTATCCTCATATGTGCTTTTCTGAAAGATATACAAGGTGTTCTCAGAATTTTAGATTCAATGTATTTGATCTGCGATGTGAACTGGAAAGGCCAAGACAATGCTGCCTTGGCTCCTTGAAGTTCAGGAATACATAGACAGCAGGTCCTGATGAAAATTTCAGTATTTATTCAGTCATTTGCAAGTATCAAGCTATTCCTTTTAGAGCTAATCTGTAATATTTTCAATTAAAAATTACCACCAACAGTTGTATTAAAAATCAAAACTCTTTTGCTGTTGTAGATTATTACAGTACAGGGCACTGGCAGATTTTACACGCGGCTGAGTTTTGGATTTTTTTGACTTGAGTCCTGCTGCTTTCATGTGCACAATGTGAGCCTGTGTTTAGTTGCATTCAATTCAAGCTGGACCCTCTGTTTGTGGGCAAACCTAAAAATACTAGCAGTTAATAATCAGTGTAAGATTCTGAGTGCCTATTTCTAATGTGTGAATTAAGTTAGCCAGCAAGTGCTGAGTTACTCAAGGGCCCCTGGGTCTCTTCCCACCCATCACCACCGTTGTGCTCTGGCAGTTAATAGCAGCACAGTTGCTCTGGTGGAGTCATGTTCTGCATTTGGCCTCTGCAGTAGCATCAATTATTTTTTCCAAGATCTTCTTGAGCTAAACAATGTCTCTCCCCCGTGCTGGGGTTTCAGGGAGATGCCACCTGTTCCCTCCGGTGTGCAGAGGGCAGATCTGTTCTTCTGCTTGACTCATCTTCTACTTTTGGTGTATGTGGCAAGCTTTTAGAACCTTTTTCATGCTGCTGTTTGTATTTTTGTCTTAAAGTTCTGTATTGATCTTTATATTTTGTACTATTTTTCATTGAGCCATGTATTTTCTAGCTCTCCTGTGGTTTCTTTCTGTCCCTAAATGACCATCAAATATTCCTTCTGACATACTTCTCTAGCACCTCAGGAATCACTCTCCGGTTGGCTTGGAACAAAACTCTAAATAGTGCTGAGAGTCTTGAAACTGATAAAAGGGCTGGAATTACACTGTGCCAGCCATCTCTTAGTAACAGCCTTAATTACTTTATGCAGGATCTTTCCTCAGCAGCAAGTCTGTCTTCTGTCTTAGACTGAACTGGCTTTTTTTCCCCTTTTTCTTTTTTTTTCTTTTATTTTTTTTTTTTTAAATCAGATTAACATAATCCAGCTCTGGACTTTGCTTCTCTGCACTTTTTCAAATGCTATGGAGAATGTGGCTGCAGTGACTAAATCTCTTCCAAGTTTTTATTCCATTTACAAATCATGCTTTGCTAGTTGAGAAAGTAGCCTGCATATTGCTCTGGGAACCTTGTAGGTGGTGACTTTTTACAAGTAGCAACTGATGGCTTCTAGTGACTATCGGCTAACATTGGCCTCTGATGAATAAAAACCTATTAACCCCGTGAAGAAGAGACATTGTCCGTAGTAAATGGTAAAACCATTTGAATGTATTAGAATATAGGGTTTTGCAAGGGCCCATGTTGTGCAACATTCTGTCTTGTCTGTGGCTCAGTCTCTTGTAAGGAAACTTTATGAGTGTCCTGCCTCGAAATACTGGCTGGCGCTCAGTTCAGTTTCTTTGCTTCCCACAATGACCCCTCAGGCCTGGAAGCCCCACAAAACACTTGCCTATTTTTTCACATTCTTTATTGGGATTTGCACTCACATCTGCTGTGCAGCTGCATTAGGCACTGATACATACACAAAATCCTTGTTGACGACTCTTCTGTGTTTTCATGTGCTTTTCTTATTTTGGGGGGGAAACAGGGTGATGATGGCCACTGTCTATTTAATACTCCTCATTGAACTCTGTTCATGTGCTTGCCATTTCTCTCATGTGGCATTCTGGTATTCATTTATCTTTGCCAAAGACGCATAGAACATCAGACAACTGTTCTACAGTTCTTGCTCTACCAAAATGACACTTAAATAGATTAATGGTTTTTGAGCTAACAAATTGCTTTTTTGGTTTTGACTGAATATTTAGGCATGCCCGAGATAACCTGTATCTCACCCAGAGGAGACTGTGAGCATATACCATGCATTGAGGCATGGTGCAGAAGAGGTGACCTTCCAGTATCTGAAGGAAGCCTAAAGGAGAACTGGAGAGGGACTCTTTGTCAGGAAATGTAGTGACAGGACAAGGCATAATGGCTTTAAATTGGAAGAGCAGAGATTTAGATTAGATACCAGAAAGAAATTCTTTCCTGTGAGGGTGATGAGGCACTGGAACAGGTTGCCCAGGGACATTGTGGCTGCCCCATCCCTGGAAGTGTTTAAGGCCAGGCTGGATGGGGCTTTGAGCAACCTGGTCTAGTGGGAGGTGTCCCTGGCCATGGCAGGGGTGTTGGAACCTGATGATCTTTAAGGCCCCTTCCCACTCTAACAATCCTATGATTCTTATATATTATACTGTAGCCTTAGAGGGGCAGGTTTTCGCTTTTAGCTAGTCTTCATTTCCCTTCTGAAGAACCAGAACAACCTACTCCCTTGCTTGTTTGTCAGAACAGCAAGTGACTCCTGCTCCACTTACCATGTCATAAGCAGCATAAATCGATGAAGTCACAAAGCTATAGGTCATTTGGAGTCTTACAATGCTGTTGTGTTGTGTCAGGATCTTCCTCAGTTGCTTGTGCTTTGCATCTCCAAAGAAGGGTTTGGCTTGAGCGAGACCAAAAATGAGGCATGCTTCTGTCCTCTTAATTCATATGCAGTTAGGTTGGTAAAAACTACACACCGAGTCTTTTCCAATTATCTATTTATCCATATGTAACTCACCACAACTCCCAAACTACACTTATTTTTTCATTAGCTGTGCATTTACTTTGAGCAGTAGACATTTGAGGTGCCGTTTTGGCTTTCCTGCCTTCAACTGCCTTAAGGTCAGTGGTGTGACACTTGATTGATTCATTCACCGCTGCTGCAGAGCCAGCAGTGTTGCTGCTTTTGTTCTGTGCAGAACATGAGTGCTGGGCTGGAGCTGGCAGACTTGTACCCTTCCTGAGCCTTTCTTCCAACACCAGGCATGGAACTGCAAACACCATGAGCTTTCCTGAGCTGAGGAAGATAGGTTCACCATAGACAACTAAGACTTGTCTGTGTTTGCTTTTCCTTCTGTAGTGTTGAGAAATCCCGCAGAGCCAAAGTCTGCTTTATCAAGTGGGCACAGTCCAGTCTGCATTGCATGACAGGAGGGGGCACAGCCACCAGCTGCGGTCGCTTTCTGCCAGATCTTCCTACAGGCACAGTTCCCCGCAGCTGGCAGACACATCCTTGTGGAGAGTCGCAGAGGGGCCAGAATGTGATGTAGCTGTTAAACCTGCAATGCAGGCAGAGTGCACAGGCTTTCTGGAAAAAACAAACAAACAAAAAGCCCGACCCAAAGCCTTTTAGACTTCAGCTGCAAGTCTTTTTCTAAGAAAAAAGGTAGAATTTATAAGCCAAGTCAGTGAACTTTGTGGTTGCTTTTGCACCTCATAACTAGAAGTGTAGTGACTGTTTTAAAGCCACTGACAGAGATCATCCTGCAAATCCAAACATTACTACTTATTCCAAATCCCACAGGTGTTTTCCACACCTCTGGAATGAGCACAAGACTCTCCAGGATAGCAAAATGGAGTAACCTGTGAGATAGAGAAAATACAAAATAGGGAGACACTCTGAAGGCAACGAGCATGTAAGTGTAGCCGTCTCCTCGCTCCTGGATGCAGCCCTGGGAGGCTGGGCTGTCGGGAAGGGCTGGCAATGCACCCTGCCCTGGAAAGCCTCAGGTCTGTCATCAGGCATCTGCATTAGCATACACAGCCAGAGTCATCAGTATCGTTTGCAAGACTTGTCAGATGGAATACAGAAACTAAATGATGTATTTCGGGACTATTTTCAGTAAAAACAATCCATGTTTTCTGTTCCATTAGACTGTGCTGGTTTGTTTTATTATTGTATTCATGCATACGAAACACCGCATTTAAGCTGCCTGCTGTATTCGAGAGTCCACATCTGTTTCTTATGTGATAAGCTCTTGCTCCATGGATGTCACCAAGTGTGAATTTGGGTCAATGTCTGACTGTTAATAAGAAAGGAGTCTTATTAATTCTCCCTTTTTCCCTGTTTGTTCCTTGCTGTTATTTGGTAGTGATGCAGGGTCACTGCCATTGCATTTCTTACCACTATTTAATGTCTCTTAGATTATTTCTGTTTAAAAGAGTGATCTTTAAATTAAAATTCATGACTATCAACATTTTTCTAATGTGTATGTGACCTCAGAGTGGAGCTGGGACTCTTCCTCCTTACTTCATTTTTGCAGTTTTTACAGAGCTTTGAGCTTATTGCATTTTCCTCATGTTCTGTTCAGTCCATGTTGTTGTCAGTAGGGTCTCATTGCTGTATTTGGGTAGATTGCTTGGGTCTGTGTCTTTTACAGCTTTTACATTTCATTTGAGATGAGAATCTCTTGAGTGTTTTCTCTGTCTTGTAGCAATAAACCTTTTCTTTTTCTCCCTAAAAATTTTGGAATTTAGGTTAGCTTTCCTGTGGGCTTGCTATATGCCCCTTCAGAATATTCAGAATAATTTGATCTTTAAATATATTTTTTGTTTTCTAGGTTGGTTTAGAACCCTTGACAACTAAACCTTTGACCATAATTTAAATTGTCAATTTTTTTCTTTATTTTATGGTGAACACAGAAAGCAACACTTTTCAGAATTCAGCTTGTCAGATGATGCTATTTCTTCCTGTGCATCTGAGAGGAAACACAGAAGATGAGAGTTAATTTTTCTTGCAGTTGATGTTTTTAGCTTGAATATTTTATTGCAGAATGACAAATGAACAGAATGTTTCATTTATTGAAGCTGTATGTTGCATTGATATATATAACCTTGCAGGGTAGTGCGGGTATTGCATTGCCTTCTTCATTAGAATGTATGACAGTGTTGTCCAGTAATAAATTTGGAAAATAAAAGTGAAAAGGTGTACATTAGTGAGCCCCTGAGAGCAAAATTTGTGAAAATTTGTGATACTTTGTGGAATACTAAGTCAAAGCTCTGAAGAAGTGAATAGAACAGTCTTACAAAAGAGCTTCTAATGCTAATACACTTCTAAAGCATATTAAATCTTAAGATTTAAGATCTGAATAAAAAGCTTGTTGCAGAAAGCATACTAAGAAAATATTAATAACTTCTGAGTTATACAGAGTCACAGAAGGATTGAGGTTGGCAAGGACCTCTGGAGATCTTGCGGTCCAACCCACCTGCTCAGAGCAGGCTCACCCAGGGCAGGATGCTCAGAGCTGTGTACAGTCAGGTTCTGAGTTTCTCCAAGGACAGAGAGGCACAGCCTCTCTTGGTAACCTGTTCTCATGTCTGACCACATTCACAAGAAAAGTTTTTTCTTATGTTTAAATGGAAATTCCTGGATTTCAATTGGTGCCCTTTGTCTCTCATCTTGTCACGGGGCACCACTGAGAAGAGTCCAGCTCCATCTTCTAAACCCTCTCCCATCAGATATTTATATACATTGATAAGATTCCCCCGGAGCCTTCTCTTCTCCAGACTGAACAGTCCTAGCATTCTCAGCCTCTCCCTTTAAGAGAGATGTTCAAGCCTTTTGACCATCTTTGCAGCCCTTCACAGGGCTTAGCTCCAGTATGTCCGTGTCTCTCTTGTACCAGAGAGCCCAGAACTGGACACAGAACTATGTGTGGCCTCAACAATGCTGAGTAGAGGAATAGGGCTGTCTTCCTTAACTTGCTGGACACACTCATAGAATCATAGAATCATTTGGTTGGAAGAGACTCTTGGGATCATCGAGTCCAACCATCAGCCCTACTCTACAAAGTTCTCCCCTAAACTACTCTTCCTCATATAGTCTAGGAGGCTGCTAGCCTTCTTTGCCACAAGGATACATTGCTGACTCATGGTCAGATTGGTGTCCACCAGTATCCCCAAACTGTCTTCTGCAAAGCTGCTTTCTAACCAGTCATCTCTCAGCATGTACCAGTGCATGAGGTTATTCTTGCTCAGCTGCAGGGCTTGGCATTTCCCTTTGTTGAACTTTACTAATTTCTTCAGCATGTTTCTATTCCATTGAAAGGCAGCAAAACCACCTGGTCTCTCAGATACTTCTGGTTTTGTATCATCTGCAAATGTCTTGAGGATGCACCATGCTCCATTGTTGAGGTTGTCAGTGAAGAGGTTAAACAGTATTGACCCCAGTATTGACTCCTGGGATACACAACTAGTGACGGGTCTCCAACCAGACTTCTTGCTGCTAATCCACAACCCGTTGAGCCTGGCAGTTCAGCAAGTTTTCAGTTCAGCCCACTGTCCATTTATCTCACTCGTATTTAATCAGCTCATCTACAAGGATTTTATAAAAAACGGTGTCAAATGTCTTCCAAAGTCAAGATAAAACAACATCCACTGCTCGTCCCTCAGTGAGCTAATCATGTCCTTGCAGAAAACCATCAGGTCAGTCAGACGTCATTTTATCTTCATAAATCCATGCTGACTACTCCATCACCTTGTTCTTCATGTATTTGGAAAAGGTTTTCAGGAGGATTTTTTTTCTATCTCCCTTCAGCTCCTCAGTCAGCTGCGTCAAGAAGTTATCATTGGTGCATTCCAGAAAGCTCCTGGACTGCCCTGTGCTTTGCTGTGTTGCACTTCAGCTGATACTGGGGTTGCTGAAAACCCTCATGAGGACCAGAACCTGCCAACATGAAGCTTCTACCAGTTGTATGAGGAAAGCCTACCTTAGGACCTACTATCTTTGTTTTCCTGATCAGGCACTCTGTAGCAGACACCCACCAGTGTCACCATAAACTGTCAGCTGGCTCAGAGCAGAGCTCCATGCATTCCAGCTGCCCTCTCACAAACAGGGCAACTTGCCCATCCAGTCTGTCCTTCCCACAGTGCCTGTTCCCATCCATGGAGCACTCTAGTCTTGTGATCAGCAGTTATTTTTAAGGACACCATTAGTGCTGTTGCTTCAGGGGTAGTCCTAGCTGTTAAAGCTGATTCCTATCAGTGTGGTATTCTGCAGCACAGGGGAGAGAACAACAAATATTTGTTATGACAGACAACTTTAATTATTTTCACAAGATTTAAATTCAGACATTCAGAAACTAGTTTCCAGGAAAGTGTTTCTTCCTCAGAAGTGCTCATGATTAACCTAATTAGCATTTCTTTCTGATAGCTACACATGCTTACACATACTGAGAGTAAACATAAGCATTTACCTGTCAATAGAACATGGGAGGTTTTGAAAGGATTCATTTTATTCAGATATTGTGGGCAATGTGAAATGATTCTGCACTACAGTTCTTCAAATTTCCTTTAATTGTATGGGGTTTTTTTTTGTGGTGGTTTTACCATGGCTGGATGTCAGGTGTCTACTAAACTGTGCTGTCACTCCCTTCCTCAGCAGGACCTGGGGGAGAAAATAAGATGGAAAAAAAGTTGTGGGTCAAGATAAAGGCAGTTTAATAAAGAAAAAGCAAAGGCGGTGCATGGAAGCAAAGGAAAACAAAACATTTATTCTCTTCTTCCCATCAGCAGGCAATATCCAGCCACTTCCCAGGAATCAGGGCTTCAGTATGTGTAGCAGTTGCTCCAGAAGAAAAATGTCATAATAACGAATGCTCCCCCCCCTCCCTCCTTCTTTCTCTTAGCTTTTATTGCTGAGCAGATGTCATAGGATATGGCATATCCCTTTGGCCAGGTGGGGTCAGCTGTCCTGGCTATGTCCCCTCCCAAGATCTTGCCCACCCCCCAGTACAAAACATTATGAGGGCTGATAAGGGGGAAGTTAATATCATCTCAGCCAGACCCAATACAATTTTGTATGAAACATTGGAAAAAGGATATCTAGAATGTGGTTTAGCTCCTCCAGAGCATGAATGTAACTGATCAGTTTCAATAAGAATAGTCAGTACCGTGCCAGATTGATGCAGAAATAGCACAGGGACAAAGAGGGGGCTGGTCTGTGCTGCTTCGTGCCCTGCTGCTCACACAAGCCACGTTGAGGCTAATCAGAGCAGAAGAATCCACCCCCCTTCAACAGTTTATCAAATGGGGCTTTTGTACAGCTGGGGCTTTTGTTATGTGTTCCTTTTCTATAGTATTAGAAAGCAGAGATTCTGTTCTGCGTTCTTCTCATTCTTCTGTGTTTCACTTTGCTCTGACCAGGACGGGTTTTCTGCTTTAGCTGAGAAACTGCTGTGCACACACTGATGTTCGTTTTCTTACACAGCCATTGCTCTACTTGTTCTTTCATCACAAGAGGTGTTTGACATACTGGAGCATGAGTGAAATTGGACCTAAAAATTATGTTTTCATCTGTCTACAATAGGTTTCCCTTTTTTCTAAAGTTCTTAATGAATGCCAACAAATAAGTTGGGCTATATGTCAGGGAGTTTGTGTGAGTAGCGGCTTGGTTACCAGCTAATGTCTGTTTGTCCTCTCCATCACCTACATTCAGAAGAAAAGACAGGGATTTGAAATACTGAGAGCTTGGAACCTTTTGTCATTGTTGCTTTTGAGAATGGAGAATTTACAAATGTAAAATAAGAAGACTACCAAAGCGGGGGAGGTCTGCAGGTAGTACTGCAACTGTTAATAGCCGTATCTGCACCTCTGTTGACAAACTAGAGGCATATTTATATGTGAAGTTTTTCCTGCATCTTAAGTATCTCCTGTGAACCTGAAAGTTGCACAGGACAAGAAGCCACTGTAGAATCCTTCGGTATTTAACTTACATGTTAGACGTTTTATTTTATGAGAGGATCATTGTTTCTCCATGACAGCAGCTGGCCTCTTCCTTTCCCCACTGTAGATGCTTGACATAGACCAGTAACTCAAAACCTGACTGTACAAGGTCCTGAGTAACCCTCTTTCGTTGATCCAGCTTTGATCAGGAGGGTTGGATTAGGCGATTTCTTAATCTCTCCCTTCCAACCTTGGCTATTCTGGCATTCTGCGAATTAATCAATCAGAGATATGTTAACTCCCCAGATTCCTGATGAGCTTTGATGCTCTTGCCAGGGTTTTCATTCATTTCAGTGTAATCTACTCCAGGTGCACGTGTGCAAAGGAATATTGCTAGTAATATTCTGTGTGATTCTGTAATAACAATATTTTATCACATGGAAATTTTATCCAGAAAAGTTTGTATTGTTTATGGTCTCAATTTCTATTGGTGGTAACACCTCTGTATCTTGTGACAGGGAGAGATGTTCCTGGTTTTATCTGTTCTAAGAGTGGCTTGAATCTTATCTTTTGCAGTCAAGACGAAGAATAAACTTTCCTTTCAAATATACATGAAGGTCTTAGCCACGACACCTGCATGCACAACCATGAGATAAAGTTAATATTTATCCCACAAGTGGAAGGAGAGCGCAATGCTGATAAATAGCTTCTTTTTCAGTAGGGTTGATATAAAACACTGCTGCCTGTCAATCACATTATAAAGTGGTTAGCATTTATTTTATTGAAGTGGGCACATACCCCTCAACAAATATTATAACTAAATATTACAGTTATGAGTCTTTCTGCAGATTTCTATACCATTTTTTATTAACCTTTGCCAGCTTTGCGTCATATAATAAGGGTACAGGCAACTCAGCGCCTCTTCTTGAGCTCTGCTGAAGTATGGAAGTCTGCATTGCGGATCTGAGAGGAGGGTTGTGTCCAGTGGGTTTGATTACTCTTTCTAACACCCGAATGAAATAAAATAGTAGGACAAATTCTTTCTGTTACATCTGTGCTGTTTGATTATCTGCCACGGTTATTAGGAATGCATGGAAATGAGAGCAGTGTACATCAAAGACTGGACCTTTCGGTGTATCTTCCTTCTTCTTAGTGTCCTTGTGGTTGAAAAGAAATGCAAATTTGGGTTGTTCCCGTTCGTGATTACTTGACACTTATTTTGTTAGGAAAAGTTAGGTAACTGAGTGCCAGTATGTAAGAGCTCCACATGGTTAATTATCGTGAATTACTAGAAAAAGAGATTTTTCCATATATTAACTGTGTTAATTTGAGGGGAAAATATGGACCTTGGAAATTCCACTTACGTAAATTTTACCAGTATTAGCTATAATTCAGGATTTTTAACTTTTTTTTTAACTTTTTTGTCTGTGTACGATGATCATTGAAGTGATAAAATTGGGAGGATGATGTGATGAAGAAATGTGAACATTTATAAAGATGGGGGAAGTTCCCGTCCTTTCAATTGCTGATGTTTGCTTCCTGCATCTTTAATAATGAGTTGGCATTTGGAAGTAGTATGTAGGAACATCATTTCACAGCAGAAAAGGAAACAAGTGCTTGCAAGTAAATTGGTGAAGAAATAACTCTAGTGCCAAAAGATTTTGTCCATAGTGCTGTAGTGAGCACTCCACCGATACAGTACTTCTAGTTGCTTTCTTTCACTGCAATTTTTGAGGCAATATACTTAGAACAATTTATTTTGAAAAATGCTTCTACTGAATCTTCTCTGCAAATGCAGCCAGACCCACACTCAGCAAGAGCTTTGAACTGTATACACCTTCTCCTGCAGGAACCTCCTCCCAAAAAGCAAAGAGAAGAATCAAAAAATAGGGGTCTGTTTGACCAGCCAAGGTGACTGATTTTTTTAACAGACAAATATCAAGACAACTAGATATATCATGCTAGAAATGCCTAATTCTTCATTCATGTGTGTGTGTGAGGCAGGAATTGATTTGATCTCACTTAGTGAATTTTGAAGTTGCATCAGGCTGTCCACAGTCTTCGCTGGTTCCTTCTTGTTGCTGGGGCCTGGGAGATGATACAAACACCTGTCCTGGTCTGCTCATTAATGGGTTCCCAAGGATGCCAATAAGTAAGTGCCCAGCCTGGGTGAAATGAAGAGCTACATCTGGCCTTCAAGCTGTAGGGTCTCAGCTCCTGTTCTAGGAAATTCAGTGGCAGAATTGTACGATGTTATTATAAGAGCACTAATAATAGTTGTTAATGTTGTCAGTGCAGCTAGTAAGACAAAAGAGATCACATGCAAGCACATTTCATTTTATGGTGCTTTAGTATAGAAACTTACTATGTAATTAGAAATAAAAAGTCGCTATATTACTGAGATCTTTTTATTGAAATCTTTTTTATCTTGTTCAATCCACAGTCTAGCGCACACGAACTGACAGTAACCACATGTGTAAGGGGAAAACAATGAAGCTTCCATCTGCACATTCAGACATTTGTCTGTGGAGTTATGGTTATGTTGTTTTTCTTCAGTTGTCGACTACTATTTGTGCATTTCTCAAAGAGCAAAAGTGTAATGATCTGAAAATATGCTATGGATATATAGTTCAGTCCTCACAATAAACAGCTGCTGGTAGAGTGAATTGTAATTCACTCAAGTTCACTAATTTTTTGTTTGCTGCTTTTTGCATCTTTCTTATATAGTACCTTAATAAGTTAACCTAATACATTTATATCAGTGGTGAAAAATGTAGTACAGCTGTTACCAATAGTGAAATCTTACAGTCCTCTTGAAAATCACACATGTATTGTTTTTTGTAAACCTGCCACTTTTCACCTCATTCAAGTGGATGAGAATATCTACTGTCTTTAGCTTAAAAGGAAGGAGGTAGTCTGTTTCCGTGGCCACATTAAACATGCTGAAAAGGTACCATCTCTTTTTAAGTGGGGCTTATTCTCTGATGAGAAATGCAATGCTTGCCAGTGAACTAAGAAGGAGCAGAAAGGAAAGAATATCTTTCTGGATCAAGCTATATAACCCACTCCAAATATGTATACTTTGCTTGTTTTGGAGTTTTATCTGTGGCAAGACTTTTCCTATCTGTAGAGAGACTATTTTAAGAACATAAATAGAAACCTTGGCATAAGGTTTTGACCAGCTACCTTATTGCTGATCACTAGAAAATGCTTCTGACATTCAGAAATGAAATTGTCTGTGAATGTTTTCAGTGGGAGAGGATGCCCGTGCAGGGTAACACTAACAAGGAGGGGAACTTGTGTCATCCCAGCTGGTTTTACTCATCAGCCTTTGTTAAATTCAACACTGTGAGCTGGGATCAAGAGGGGAGCTGGCTTTTGTATGTCCATCTCCACAGCACTTTGCAAAGGAAATTTTGTAAAGAAAGCCTTGAAAATGTTCTTGACCTGTTGTAGGAAAGGATTACCAGGAGGCAGTTCTTGCATCTATTTTCACAGTGTAAGCTTCCCAATAAATACTGACCTTGAAATATTTTGTACTGTGTGTTCTGAAAGTCTTTGATAAGGGTAAAGAACTGAATGGCTTTAGATTTACAAAAGATAATAATTACTCGATGATTTTTAAGAAGCAAATAATTAGCTTAGCCAAAGCTGGTATAGGCTGAAGGATTTATAATCTTCAGTCTAAACTACTAGCAGCAGGAGTCTCAAGGATCCATGAATTAAGGTTTCTGCCACGAAACTACCTCAAATTTGAATAAAGAAAAGAGCTCAACAAGATTGGTTTGCTTATGGAGAAAAATGTCTGAGGACCTGACCTCATTTTTACTGAGTGAGGGAGATAATTTTTTAAACACTTCTATCAGGAGGAGATTATTGAAATGGCTATGTTAACCATTTGGTAGCAGATTCAGAAAGAAAAGGCATTGTGCCTATCCCAAGGACCCAGGATTTTCAGAATTTTAGGAATCTCACATAGGATTGTGTGCTCATGCGCTCTTGATTTTGGTGCCACCAAAGCAACCATGTGATGTAACCTTAAAGCCAAATACTTGACACCAAGGAGACATGTCACTGCTAGCTGTCTGAGGACAGATTGATGGGGTTTTTATTTAATAGTTTACATAGTCATGGTGCTCTGCCTGTTCAGAGTTTGACAGCAGAGGGTCAGGTGCTTCACTGACACTGTAGTTCTGCTAATCTCAGCAGGATTCATGAGGGTATTAGTGCAGTAAGTGGTTTATAGCAAGAGATAATTAGCACAAAGCAGAGGAGGATTTAATAAATAAGGAGACTTGGTCTGCATCACTGAAACCTATTTACGTGACATTGCAAGTCCCCTTCTTGAACCTTCTAAGCTCTCAGTTCCCCAGTGCTTGGTACACCCAGGATGGGCAAATCCAGTTGAGGAGCAGTAACTTCTGATGAGCACAGCTGGATGATAAGCTGGTATGAACAAAAGCACTTCAAAAAGCAACACACACACACACACATGCAGTTTCAGTATCTCCTGCAATGGGAGCTAGCAGGCAGCCGGGGCAGCCGCGGGCAGCAGGGCAGCGAGCTGGGGAGCGAGGAGGCACTGGGGAAAAGCCAGCCTCAGCTGATCTGTCAAAAGAGTCCAGCTACCATCCTTGGAATCAGCTGCAGGCAGAGAAAGCTTGCTGATCTACTGTTCACCAGGAAATTGAGCTTTCCTCAGGTGTGAATTTAGACTTGCAGGTGAAAGGAGAAAATGCAGCGTAAGTATAGTGTCAAAAATTCAGAATCTAGGCTACATTTAAAGAAATAACAGATCGTTTTGTTTGCTCATTCCAAGCTTACCTACAGATTGACAGACAAAAGTTACTTCAACTCAATACATTTTCATCAAAGCAAGTCATATTTTTAGACTCTTTCCATGTTATTAAATGTGCATGATATGCGAGTCCAGTGCTTCTCATGTGGAAATGAGTGAGTGGTTGGGATTGTGGTGGGAGACCTATTGGACTCCTGTACCCACGACCTTCCCTTGAATGGCACGAGGTTTCCCTCCCACCTTTTTCAGTCTGCTCAAATTCTTGGAAACTATGGCAGCACAGTTTATCTCCTATACATTGATCCAGAAGGGGAACTTTCACAGAAGCGCTGTAGCATTACATTTAGACAATGTAGCATTAAAGCTGATCGAGGAAACTGCTGTATGGAGTAGGTTAGCATTAAGCCATGACCCATGTGTCTTTGCTTACTAATGGCAGTTTTTACCAGGCAACGAGATAAAATACGTTTTTTAACTGCTCTACACAGCTTGTTTTTCTAGCCATACATCTGATAGATTTGTATTACATTGGTTTCCCACACTAGGAAATCACTTCAAAAACTTTAGGGAAGACATCAAGGGAACTGTACTTTCAAAATCATATTTTTAAAAGTATATATATTTTTTAAGGAAAAAGGACACCACTGTTTCCTTGATCACTCAGTACACGAGATTATCTGATTGGTAATTTGTTAATCTTCAGGATATCCTCAGATATGAATATTGCCATTTATTAACCACAGACCCCCAGGTGAGAATTTGAAGCCAGATACACTTACAGTACAGAAGAAACAATCCTGAAGCTGTTAGTTGTCTCACTGTGCAGACTGGCCACCAGCCAGCTGTGCTCAGTTATGAATGGCAGTGCATTTGGAAGGGTTAATGTGTTCTACGAATTTGTTGCCTTTTATGGCAATAGTCTCCTAGAGTATTTGCTATTGCAAGATTCTTTCCTGAAATGGAAAATGTGGGAGATACCACATTATCCAATTTACTGCACGTGTGGTTTGAAGTTGAGGTGTTTTGATAGATATCAGTGGTACGTCTCTGAGATTGCTGGCTATACATAGGATGAGGACTCTCAGAAGTATTCATACTCTCAAGTAATTGCCATAACTTCTTTTTGTAGTTGTTGTATTTTTTCTAACTGGTCAGGACATGACGTGTAGAATGCAGGTCTCACCATGTCACTATCATGCTGTTGACATGGCTTGGCTCTCAGCCCAGGTGTGCTCAGGTTCAAGATGATCAGACTCAATAAAGCAAAAGATCATCCAATTCAGTGCGGGTGTTCTTCAATGCCAGTGTTCTTCAGTGCTGGACTTCACATCTATTCTGTGCGGATGTCTTGAGAAATCACTGAGGAAATAACCAGTGACTAATTTGGAGACTTTCAGCTGGAATGTGGTTTAGAAAGCTGTTCATTACTCTGTCTCAGTTGGGTTTTATCCTTTCTAGCTGAAAGCCGTGACTAGTGGTATGAGTGGATCTAAACATGATTTGTGAGGTCTTGGGCCTTAAGCATTCACACTATTTCTTTGGTTATCTTTCTTGATGTGGAAATAAAACCTGCCCTGAGTGTGTGTGTTTGTGTGTGTGCCTGTGTATCAAGTGTGAAATGTAGACTCTTAATATTGACACGGTGCCATTCATGTGCCATCGGTACCTGTCCACTGTTTTCAGGAGAATAATAACAGTTTACACAAACTCCAAGTTACTCCAGAAAAAGCAGGTAAAACACAATCCTGGCATCACAGGAGAGTAATATACTTCATAAGAGCTTGACCTCTTATCTTTCTGATGTAGCTTTCATATCACAATAAAAGCATCAGTCTGGAACAGAACAGTTTGACAGGATGACTCAGTAGAGCCACAAAATGACAGATGCTAGACATAAAAAATAAACAAACCATGCCAGGTCATTGCTGTCAAAGCATGATCCTTCACCTGGTATTCCTGCCACTTATGCAGTGAGCTAATTGTTTGGGGGCCGTGTTTTTCTGTTACCAGAGCAGATTATTGATCTGACATAAAAATGTAGTGTGGTTTTATTAATTTTCTATGATTACACATTACATCTCAGGATGTAACTTCTATAGTAGTAGCAGCCTACTTTGCTTGTGGTTTCCAGGCTGATGATCCCAGCCAGTCCTGTGAACCAGCACACTTTGTCCCTCTGCTCCAGATCCACTTGCAGCATTGCTTCTCTTCCTGGCTGCTGGGCTTCGCTTGGCTCTCAGCATTTGCAGCCAAGCCCCCTCCTTGTCCATGGAACAGTCCCCTCCAAAAAACCCTCATACAGCTTAATTCTATCTGAACTTGGCAGTGCAACCAGCAGAGTTGGGGTTTACCTGCAGTGATCTCCAGGCAGTTCGTTCAGTCTGAACTGTGCCATTTATTTACTCTGTAAAAAGGACGGCTATTGCACATCAGCTTTAATGCTGCCTGTAGCTGTCTGTAGTGAAAGTTTTGCTTGAAGGCAGCTGTGACTTCCAGAAGACACAGGTAGAACACATTGCAGTGTTCTGTCTGATCTGCCTGTAAACAGTGCTGATGACATGTCACTGGCATTGATAGTTTCATTATCCAACAACAGTGCATAAAAGTGGTTGCATATCCTGAATGGTTTTAGCTGGGAGAAAAGCTAGAAGATGCTGAAGAAGATGGTTGTTTCCTCTTCTGCCTTAGATCAGAGGCTATACATCTTGAACAGTGTCCTAAGCTTCTACCAGGGCACTGCCTGGTGCTGCCAGGCATTCTGGGTGTAGACAGGCCAGGAGGAGGAGTCTTTCCAGTTGACATTACCTTACTTGATATTCATAATTAAGAACTAATTTGCTCAGGGATTTGAATTCAGAGCTACATCTATATTCATATATTAAGTAGCATCAGGGAACATTGCTGGTCAGTGGAACTCTGTCCGCTGTCCTGCTGAATAGCTTCAGTGGTCCCTGGCCTGCCCTTGGACCGGGCTAACACGAACGCTGCCGAGCCATTTCCCAGCATGGTTCAGGCATCGTCAGAGGCCATTGCAGCAGGCAGTTTGCATGCAGCCCCCCTGCATTGGAGGGTATAGTATGGGTACTGGCTGTTCTGCACCGCTTGGCATACACAAAAATGTAATGGCTCCTTCCTCCCTTGCTACGTCAGGAAAAGGGTCACATGTCAGCTTTCAGTAGAAACACCAAGAATTGACATTGGAGAGCCAAAATACAAAGAAAAGAAAAGTTTCTAGTAGTTCTCAGCTAGTTTATATAATTTCTCTAATTCTTAAACCTTCATAAATATATATGATGAGATGTGAAAGCTGTGAAAAGATGGTGTTTTCCTGTTCCCTAAAAAAAGAATACCTTTTTCTTCCTTTCAAAGAAGCGAAGCATCAACTGGCATTCACAACAGGGAAGAGGAAAGCCTTCGCTTACAGATTTTGTGTTCTAAAAATGAGGATTTACCAGTGCTGCCCTGGAACAGTAGTGCTGCGGCAGTAGGGAAGTCGCCTGCCTTGCCTGTGTGGAGCTGTCTGTCTATCCTGCCTGAAGTCTTTGGGAGGCTGCTTCCAACGTAAAACATTTAGCGTCTGTGAAGGGAGAGCAGAACATCTATCAAACATGGAAAGATCAAAAACTGTGACTCCCTGCGGAGTAACTGTTGGGAGGGAAACAGCTGAATAATGTTGAACATATTCAGATCTCTGACTTCACCTAATGCACACTGTGAAGGCTGTGTTTGTAGTCAAACGATGATTCATTTTTATGGATGTGGAAAAGCTTTTGTGCTTCTGCCTTAAAATACACTGCTTTCTTATTTGTTTGAGAGGCAATGCTAGTTGCTTCTGCCTTTTCTTAGACAAATATAAGCATAAATATTACTCTAGGGGGTGATTTTTTAATTTGCTGAAAAGGCCTGGCTGTAGAATGTAAAATGGTAGAACGTAGAATGGCTTAGGAGGTGGCTTGGTTCTCGGTACACTGAAAAGGTTTGAGAACTGACAAGGACATGTAACAAAGACAACGTTCTGAAGAAACCTAAATTCCCTAAATCTCAGTGGTAATTTATGCCTTCATGGATATCAAGAGTATTCACAGGACATGTTCATGCTCAGGAATCAGGTACCACTATCGTTTTGAGGACAAAATCACTGAAACAGTTGATCTCTTCACTTTGAAAGGCTCCTCACCGCAATCTCTAGAAGAGCCCTTAGACCTCAACCCATCCACTTCTAAAGGTGGATGAAAACTTCCATGACAGACTTTACTCACCGCCCAGCCTTCATAGCTTGGCATATTTAAGGTGGGATCACTGCAATGGCAGTAGCACATCCTGCAGCCTCTTTTTCTCATAGGAAAACACCAGGAGAAGGTTGGTTACTTCTGTCAGATATACCATGCTTCAGGCAATACAAAGAGACATTCTATGCTATGTGAAAAGTCAAACTACTGCTTCTTTCTGAGCCAACTTCCTCAAATTTTGGTTGCCTTCATGCTCCCAGCAGCTTTGTCTGCATTTTTTGGATGGCAATGGGTAGAAAATGCAGGCAGTATTTCCTTTAACAGTTCTTGGCTGGAGGAAACTTATCCAAATAGTAAGTGCAAATATTTTTAAAATGAGTGCTACATGTTCAACGGCTATTACGTGGTATATGTATGGTTCTGTCCCAGCTCAAAAAAACGTGTTATTGCCTCTAAACAAGTCACAAAACTTTTAATTAGCAAAGTGCCTTCTACAGTTATCTCTACGAGGAGTAGAATGTTGCCTTAGAAGCATTGAACTCAATGGGGAAAATATCCAAGAAGTACATAGATCTTTTTTTTTTATGGAAATAGTATGATATGGGATGAGAAGACAGACAACATCAAAACAAAATGAAATACCACAGATGTGGTTGCTATTTTGTGGAAATGACCTTCCCTTTTTCAAAGACAGAAGTCTTCCATGTGGAGCTGGAAGAACCCAGTTTGACAACACAGCATGTGAATGCATGTCTCTAACATAAACATAGCTAATATTTTTTATTAGTGCTGCGTAGCTCTGTCTGGGCAGCAATAGTTCCATTTTAATACTATGAATATGAGAGTACTAATGTTTCATATTTCACTCTTGTGTATACTGCCAGGGAGAAGATTGATTTTTTTTTTCAATAAGCTGATAGTGAAATAAAACAAAAGTCTGATTCCCGCAACACAGCTAGTTCTCTCTTTAATTCTGTACTGAATTTTTCAGGGTTTTGAAGGTATTCCTGTCCCGAACTGCTCAGCGTATTCCATACATGACAGGTGGGCGAGTGATGAGAATGCTGGCTGTTATTCTCCTGATAGTCTTTTGGTTTCTCGTTGGCTGGACTTCGGCAATAACCCAAAATCTGGAGAGAAACATTCCACTCATTGGCCAAGGGCAAACATCTGACCACCTGATCTTCAATATGTGCCTCATAGACCGCTGGGATTACATGATGGCTGTTGGTATGTTAATTTTCTAGTTTATCTTTTAATTTCTAAAATAAGGTTTGGTTGCCTTTTCATTTTGCTTCTTTTAGAATTTTTGTTGTACTGTGTATCATGTGAAAAGCTTCTAGAGGAACAAAATATTGGCATATATGTTTTTTAAATGGGCTGAGGAGATATACTAATAAGATATACTGAGGCTTTTATGACTTTCAAAGGTTTGTAACTTGGATTGTAGTAACAAAGTCATGGGTGCTCAAGAAATTTCATCCTTGAAGGCAGAAGATACTTTGCTCTTCTTCTCTGTTAAAGTGAGAAATTGTGGCTAGAAGCTTTTTGCTTCTGCACCACAACTGGGTAGAGCTCTTGTGTGTGAGGAGGGCTTTCTGGTTAGGCACATTGGTGTCAATGTGCCCACTTGTAAACCACATGGAGGGGAGGATAAAGGAGTATCTTTTGAAATGTGTCTCTATTTTGGATGGCTGTGCTGATGAAACATAACTATACTTTACAGTAATGAAATAGTATGGCAGAGACGTTGTAAAATTAATAACAAAAGAAAATGAAATGTAGTGGAACACTCGATGATGTCATCTGCACCAGTTCATTTTACATCAAAATTTTACTGCCTTTCACAGCCAGTAATACAGTGTAGTTTGATAATGGTGGTTGTTGCATAATGGCAAACAAATATTTTATAGTTATGATAATGAAATTATTAACAACTCAGATCTTATCTAGTTGTGATCAGTAGTCTCTTTTTTGCAAGTAATTACATAAATTGCTATCTGCCTAGTGTTGGAAAAACATTTTTAAAGGTATATTTACATTTAGAAGGGTTTTAAATGTTTTTCAAATTACACTTAAGGGCAGTAGAGGAAAAGCCATCTCTCGAGCCTGAACAAAACTGGGCAGAATTTCTTATGTTCCACTATTTTGCCTTCTTACCCAAACTATCTTATAAACAGAGTTATGTTTGTGCAAGTCTTTACTAAAACTATGTAGCCACAATAGTGGTACCAGGAGATGTACACCTACAAGTCTGTACTAACATGTGTGTATTTATACACACACACACACTTATATAGGTGATATGCACTTCAAGATTTCTATTGTTAGTAGCACTCTGAAAAGCTTACAGCCAGTAGGATGTAGCTCCAAAATTAGATACTTCATCTCAGAGCTATGTCAGGAGAAATACCCATATTACAGACCCCCTTTTATTCCTCTAATTTACTGGGAGCAGCGTTGCAAAAGATTCTATGTGATAAATTAATTGATAGATCATGATATTTGATTTCAAGTGCTAAAATAAAAATGTTGGATGATAATTTATGAAGGACTTGTTATGGCATTTAATTTAGTCAGGCATGGTATCTCTATAAAACTACTGAGTGTTTGGGTATATATTCCATCACCTGTAGCCCCTCCTGGAATACTCCCGGTTTCACGCAGCGTCAACACTTTACTGAAATGTGGAGAGGGAATTTTCAAGGTGGCAGATTAGTGAAGTGAGAATTAACGAGGCTCTGTTAGAAAGTCATAATGAGATGGATCCTTTACGCTACTAGAGATTATTGGAGCTAGGATTTATGAAGCATCTTCCATACTAATCATGCTACTTAGGCTCTATTTCCAGAGACTTTTATTGTAGTGAATGTTTTATATTCACATTCCCATTAAGTTTAAGAGGTTGCTCTCTGTGAGACAAGTAGGGACTTAGACACAAAGGTTGTCACCATTTCTATCATTGCCTCCGTACTCCGTGATATGTTGATGAGAAAAATTAGCATTCAGTAAATCTTATTTTATCTACATAATGTAATGTAAGTTAGAGTGTATTTTCCTTGAGATTAGGTATTTGTGGGTATCTTATCTGTCACTTGCCTAAATTCTTTTATTTGTGTTGATTTCTGCCTCACTTTCAATATTGGGGCATCTGTCTCACTGACAAGCCATACCATGGTTGACGATCTGAGATTTTAGAGAAAGACCTGAGGGCTTGAAAGCACTCATCCACAAAGCCTTTTTCCTATGGCCTGATTATATTCTGTACCTCTACCTGTCACAGCAAGATACAAAGTTCAAAAAAACCCCAAGTGATAAACTTATGGTACTAAGGGCTCACAGTGTCGCAAATCAAACTATGATTCTTTATCCTGAAGGAAAAATCCTATAAATGAAACAGATATCAGCACAGGATTTAAAGAAACTTCCCACAAACTGAAAAAAAAAGGCAAAATAAGTTTAATGAACAAAGCCCCAGGCAGGAGAGAAGGGCAAACAGAGAGATAAACATGCATGCACAAACACAAATAAAAAGCAGAGGTGAAATCTTGGCAGGTGGGTTTTCCTGACTTCAGCAGGGCCAGGGATTCACCCAGTGTGGATAGGATTCAAACTGTAGTTTTTAAAAATCCCCCCATGCATTCTGTGTGTGTTTTTCAATGTTGTTTGGTTTGGTTCTTTTTTAAAACCAGAAGTCAATGGCAGGTATTAAGCTCAGGAAGGTATTTTTCCCCAGCACCTGGTTGATTCCTGGCTGGCAGGAGCTGTGCTACTCCCACGCAGCTGGCCTGGGCTGCTCTCAGAGCCCACTAATCAGTGGGTCATGCCTTGGGTTCTGGGCATCAAGAGGATTTCAAATACGTGGCTGTGTCATGAATACTGCATGCCCTAGCCAGGAAAAGGAACAAAGTGAGTATTTCAGGCTGTTCCCGAAAGAATTCCCACCCACTGCTCATTTGTAGCTATTTAACCTATATAAATGTTTGCATCTGAAGAGGGTATGAGTTGCCAGGACGGGCTCTAACGGATTATACATTAAGACCGTCTGTACAGCTTTGAGCTAGAGCATTGTAATACAGCCTTACAAGGCCCTTTATTAAATTTTCTACAGGCCCTCTGCTGCATTCAGCAAATGAGTGATTATTATTTCTTTTTGTTATCCCCATTTGATGTGGCCCTACGCCATATTTGGGGTGTGCTGTTCAGAGCAAGGCATGAATAAAGAACTGTTCGTTTCCAAATGGGTGCTTTTAAGCTCTGTTCTCCTTACCATCAATGTACAAAGGTTAAAGCCAAATTTGTCAACAGTAGCTACCCATTTTGAGTGCCTGTCTTGGGGCACCTAGGAACTGTTTTTTCAGAGTACTGTTTATAGCCTCTTGTATGTGGAAAGCACAACCAGGAGGTACTTGTTAGAATTCAGCACTGATGAAGATCTGGCTTCAGTTCTCACATTAGATACTCAGAGAATGTATCATGTAAAAATAGTGATCACTTGTGAAAGCTTACTCTGAGTGATAACAACCAGGACTGTATAAAATGTCTGCAGTAGAAATAGGAAAAGAATTCTGTTTTATGAAGGAGCCTTTAGCTCCATTCTGTTCCTGCTTGTGTCCCAGTCCTCCTGCCACCATGTACACCTCTTTCACAGCCTACATCACCAACACTGTGTGCTGTTTATGTCCCTCATCTCTAGGATATGGTAAATCTGGAAAAGGTATGGGGAAGGAGCAACAAACACAATGGATGGAGCAGAATGGCTCCATGAAAAGAGAACTGTTTATTCCTATTAAATTTAAAGTAAAACATGCTCAAGGATGACAGAGAATGGAGCTTTAAAAAAAAACAGATTTTGTTTTTTTCTAACAATGACCAGACAACATTTTCCTATTTTCTTTTCCCAAAAAGAGCTGGAACAGATTGAGGAGTTGCATTACTCCCTGCAGTAATGTTGCTTTTTATATCTGCTACATCTCAGGTGAAATCCCTTAGCCTCTGCACCATTTCTACAGAGCATTTCTGCTAAGGGAACCATGTTTGGATTACCTTAGCCACAGGTTTATATATTGGTAAATGCCATATTCAGATTCTTCTGCAAGCCACCTGCAGCGGTTGATGGCTTTGGAAGAGGCTGGAAGATGCTCTGACTTGATCTTGCCTTTACACCACCCTGCTTTGAATCTACTTCTTGTGCTGCACCAAGTCTTTCCAGACCTTCAAGTACTTTGGATACCATTGGCTTGCTTTCATCCTCTTTAAGATATGAGAGAAGAGGTTTCACGCTCAGCTTGCTTTCAGCTGCTGGTCATAGATGTTTTCTTATTCTGCTCTCCCCCTTTCATCCACACAAGTGAAGAGGATGATGGGACAAATGGAGCCAGAAGAATGGCCAGCTGGCCTTAATAAAGGCAATGGGCTATGGAAGGAATGAGATAGGACAGCATATCTGTTTAGAGGAAGGAGTAAAATGCATGAGTAGGGCTAAGAGGAGTACAGAAATGAGGAGAGTTCTTGGAGACTGTAGACCTGGGTGCTGGCATTTGTTTTGTGCAGTGAGACTCCTAGGCATATTGCCCACACTAAAACCAGTGGATATGTCTCTACTGCCAGCGAAAGCCATCTCTAGGTCGCTCTCAATCCATGGAGCTCATAGACCATGGGTCAGCATGTGCCTTTGCGTTACTTTGAGGGGACCTGTAAGCCAGACTTGTTGCTGGGGGAGAGTGTGCTGTGCCCCTCACCAGCCCATGGACCCCTGCTCTTCTTTCAGACTTGCACAGCCACAGGCCATGGGAGTTCTGGTAGAAAAAAATAATCAGAGTTTGGCACCACTAATTCTTACTCTACACATAGGTCTCTGTATTGCTGTGCCTAGCTAATTAAATGCTGAGATATGGTGAGAGAGACAGATACACCTCTGGTAATTTATAATTTGCAAGGAATAACTCTACACTAAGGACTTACACATGTAATCACAGTTCATCGAAATATATGAAAATCCTTTCAACTGAAGAAAAAAACCTCTGCTGTGACACGGTGCAACTCTCCAGGTGGGAGATTGGACGCAGTGAGGCAGAAAGAGACGGCGCTGGCTGGCAACACAAGAGCAATCGAGGACATTAAATTTTGCCTATTTTAAAATGGTGCATGCTCTGCTCCAGCCAGCACCCTGAGTGAATGAATGGATGGACAAGCTGTGCTTCCAGATCCATATCTCTCTTCGTTTCAGTAGAAAGGATTTAAAACATAGACATTATTCTGATGAAATGAAGTGTGATGGAGAAGCAGATGAGTTGTAGCTGTATTATGAATGTAAATAGAGTTGTAATCAGGAATTTGTGACCAAAACCTGAGGAAAAAATGGGGTAACTGTTGGAACAGTTTTGCTAACAGTGCAAAATTCAGAATACCAAGTGAGCTTAGTCAAGTCACAGTTGTAAGGGGCTCGTGCTTATTAGTGCAGGGAAAGGATGCAGACCATGTCACCATCTCTGGAGAGCAGTGGCCTGTTCTTGGCCTACGATGATGCTATTTAAGCAAATGAGTGTGGTCAGACTTAGAACATCATACAGAGTCATGAAAATGGGCTTTTTTCCTTCAGGGGTGTCTTCTTTTTTGGCCAGCAGAGTGCAAGCAAGCACAGGGTCGGACATCCTGGCTCCAGGGAGCTCCTTTCGGCAGCTCTAGCCCACAGCCATCTCCACCAAGAGGCTGACCTGAGGAAGCACAAGAGAAAGGCGTTTCTGGCAGGGTAGGAGGACTGAGAAGCAACCAGGGCAGCCTGAAATAACTCAGTTTCCTTTCCTGACCATGGCGGGAAGGAAACTCACAATTTAGGATTTAGGCTGTTCAGAAATATGGGTAAATTTTTTTCCACTGTTTTTTTGCAGTGACAGGGTGGCATTAGCTTCATTTTACACAGCCAGAGCTGAGGCACAATAAGATTAGAGTTATATGGTCCATTTAATCTGAGTGCCCATTTTGCAATGCCTTTGGCTCAGTAACAGAGCTTAGTCAAATCTATATATAGCATGTTATGTATGGTCTCACTGCTACAAATACAGCCCCCTATGCTTAGTTCTGCTGCAAATTGCAACACAAATACCTAGGTTAGCACCCAAATAGCAAGAGAAATGGTCTCTGATCACCTCCATGAAGCTGAGCTTGAGTGGGGACTTTTTGCATATGCACAGGAGCTTGAGGTACAAAGTAATTTGTGTGTGTGCCCAAGGCTGCTATTTTTCCGCTGCAGTCTTTTCTCTCAGTCACTAGACATCTAAATGTCATTTGCAACAAATTACAGAGCTTTCTTCATTAGTCAACCTTGATTTATCTCTGGAATTGCTCTGTCATATGCATTAAATGAGTCTGGTCTCTTTAGAAATTATATAGTTAACTCAGGATTATATATGCAAAAGAGAGTAAATTAAGGCTGCATATGTTGTATTTTTATTTTAGTGCTGTCCAATTCTCAGAGACAGCGAAGTTGTGGAAGAAGGGATGAAGTACTTTCCTAACGCCTCTAAAAAGAGTTGGTGCATAAGCCACATTTAAAAATCCAGCTTCATGTTTCTTGATTTTTCATGTTTCCTTATATGATCTTTGCTTTTCTGAATCCATTTTTATTTCACTCTCCTGAGGTCATGCCCTTCCTGCCTTTACTCCATTTGTCATCTGTGGGTGTTCTCTTCCCCTACTCACTCAAGTGTAAGGAGGCTCTCAATGACTTTTCCAAATCTTCAAAGTGGTGGAAGTGACTTTGATCACTGCTTTCAGTTCCTCGTATCTCGCTCTGCAGTACTGCCTGGTCAGGCAAAGTACAGACATCTGCAGAGCAGGCAATGACAGAGGCTATGGATTAACGTGGGAATTTACTTGTGTTGGGGGCTGGACAGGTGGGAGCGGGTCAGTCTGCATTTGCTGTGCTCTGCAAGGCATGACACAGCCTGGCTAATGGATATTAACAGAAAATGTCCCAGAAGACTGTCTCTGGACGTGGCTTTGCCTTGTACTGACTTTAAATATGAAAGAATAATTTGCAACACAGACAATAGCAAGTTTGTTAAAACCTATTAACTATACTAACCCAGACCTTCTGAGGAAGTTTGATTAAGTAATAGTACCATCCCTGAGTCTGTCCTTCTCTATAGAGCAGGTAGGTACCACAGATCATGAACATATCATCCTTCGTTATCAGAAGATGCAGAGTATGAACAAAGACCAAAACAAATGCCAAGTGAGCAGTCATGTTTGTGTTCAGCACTCATCGTGAAACTCACGGTTATAACGGGCATTGGCCATGAGTCTGGTGCCGTGGTTGGAAGGCCAAGCTAAGTGTTCCAAAATGGTCCATATTCTGAAATCATGACGGGTGCTGCAAGCAGAAGGAATTAACACAGTTTTTAAACACCAAAGGATATAACTAAGCAGGTTGCTTAGCTAGTGCAAAGACCACATAAAGTCCCGTGTGGATAAGAAATACATAATGACTAGCAAGAGAGATATTGAAACATTAATGCATTTGTGCTCATGGGCACATTTTGTTTTCATGTCTTACCTTCCATTCATATCTTCATCCATTTATGCCTTTAAAGCAATTGTTCCTTCTCTCACTCTCTTACCTATCAGAGATTTGCACCTAAAATCTGAATGCCTGGTTTGGATTGTTATGGAGTAGCTACTGCGAGTTTTTCAGAGCTCTTTTATGCTTGATATTTTTGACTTCACATTTTCTGTCCAGAGAGCTGTTGACAGCTCTGTCTCCTAGGAATTTCCATCACTACTTCAGACGGGAGAAAGAAAGTATTTCATGTTCTTGTGCTTAAAAAGTAAAATGGAATAATTTATAAGCCTTATGATAAATCATACTTAAAGGAACAAGTTCACATGTTTTGAGCTTTGAGTTTGGTCTTGGCAGGTTTGCAGTATGCTAAGACAGTCCTTTAGTGTCAGGAAGTCACTCTTCTGCAGTCAGCTTTTAGTGGAAAATTATTCAGCAAGCCAAACAGAAATTTCATATCATGTCTCATGGATTTTAATCATTAAGGGTATTTGGCTCAAAACAGTCACTAGTGTGCCATAGACAGAACTAATAAGATCTGAGAGATGAGTGGTACATTAGAACCTTGCTGCATGGTGGCCAGATGTGCTCCATTATCTATGTATTTATCTATCTGTCTGTCTGTTTGAAGTTAGTTATATCTGTGTCTTTCCTCAATGTAATAAATACATTAATGTGTGACCTTACTTCCTCACTAAAAAGGCCATTTTGCCATACAGCAAAAATGTATAACATCTTCAGATTTTTCTTTAAAAGTTGCACTAATAGCCTGTAGCTAATAATATGAACTTATTTCCACTCTCAAGCGTAGCTCTATGGGATACATTTAAGCTGAGTAATTAGTGGTTTAGATAATAAAATGGTTTTCTATCAGTCTGTTTTGTTTGTTACTGCTAATGAAATTATTGTAACGTTGGGCTTAGTGAGTATAGGAACTCTGTTATTTTACCTTGTGTTTTAAAAGCTATTCTCTATTTGTGTTGCATACCAGATGGCACACTAATTACTATCTGCTATTACTAACAGGAATGCCAGCTCTGCTCTAAATGTAAAGCTTTTATAAAAGCATTATGCATTAAATGGTGCAAACTACTGTAATGCTCCAGTATATTAATACTTTGAAATCTCCTCATATTGTCTTAGGAAATCCTCGTATCTATGATTGTGAAAGTGAAAATCGGGATGTTTTCAGAATTAATAAGATCTAGAGAGCAAATGCTACCTTCGTTCCTACTTATATCTCATTGAAACTGGGTTTTATTACAGAGATGTGACTTTTTTACTTGCATTTGCTCTCCGAGACACCTGTATACAAACAAACAAACAAACAAACAAAAAACAACCAACCAAAAAAAAAAACTTGTAAATTTTTAAAATTAGAGCAGATGGGTTTTTTTCTTGTGAAAATAAGCAAAATTTAGTCCATGGTCTTTGGTATAAGTAGGAATACCTTCAGCACATGGAGTTTTATGTATGTATTTTCATACCTTTATAAGCCAAACTTTTTCGAACCCTCAACCTCTGTTAGTGCTTGTAACTGATCGTTTCAATCAGTAGGAGACTTGGGGCTCTTCTCACTTCAGTTGAGGACGAGAAAGAAAGAACAGACTATGGATACTTTTGTGTAGTATGCCTGTTATTTCACAATTAGCTTATCTATTCAGCTCTTCTGCTAATATTGGGGTTTTTTACTGCAGGGAGACTTTGGATGAAAGGCAGAATGAGAGGAAAAAGGCTCTCTGGCATGTTCTGTGGAGTACCTGCTCAACCATATTAGTAAGAAGTGTTTCCATAGAACACAGGACAGTAAGATACAGTGATCTGGCAATCTAATGCTAGCCATTTTTTCCTTTTCAATTTCTTCTAAATCAATATGGAGCAATTAAAGCAGTAAATTTCAGTGCTTTGAAGAGCAGTACATTTCAGTGCCATGATTCTGCTAATGCGAGGCAAGTGTACCTTAAAGAGAGAAAACAAAATTGCTAGCATTTATAAAGGAGCCTTTAATCTTATTTCATTGAAGCAAAACTTGTATTCCGCTTGCTCAGAGAAGAATTCAGTAGCAAAATGGCTTGGCAGGTCATTCCTGTATAGGTTTTTTTAAGAAGCCAGAACAACAGACTTGAGTCTGAGCATAGTTAATTATCTAGGAATGAAATGGAAGGAGCAGCCAGTTTGCCCAAGCAGTGTCAATATGGGGAATTCAGGAAAGACACCTGCATGTGTGCTTTTGTGGAGCTCAAAACCAGTCTGCAACACAGCATCTTGGAAGATTCATATGGACATTCAGTAAGGTCCCAAGTCAAACTATTAAAGTCAAATGGTTTATTATTGTTGCGGTTCTGGTGAGGAAGAGCACAAAACAGCAGCATGTGCTAATTATGCCTTTTCAGATGTCTGTATGTAACTGATCAAATGTGGGATATGGTCTAGTAAAAATGATGGTCTTAAAGCTACGCCATCTATTTTTGATAAAAGTAACAAACGTGTAAAGTGTTGTTTAAACTAAACTCTTATCAGAGCACAGATGTCTAAGTAGCTGAATTCATTTTCATTTTACCCAAACTTGTCTCTTACAGATTTTAGCTAACATTCATAGTAAAACTAGAAGTTTTGAAATGCTATAACAATATAATATAGATAATTTACAGCACTTATGGACTATAAAAAGTGAAGGAACCAGGGGACCCATTCTCACAAGATACGTAGTGCAGACTGATAGAAACATAGAATGGGATGGGTTGGGAGGGACCTTCAAGTTCATCGAATTCCAGCCCCCTGCCATGGGCAGGGACACCTCCCACTAGACCAAGTTGTGGATGCCTTGAACATCCAGTCTGGCCTCGAACACTTCAAGGGATGGGGCAGCCACAACTTCTCTGGGCAACCTCTTCCAGTGTCTCACCACCCTCACAGGAAAGAATTTCTTCCTAATACCTAATCTAAATCTCCCCTTTCCATTTAACACCATTTCCCTTGTTCTATTGCTCCACTCCCTGATAGAGTCCTTCCCATTGTTTTATTTCAATCTATTGCTAATGCAGTGTTCACAAGCGTTTGTGTCCTTATCCAGACCAGACCCATAATGATTTGCTGACCACTACTGTAGGATGATGTCACTGATCACCAGTTCTAGCTACAGTTCAATAATGTGTAATGGCAAAAATAAGTATGAAAAAGAACTAATTTTCTATTATATTACAATTGCAGTTTTTATTGCAAAAATTCAAGAAGGCAAAAGCAATGCATGAGTAACAACAGTATAACACTCAATTTCTGAAGCTGGTGCAGAGCAGAATTGCATGTTGCTGGATATGCTCAACCACTTCCAGCCATCGCCAACCCAGACTGCAAGGCAAGAGGCACAGGCGCCAGTTCTACTCATAGCTACATGGCAGAGCTGTGGGGGCTTTTTTTCTGGAAGGAGAGGTTTTTCAAGATGGGTACAAAATTATTTCATTTGTATCAAAAGCAAAATGATGTTACAGCAGACTGTCTAGTGGAAACTGAATCAGAGTACTGCTGGGATGCGTTAGCTCTAACAGCATAGTTTAAGCTGATCCTGACCCTTAACTCCTTCTCCTTTCTTCCTTTACTCATTTTTCTTCTAACAGAGAGAGACATGTCATTTGTTGTAATTACATAAGGTCCTCAGAAATTACTCATATTACGGGCACCAGCAGAATTAGCTATCATGAACAGAGGAATTTTCTTCACGCAAAATGTCTTGTATCTGAGTTATAAACCTTTGAAGTGAAACTGTTGTCTTAAAAAGTTGGTGGTATCTGCCTCTACAACAAGAGCAAGAGCTAGAAATAAAAATACTTGCTATTTTAAGTGATGTCAAACTTCTATAGAACCAATTTGAAAAACCAGCAAGACATTTTTAGGCATTGTCTTAGAAGTTTGTTAATTGGAAAACTGAAACACCCTGAGTGCAAAGGTTCCTGATCTAGAAAAAAGAAGTGTGTAAAATGAAAACCAAATGTATCGTGTGCAGTGACAATATCTGAAAGGATTTGAATGCCTTTGTGTGTGTACATATATCCATGTATGACTGTATACTGTCTTTGCATAGATATTCACACATTCAGAAGATACTGTAGTACTTCAGATTTCCTTCCTTTTTCATATATAAAACTAATTGCAAATTATTTCTTTTTGTTCTTCTCACAGCTGAATTTTTATTCCTCTTGTGGGGTGTTTATCTCTGCTATGCAGTGCGGACAGTCCCATCAGCATTTCATGAGCCACGTTATATGGCTGTTGCAGTTCACAATGAGCTCATTATCTCTGCTATATTCCATACAATTAGGCAAGTGATCTGTAGATCTGGTAATTAACTATTTATCTTTCAGGTTTCATGTGGTGCAACTTAAAAAGAGCGAATGTGATAAGATGCATAATGGCAGGTCTCATAAATATTTAATTCTGCAAATTAAGTGGTTGCTAAACTTAAACTTAAACTAAACTGTTCCCATAGGATTCAAGAATATGTACAATCAACTTGTTAGTTATATAAAAATGTGGGGTTTTTCAGTATAGCTAGCTGATATGTTCTTAGATTAAAGTTCAGTATATATGATAAATTAGATATATCAAAACTACTGTCTGTCTTCAGTCATCTGCATGCTGCTCACTGGTCTGTTTCCCTAGAAAAAGAGCAGGTAAGAATGTTGGTGCATATGAAGTTTTCCTGGTGTATAGCAGATTGGCAAGGTGCAGATGTATTTAAAGATAATTGTATTGGTTTGTGCATTAAGCATAATTGTGCATTAAGCATAATGTTTTATATGCTGATATGAAAAATTGTTGTCCCTATGATGTGATAACAGTAATATAAGGTATGTTTCTTATCAAATTTATAATAAACTCTACATTTCATACTTGTAAATTAATAGAGTAGTAAGAAATGGATAAGGGTCTTTGCCAGAGTTTTGTGAAATTTGCTATATATGCCTTTCCTACAGAGCAAACTGTAAAAATGAATTGGTCCTAGAAAATTCAAAATGGCAAGATAGCATGTGTTTCATTTCATGCTGTAAGAGATTGTTAGGACTTTCTTCTGATATTCTCACACCCTCCTTTACCTCCTGACAGACCTTACCTACTAAGGTGTTGGGGTTTTTTTCCCATCACTCCATTGTCAGTCTTCAAATACTATTCTCCGTACCTTGGCCTGTCTTGGAAGTCACATTTCTCTCTGCCTTCTTAATGTTTGCTTCCACAAGGCACCATTTTTTCTGAGTAAACATCAGCAAAGCACATCTTTCATCTCTACTCCTTCCAGGTGCTCTTTTCCCCTATCATTATTACAAAGTTTGGTGCACTTTTCAGGCTTGCAACTTTTTGTTTCCTTTACATTCTCCTAACCCCATATCTCAACATCCACATAGTCTCAAAAACAAACCTCTGCAAAAATAATGTTTTAAATCTGTGTTTGATGGAAGCATTTTTCTTTTCATTCCTGATAGATGTAAAATTCAATTACAAGACTTTTGAATTTATTATAACCAATATGACAGCTTTTCAGTCAATTTCCCCCCCCATTAATTAATGTTCCTAAACTCTATTTTGGACCACATTAAAAGATACGGTTCAGTGCATTAGGAGAGTTATTATGTGGGCTGTAGGTTTCTTTTAACAATAGAACAGGATGAAACTAATCTCAGATTAAAGAGAGGGGAAAAGGGGAATATGTGGCATTTTAATACATGAGTTATGAAGGAGACACAAAAGGGTTAGGTCTTTCAGTTTATCCTAGTGAGGATCCTGTTCCTTCAGCTTAATGTCTGCTGATTTTGTTTTTCCTTCTTTTTAAAAAAAAAAGTAGGTTTTTAATTGATTCTTTGCCCTGTGTCTGATATGTGCTTGTTTGTTGAAGAAATACCATGTACTGTTTATGAACAGGCAAGAACAAAATGCATTGGAAGTACATGATCCCACTTGAGATTATGTCCATTTCTGTACACACAAGTCTTAATCCCATCTGTTTGAAGTTCACATTTTCTTACTTTTTCTTTTTTTGCTTCTGTCCTCACTGCCAAGTTCGGGGTGTAACTGAAAGAGCAGAAATGTAAGACTCAGATTTATATGACGTATGAATTGTCATGAAGTTGAAAGCACCAGAACTTTGAAGGAGACCTACTCTTACAAGGCAGCCAGCCAGTCTGAAAACTCCCAAAGCTCATATAAGATTGATGTGAACACTAAATCATATCTTGAACTGTTGGCATTTTGTTTTCCTGTAAAACTATTATTCCCATCTCAGAAACAGAGCATTCTTGATTATCTTCAGACGAGCATAGCATTAAATTCCTCCACTTCCTTTCACTTGTATTAGTGAGAAAAACAAAACAAAATTTATATGGAAAAAATCTCATTTGAGTAGAGACCCCATCTCCAGTAGGTCTGAAATGCTACTACAAATGCTATTTCGCTTATGAAGATACGGTGTGGATGCCTTAATTAGTCAAGGTATCACACATAAAACAAGCGAAAAGCCTTCTTAGAATTTGAGGATTGGAACTGTTAAGGATTAGCCAAATCTGGCTGGCATCAGGACCTGGGAGCTTTCTCCTGTCTCTGATGGATGTGTCTGCTGCTGTTTCTCTTCGCAGGCCTAGCAAGGCTGAGCACATACACTGCAGGTGCATCACAGGCTGGACACTTGGACCAGCACAGGTCCAACACGTAAAGCCTGGTCCTCTTCCTCCTCTGCAGCTGATGAGGTTCACTAATGAAGCATGTACCCTGTTTAGGTTCATAAGCACATTGCATTGATATGTCCTTCAAAAATGAGCACAGTTCTTAAGCCAGTCCAATAATCTGGTTTAGGGTTTGGGGCCCTGTATTCAGGCATGGACTGAGACCTCGGGTCTTCCCAGATGTGGATGAAATCTTCTCTGTGCTGTGAAATCTTCCCATCTCTCACAGTGCTGTCTGTAACTTCTGTTTGCTTTTTGCCCTGTTATTTGCTATATCCAGAAGTTTGTCATGTCTTCTTCAATAGTTCTCATGTTGCATTCAGTTAGCTAAACCTCAGACCTGAGCCTCCTTGTATCCTTGCACACCTCAACAGCAACATCTCTGTAAGAAATAATTCAAATATTTTGTTGTTTTCGTGAAACCTTTCAAATTATTAATCAAGAAATGATGACTGTATTATTATGGCATATAAGCCAGTGTTTCCTGCCAGGCTATTTCTGTTAACAAAAGCTTCTGCAAAATGTGCATCCGTGGACTTGGATAAGTTGCAAATGTCATTTCTGTCTGAAGGATTTTTGTAAACCTGTGCATTACAAGCCAGCGGTACATCCATTCATCCGTTGCACCGCTTGGAGCTCCAAAAGCAGATAAGCCACACCTGCTCCAGCGAGCCTGAACCACAGCGCTTGCTCTACCGGTCTTTTAGAAGCTCAGCAAGGAGTTGCTTCCTCTGGGAGGTTCAGCCCCTCATTGCCCAGCATTCACAAGGCCCTCAGGCTCTGCAGCATTGAGCTGTGCTGTCCTGCAATCCAAACCATTTCTCTGCTCCCCACTAAAATGCATTTCAGTTCAGTTCCCTCTCTGACGGCTTACCAGCCGCGCTCTTCAGCTGCGATCTCGGGACATCCTGCATTTTTGAAGTGCAGTGCAACTCCTCATAGTACATGTGCTTACTTAAACTAAAGTTGTTCGTTCAGATCCTTAATGTGTGTAAACTGCCATAACTCAGTCCAGGCCAAAGGCACTGTGATAATACACAGATCAAATGAAACCAGTGGAATAGAGTGAGAATGATGTAATAAGCAATATCCTTTAAGGTCTGTTTATTATATTTCGCTTTGGCTTGTTTTGTTGGTTGTTTTTCTGAGTTGTTTTCAAATTGTGGTATACAAGGAAAGCAAGTGGATGTAATTTTTAGTCTGTATGAAAGCAGTACAGAACAAGCATGTTGTGTTTGGCCTTTCAATGCAAAGAATCCTAACAAATATTAAAAATGTTAAATCGAATGCACTGGAGAGTAGGCAGTGAATTGCAACCCTGAATTCTATTTTCAGATTCATTCTTGCTTCAAGACTTCAGTCTGACTGGATGCTGATGCTGTTCTTTGCACACACACACTTGACTGTGACAGTCACTGTTGGGCTACTTCTGATCCCTAAGGTATTTCAGACCCCTGTCTCTTTTCTTTTGCCAAGACCGAGGAAGATAAATGTTTTCATGCAGAAGCAATAGTGTATAAGATTAACAAGCAACTGATGGAAAAAGATGTAAACTTTGGATGTGTTACCTAAAGAGCTGTATTTTTTTATTTTTAAAAGTCTTCATACATTTTTAAAGATTCTTTCTTTTGGCTTTCAAAATTCATGGGGTTTATAAAGTACTTAAAATTTTGGTGTGATTAATACAAGAAGGAGAGAATCCTGCCTAACAATGCTTATTTTGGGTATTTGGGTAACCATGCTGCTGCCAGAGTGAGCTGAGATGGGATAAAGAGTTTAGGTAAGGGGATAGAAAGACTAGCGTGGACTCCAAAATAAAACCGAAATGGGGAGCTTGGACTGACCGTGAGATAGAGAGGCTGGGGTTTAAACTGGGCAGTTGTTGCAGACTGATAAAGGTGAAGCCTTTGCGAGTTAGAGCCTGGAAAGGAAGGACAGATGCTGCATACCAAGACAGGTGTGGCTTATGATACGGAGCGAGGTACGGTGCTGGGTGAGAAGATGAGTGTGTGTGGGACACGAGAGGATGGAGGATGACTGGATGCAGAGAATAGAAGGGACAGAGCTCTGAGCATTGTGTCACACCTCCCGGCAGGTGCTGGGAACCGACAATATGTCAGTCTCACCAGGGGCAGGAGAACTGCAGGTGGCTCCACCCATCTCTAGCACCATTCCCCAGGATTTGAATAGAACTTTCTTCTTAGACACTATCACAGCAAAGCAAATGATTTTATAATGGCTTTTGAAATGACTGATAATTTAATCAAGTAGTCAAGAGTCAAAGAGAATCATAGAATCATTTAAGTTGGAAGAGACCCTTGGGATCATCGAGTCCAACCATCAGCCCTACTCTACAAGTTCTCCCCTACACCATATCCCTCAACACCACATCTAATCTACTCTTAAACACAGTCAGGGAGGGTGACTCCACCACCTCCCTGGGCAGCTGATTCCACTGACTGACCACTCTTTCTGTGAAAAACTTTTTGCTAATGTCCAGCCTAACCCTACCCTGCTGCAGCTTGCAGCCATTCCCTCTTGTCCTGTCGCTCATTGCCCGTGAGAAGAGACCAGCATAGAGAACAGTAGAGGTGAAAGCTACACATGAAGGAAGGTCACTAAGCAGTTCAAGTTGATGAAAGTCAGGTTAATGAAGCTGCTATTCCTGTCTTTTGCCTATGTGTCAGAACAGGGTATGCTGGTAACTGTCATATATACATACATTAAGCAGTCATAACAAGGGGGCACTGATGCAGACTTAATACTGAATCTTGTTTTATTTTAAATTACTTTTCTGGGTTTTATCAATAGCCTTACAATTTTATATTCATATACTTTATTGTATATCTTCAAAGATGTCTTTCTAGACTAACCTTGAAAATTTGTTGACCTTCCTGAAGCTATCTCATAACTACTGATCAACATTTCCATTTTTAGCTTATTATCTGTATCACGCTACACAGACTTTTCTTCCAGCGTAACAAAGAATTTGGGGAATTAGAAGAAGATTCACAAGGTTTAGTTCCATTAATAAAGTTCTGAGGACAGATGACTGTGTGGACAGCAGTACCGTCACATGAATGAATCATTATGAATAACTAAATAGCTGGCAACCTCTCTCCAACTCTTCATCTGAGCATTTGCTAAAACTTAGAAGAGACAGGTTTACTTGTCTCCTTTTCTTTATTTCTTTCCCCCTTCCCTCCCTTCCCTTCCCTTCNTCCTTTCCCTTTCTCTTCTTTTGGTTTTTTTTTTGGCCACCTCATCTCTTCCTTTTCAGGGTTAGGATCTTAAATGGGAGAATTGCTTTCTGCAGGATTATTCAACAGTACGGAATATAAAATACAGTCTTTTGGGTTTAGCAGCCTAGTTGGAAATACTGGGTGAAAGTCTATTTCCATATTATCTTAATTTAAATGCAATGTAAAGAGGTTCAAATAAGCATCAAAATAACTGAGTGGTTTTTTCCTTATGCAAATCTCTAAGAGTTAAGTGAAGCCACCATTAATAAGAGTTTCTTCCATATAGTACTGATATTCTGTAGAACACTATTTATTCCAACAATGCCTATAGCTAGTGTTTTGAGTTCAGAAAATCACATGAAATCCATAGGAAGGTCATTGTGTCATAGAATGTGTTGATGTAAAGTCTTACATTGATGTTGAAGTAAACTTTGCACTGATGTCAACATCTTTTTTTATTAATACTGCAGTTTTCACATTCAAGCAATAACCCAAGAGATGATATAGCTACAGAAGCTTATGAAGATGAGCTTGATATGGGTCGATCTGGGTCCTATCTGAACAGCAGCATTAATTCAGCATGGAGTGAACACAGTTTGGATCCTGAAGATATTCGGGTATAGCATTTATAGCTTTTATTTTCAAAAACAGAATAAACTCTGAATTGCATCCATTTGATTTTTTTGCAGACCTTAGCTGAAACAGGGCAGTTTAGGTCTCTCAAATTTTGTGGTATCAGGTCATGTAAAATCTCTTGGAAAATACTCACTATTGTGAAAAGAAGCTTTGTTGTTAGTTGAACAAATGTCATTCGGGAGGCCAGAGAGGAGGAATCATCCACAGCAATAGCTGTTTATCGGTTTAACTAGGCTCCTTGAGTTATCTTAAAGAGGATTTGGTGTCAGTGTGATTAGTCATTTCTATGTACCATATACATAAGTTCCCTAGGAAAACATGCACTACAGCACTGAGAAATCTGAAACGTACAGCGGGAATGTATGTAGATTGTGCATGCCTTATGATGCACAGCTGCAGAAGGTAACATGTTTGTGCATAAGGGTTGAACTTATTTTTAAAGTGGGATTCAAGTAAATAGAGAAATGGTGTATTCAAGAATGAGAAAAGACAGTGAAATAAGTTTAATGCCATCTATAGAGCAATAGGTCGTGCATTTATCAGGCTGCTTGTTTGACTGGACTCGCTCTGTACATTCTAGATTTGCCGTTCACTTTCCTTTGCAGGATGAATTGAAGAAACTGTATGCCCAGCTTGAAATCTATAAAAGGAAAAAGATGATTGCTAATAACCCACATCTTCAGAAAAAAAGGTGCTCTAAAAAGGGCTTGGGACGCTCGATAATGCGGCGTATTACAGAAATCCCTGAGACGGTCACCAGGCAGTGCTCCAGGGATGAGAAGGACCTGATGGAGCACAGTGCTGTGAAGAACACAGCCACACTGCGAAAAAACCCACAGGATTCCACGAGTTCTGCAAAGCCAAAAGAAGAGACTTTGAAAAACAGAGTTTTTTCGTTGAAAAAGTCCCACAGTACTTACGATCATGTTAGGGATCAAACAGAAGAACCAAATAGCTTAGCTACAGAAAGTGCAGAAGTTATAGCTGCTGAGAATTCACCTCTGGATTCCTCAAACGGTAACAAATTAACCAAAAATGCTCAAGAAAAAGTTGAAGCTGTCTCCACTGAATCAGTCCCTTTGGTGTGCAAATCAGTAAGTGCACATAACTTAAGTGCCGACAAGAAGCCTCTGCATCCAAGAACATCTGTGTTACAAAAATCCCTCAGTGTTATTGCTAGTGCCAAGGAAAAGACTCTAGGACTAACGGGTAAAACACAAAGTCTAGAAGACAGCACTAAATCTCACAAGTCTCAGCAAAAGGGTAAGGAGGCCAGCAAAAAGCACTCAGCCTCCGATAAAGGGGAGCATAAGGATTCCCACCGGAAGAACTCTACCCAGTCTGAGGAAACAAAGAAAACCCATAAATCTGGAATTATGAAACAGCAAAGAGTTAGTCAAACACCTGCAAATCCAGACACAGGCCCAGGTAAGTCACTGCACAAGGACAATTTCGACATAGGAGAAGTTTGTCCTTGGGAGATATATGACCAAACTCCTGGTCCTGTGCCTTCTGACTCTAAAGTTCAAAAACATGTGTCTATTGCTTCCTCAGAGCCAGACAGAAACCACCCTTCCCAGTCAAAGGGGAAGTCTCATCATAAGGTGAAGACACCTGAAGGGTTTCAACAATCAAATCAAAAGAGCTCAGAGAAGGTGGAGGCAGCCAGTCAGGAGACACAAGAGCAGCAGGTGTTTGAAAATGAGAAAAAGCAGTCGAATTCCAAGTCTCAGGTCTCCCCTGGGTTGAAGTTTGAGAATGTTAATAGATATGCACCTAATGCCTGTGCTGGGGAGCGGGAGGAGCTAACCCAGAAAGCAGCGGAAAAGGAAAGCCTCAATAAAGTGGCGGAACAGAAAAAAAATGCCTCTTCCGAGGGAAATGTGCTTTCATCTGACTCCCATAAGCCAAGTAGTTACTTACAGCAACCTTTAGCATCTCGAGCTGAAGTCTGCCCTTGGGAGTATGATACACCAGATTTACCAAATGCAGAAAGAAGTGTAGCTTTATCAAACACCTCTGCTATAAGTGCAAATAAAACAGCAACACCTCGAAAATAAGAGGCTTTTGGACTGAGGAGGGGAGCAACATCGAGAAGAAAGACAACAGGAAAGACAGAGGGGACTTAGGCCAAAAGGATCTGAAAATTCCTAAGGAGCATCACTTAATTCAAGGGAATCAGCACTACAAATAAGTGGGAGTTAAGCAAAGTAAATTATCATTAATGTTGTTATTTTTTTATTTGTTGAGTGCCAACAATGTGATTAGCAGTGCCCAGAATATGGTCCCTGCTTCAAGGATTTTACTGTGTCAATGAAAGAAACCTGCCTTCATGAAATCACTTCTCTTTTAAAATAAAAAAAAAAATAATCTGGTGGTAACAAACGCACAGTGTAGATCTTAACCGAATTATTTCTGAAAGCCACAACTGGCTTTAACTTGCCCTTGGGACTTTAAAGATCCAGCAGAAGTAGGGCACAGGAAATGTCCTGATGGCAAAAAGGGTTATCAACGAGCAGCTTATTAAAATGACGACTTTTCACTTTCCGTATTTAATCTAGATAGCACTGCTAACTCGATGCATCCCAAAAATACATTTTATATAATGGTTGCTCTCATTTTCCTATTACTGTGTGTTTAAGTACATTGTTGTGTCTCATATTAAAGCATTCCAGATTGTATAATTTTTGCAAATAACTTTGATATTATGTGACACAACAACACATTTATGCAATCTGCAGATACTTTCTTCTAATGGCAAGTTAAGATACCTGCTGTAGACTTTTTTGTTTATATATAAAATTGCAGTAAACACACTGGCTATGGAAGCCGTAATTCATATTGGGAAATTCCTTTGGGCTTTGGAGATTACTGTTTTTTCCTTTCCTGTGATTTATATAGTGAATTCTTTTGTTTACTCTCTGTTACTTAAATCTATAGTTTGATACTGTATTATTCAGGGTTTTTATACGCGGTAAGTTACTTGTTATGCACTTCCCTGTTAATGCTCATAGACTTTGTTAATAGTGGAAATTCAGTCGTCTTAGCTGCATATTCCGGTAAGTCTTAGGACAACTTATCTGTTGTTTGTTACTAACTGGAAAATATAATCCAGCAAACCAGAATTCTTGCTTTAAGCGTGTATGGTGATGACCTTGTTCAGTATTTCATACTGAGCATGTACCGCTAAATACAAGCGAGAACAGCAAGAAATGTACCCCAGAAATGATCACCTGTTTTACTAAAACCAGACAACTCCAGGAAATACATTAGCTTGCTTATATAGAACAACAGTGTACTGTTTATCCCTGCTGGAAAACCTCCAAAAATTGGCCTTTGGAGTGAGGAGAGAAGTCCAAAATCCTACTCTTCCTCCATGTGTGCCATCATAAGAGATAGTAGGAATGGAAATGATGGCGTCTCTCTCCCACTCTCTAAAATGCTTTGATTGATTTATCTATTTGTGCATACATTTACAGTAGAAGTTAATATTTAATACAGGGCTAATTTTCAGTAATAGCTGCAGTCCTCATCATGCATATGAACTTAATTCATAAATGGCCCATTCACAACCATGATCCTTAGTGACAGTACACCATCAAGGCCTGAGGAACATATTGTAAAGATTCTGAAGAGTATCACTAGTAATACAAACCCTCACTCATCTAAACGCTGTACCAGTAAAGTGCTATTCACTGGAATTGGCTATATATACAGTACTCCAAAACAAAGACAGCTCAGTCCTAAAGAACTTGTGCAATTTGAGAGAAGTGATGGGATTCAGTGGAAGAACATGACATGAGGATGATTGAATAGAATGTGTTGTTTAATATATATATATAATATATATATAAAATAGATATTTATATATGTTTAATATATATAAAATGTCATATCTAATGCACACATGCACATACACCTATGTAGTATAAACTGATTTTTGTGGCATCATAGAAAAAGTGGCTTAAGATAAAATACAATGAGCAGAGGGACTTAGACAAAGCTGGGCATGAGGAGGACTTTTTTTTGTCCTTTAAAAAGGACAGGAGACTATGGGCTTGTCTCCAGTGACAGATGAAGATGGATCTGATCTTCCCCTGCTAAGCCCTAACATGGAATGTGCTGACACCTGAGCCAGCTGGGGACAAACCAGCTCAGGTTTCAGTGCTGTCTAAACACATTGGCCTCACTCATAAATTCTGCACATTAGCTCCAGATTAAAGTGGCCAAACTGCCCCAACAAACCCAGTTATCCTGGATGGTGTTCAGTTTCACCATGGGTACATGCTGATTTAAGTCTTTGCTACCCAGGGCTTGCCTGGCTGTGGTTGTAGTTGTGGCCTAGAAGATCTGGTGTATGTCTTCAACACCCATCTTCTGACCGGGACCCTTGCCATCCAGAATCCCTGTTCACCTGTGAAAGGGAGTCAGGCATCTTGAATCTGGGTGCTTTGGACATCTGTGCACCCAGTTTGCACACACAGTGCCAGTGACATCCCACACGCAGCCCAAAGCCAGCTCTCTGCCTAGTGTGGGTAAGAGCTGTGGTTAGACCTGGTGTGCCCAGATTCCACCTATTCTACCTTTCCAGTCCCAGACACTAACAGTAAATTTTCCATCAATTGTAGTGGGCTTTGAACAACTCTTCAGAGAGAAAATAGCCCTAAATTTCCCTGGATGGAAAGAAGTCCATCCTGGAACACAGCTTTCTGGGAGTCCTCCAGGAGCACACTGACCCTATGTATGCATGACTTTAAACCTGCTGAGTATGGTGCCCACCTTGTGCCACTCTTACCCCTAAAGGGAGGTTGTGCAGCCCATCTCAGCAGTGGTTTGTGTGAATGGGGTGGGGGGAACAGCAGACTAATGTAATCAGCACTCTGCTGAAACCAGGTGCTGAGGTTAGAAGTGGACATCCATGGAAGAGTCACGAAGGGAGATGTTTGTAGTACATTGCCTGTTGGAGACAGACGGTCACAAAGATCAGGCGCCAACCCTGGTGCCCTTGCTTGTCTTGCCCTCCCTCCTTTACCTCGTGGCCAAGCAAGGACACCCTGCCCCTGCCCTGCTCTGCAGCAGCCACATCAGGATGGCACATGCACCGAGGGTGAGGTGATCCACATCAACAAAGCATCCACACAGTACCACTGCCCCTTGCATCACTGCCAGGATCAAGCCCTTCCTGCATGACTGTATCTGTGCCACTGCTACCTATCTACAATTCCTTGCTTATTTTCTTTTCCCTTTCTTTCTATTTTTTTTTTTAAATATAACTTCATTAGAAACACAGAAACAAAGCCCGTTCCTTGGCTGGTGTGGAACAGCCCAGCTGCATGGCAAGCAAAAGAACAATGACTGATTTACCAGGGAAGGCACTGGCTTGTATATTCTTGTTTGGTTTTGTTTTCTTTCATCCTGATCCTTTCCCTCACTTCTTAAAAAATGTCTGTTATGGTTCTTTAGGCTTGTTATAGTCACATCTCCTCAGACTGATACGATTGGCGAACTTTTCTTTAGGAACAACAAAGCTTTCCCCAGTTTATTCAGCAGCTGATATGTGGGCTACAGATTCAATTGGGACTTTAAATTATGTCACACTTAAGAAAATGAGGGGCCAATCTTCACTCAACTATTCTATTTCACTATGATGCTGCTAGAAACATTGCTTAATGAAGACATACTAAGTTAGACATTAATAATGTTCTGTATTTCATAGATTTTTCTCCACCAGCATATATTGGCTAGATCGCTTGGTTGTCTTTTTCTGGAGTTCCATTGTCATTATTCAGCCAAGAGAAGTGCTACTCTAGAATTGAGATGTTTTCTAGCAGATCTGTTAGGAGAAAAGATGATAAACACTATGGTCACAAACATTTGCTAGGTTGTCCTTTTAAATGCATGTGCAAGCTGCATTTCTCCTTTATTTCTAAGCCATGGTTTATAAATAATTAGATTTATACCAATCTTATTAGACTCGTATAATTTATGCAAGATTATACGCTTTACAATATAAATCAGTACACACCTATCATCAGCTTTGGTGGCATCATAGACCTGAAACCGGACAATACTTTTATATTTGCTCTCCTTAGGCTTTTGCATGCATAGGACAACGGGCAGGCCTGGGAAAACGCTGCCTTTGGACTTTTAACATTTTAGCTACTCCAAGCTGTAGAGTATATAAAGCTGTAAGTCTCTTCACTTTATAACGTGGTTCTTCTAACAATGTTATCTGGCAACCAACAGCATCCACCATGAAATACTTGATAGATTTATGTTGTAATGTGTTGCAGCATGTAAATAATGTAACTTCTCTGCAATAAAGCACATTTATATGAAATCTGTCTGCAGGCTCTTGTGTTGTGATTTTCTGAAGCTGTTACTGATCCAAACTAAACAGGTTTCTCCTCAAACTTGTAAAATAATTGACAATGAGTTTTACAGTTTATATGATCTGGTCACATCATTAGCATGTTCTGGATTTTCCTCATATTTTCTTGACATCAGCCTTTAGACAAGCTGTGTGCTGTGTTCAGGCCTTCAGGTTAAGAAAATAGCATGAGCAGCAGCTCTTAGCGGCTGCAATTTTGAGAGCAAAATTGTAGGGTCCATCCTGTATTCTCCTGAATTTAATGGGAAACAGAATCTTAAAAAATAATAGGAAATAAATAGGTAGCATTTTATGATATTGTAAAATCCCATAGCTCATCTGTACTGCATGTGTGCATGCCTGGATTCCTCATCTAAAATGTATGTCTAACAGATACAGAAAAGGTACAATGAATGGTAATAAGGGTGATCGGAGACAGAGAATGGCTGCTGTGTGCGGGGTGACTAATTAAATTGCAACTTGTGCCATTTATTGAGAGATGACTGAGAGGGATGAGACCTATATAAAATTACAAATTGCCTTAAGGTAATTAGAAAATTTGCTGCATTTTGTCATGCAGAGACTACAGAACAACCAGAGCAGCAATTTAAAAACAAATGAAGTTTTCTTCCACCGGTGGCATAAATAACTTGTGGAGCTCATTTTCACAGATTGCTGTGGATATTGTGAGTTCAAAAAGCGTTGGAGAGGTCACAGAAGATAAATCCATCAAGATCCCTGAAAATGGTGGATATAAAACTCTTAAGTCTTGTCTGTAGATGGCTGATAAATAGAACTGTCTTTGCAGAATCACCCATTGCTGGATATGGTGCTAGGTGAGCATTTCATCCAGCACAGCCTTTGTAAGTTCTTATATCGGCATAAATACAGATAGTTAGGGCCAATTAGTTTATTTTCTGTTGTCATCCCTGTTTTTTAATGACCTTTTATTGATGTTGGCGTTCATTTGTACCTTTCCCAGTGCCTCCTGGGTGGATAAGTTACCATTTAGGTAACATGTCTGAGTCATGGTATCGGGTGTAATGGGGACACGACGGGGAGAGAAGGCAGAGAATTACTTACATTCATTAAATGAGCTGTGTACAAGTCCTTTGCCAGCAGTAAGTCCAGATATCAGAAAAATAAAGCCCAGAGATTTTCCTCTGAACCGCTTCCCGGGACTCAGCTCAACCCTAGGGCAGCTTTGCTCTCTCAGGCACAGGCTGTCAAAACTAACGGTGGCTGCCTGAGCTCCGTTTTGAAGAAGTAAGGGAATGATTTCCAAAGTTTTGTGGCTTTGGGAGTCATCCACAGCTGTATTTGCCATGGCTCTCTTTCATCTATTATAAAATATATAAATAAAATATAAATAAAATATAAATATAATATAATATAATATATAAATATAGAAATACTATAAAATATAGTTAATCTGAGAGGAAACTGTGTGTGCACCTGCCCTGCCCCAAGAAGTTGGGGGGCGAGGCCCCCCAGCAGCCTGCTGACATCCATGGGGATGGAGACGACTGATAGGGGCTCTTCACAGTGATATGTGGTGGGAGGAAAGGAGACAGTGGGCATAAATTCAAGCAAGGAAGGCTCAGACTGAATATATGGAAAACTTGAAGCAATGGAGAAGGTTTCCCAGAGGTTGTGCAGTTCCCATCATTGAAGCTTTTAACGAACCAACTAGAAAAAGCCCTGATGTTGTAGTTGACCCTACTTTGAGCAGCAGGTTGGACTGGAGACCTCCTGAGATCCTACCTCAATGATCCCATCATCCTACAAACAATGTTCACTACTAGAATATGTTCTTGACATTATCCTTTTGAAAGCCTGCAGGTAGGTACCCGTGGCACCTTTGACTCCTGCCTCACAATGGAGGACATGTAGTCATCTGTATAATATGTAGCTGTGGGAAGGCCCCCTTAACAGACACCAGCTGTTGCCATAGAAGGGCATTTTGCTTTTCTTCTGATCCCCACAGCCCAGAGTAGTCATGATAACAAAGTGAAGGAGGAAATTATTTTCGTTAGAGCTGGTTGGGACAAACAGTTTTAGCTGCCTATGTAGAGTGGTGCTTCAGCTGGTGCACAGTTGACAGAATGTATTCTACATGAAAACCCCAACCCCTATAAAAGGGATAATGTTTTTCTCTAACACTTTGAGGATTTTTGAAAATCAGTCCTGGATTTTGAAGGAACCGTTAAAGGTGGTGTGTGCAGGCAGTTCTTCAAAATGGTGGTTGATTTGGTTCAGGATTACAGGGCGGGCTGCCTGCCTGCCTGCCTGCTGAGAAGGTATTTCAAGCTGAACACTTTATTTTTTTCCTTAATAAAATATTTCTGACTGGTTGGAGCAAACTTCTTCCAATTCTAAAGGAGCTTTTTCATCACTCAGAAATGGGCTTTAGCAATGCTAGAAATTCAGTAAAAGATATCGATTGCTTCAGTTGGTTTGGCAGGCTGCCATTCGGTTGCAATATTCAATCTTCTGGTTGTTTAAGGCTTGGGAAATGGAACATTATCTCTCCATTTATGCGGGTGATTTATTTTTTTCCTTTGTTTAAGAGTTAGCTCTTTTAGTCTCTGGAAGTGTACAAACAAATGAAACACTGGACATTTTACAAACAAATGACTGGATTTTAGATTCCTGAGTATGTGAGTTACGTACCATTTTTCATTGCGTCAAAGCATGGAAAAACATGCATTGTACTCAAAATAGCCATATATTTTTGAAATATGCATTTATGGTCTATATAATATAAAAAGACTTATATACAAGTGTACAGAATCATTATTATATCTTCGTAGCTGCAGGAGGCAAGGTTTTTCAGTAGACAGGTAGCAGCCTTTAGAAGCAATTAAAAGACAAGATTGCTAAACCTGCTCAGTGGAAGTCTTCTAATGAAAGTCAAACCACTGGGTGTCTTTCAGGTTCACCAGCATAAAATGTGTGCTAAATCGGGGTTTACCTGTATGTTTGCTATTTGGCTGTTGGAAAGGTGTTCTGAGGCAGAGCTAAGGCAGATGCCTCTCCAGTCCCACTATGGCATAAGCTGGCATGGCCACTTGTGTGATCTCTTACTTTCCTGCTTGCTTTTGGCCTACTTCATGATGGCTAATGGAGTAAACATAAAAATCTTTATTTGATTGATTTGCTTGGCAAACACCCATAATAGTGGGTTTCTGTTGTACCTTCTCCCCTGCTGCTACTGTGCCAAAGTTGACAAAAGCAGCAGCAATGAGATGGGTTTGGATGTTGCAGGGTTGCCAGAGTGGGGCAGAGGAAGTCTTCTGGAGGCTGCCTGGATCTGTTTGAAGTTGGATGCCATTAGCTGTACTGCTTGGCAGATGCTGTTGACAAGGACTTTAAGCTGGCTGCAGTGTTACAGATGAGAAACAGGTTGATTTGACATACTTCAGTGCTAAAAATAGTGTCATGTAACGATGTCTTTGTTCCGTGAAGATTTTTTTGAAGCTGCAGGGCACTAAGAACCAAGCAGTCATCTTGGAGATTTCACCAAGGGAAAATCACAGCAACACTGGAGAAGATACCAGAAGACCAACTCTGTTCCCGCATCACATTTTATGAGGTACTTAGCAAATGCACGACTTGTGTAAACTAGCAAAATTAGCTAGTGCTCATCTGGAGGCAGCTTATTTTAAAAGTTAGGTTTCTACTCATTTAAATGCTTTTATAATACATCCATTTACCTTTGTTGTCAGCAGTTTTATCTCTATGATTTTTGTCCCAATAGTTTTACAGGAACTTGCTGCAAAACTTTGATATGAATGTCAGCTGCTCCATTAGAAGGCCAGCGCTATCCTCACCGTTGTCTTTGTGTTTGAAGTCCGAAGACAGGCAATAGGNCTTCGTTTTGCTTACTTCCACTTATTTGCATATGTGCCCTCCCAGCAACCCCCTCTTAAAGGGCCTGCTCTCAACACCGAAGACAGGCAATAGGTTCACAACTTATGGAATTTTCAAATACAACTTTGACAATTTTTATTCTTATTACTTTAGATACAGACTGTTTTAATGACCAAGAGAATTGCAGTATGTAAAAGCTGGTAGCAACATGCTACATTCATTACTTTCAAAGTGGTATTTAAATGGTTTTGTGCTTCCAGGATTTATGATTAATTGTAGATTGCAATTGTGCACTGCATGGCCTTTCCATTCAACTGTTTATTGTCTACATTACAACTGGAATTGCAAAATCATAGTAAGACAAAAATCCAGTGGCCAGGTAGGGTTTGGGGTTGTTTTTTGGGGTATTTTTTGCCATTTCATCAGTGTATGGCAAGCATTTTTACACACAAGTGAAATTACTTGGTAAACCACTTGCTTTGATGTTTTATTCATTACCTTGTAAATTTAGATACTATTCTTAATTCCTTGGGGACAATATTTAATAGGATGTATATACAATATAATGAACTACTAAATAATAATATAAAATCAGTGAGATAAAACTGCATATTCTTTTTCTTTGTTAAACTCATAATAGGGAAAATGTGAAAACCCTGGCGTTTCTGGAGAAGAAAACAAAACTATGAGGATTTTATTTATGACTTTCCTATTCAGAACCAATTATGTTTAGTATTAAATAGCTTAGAAAAAACTTTACTACATTTCGGGTTGATCAAATACTTTCCTGTACATTTTATTTCAATTACTTGTGATTTCAGCTTAAATGAGCGTTTATCTTGCAGATCTTGCCCCAAACTCAGTTTTTACTAGAGCTGTATTTGACCCAGTGAGGATGGATTTCCACAGAAGGTGCACAAACCACATCTGCATGTGTTAAAGGTCTGTGTCTGCATATGATTGTGCTTATATTAATGCACCATTTTATTCTGTTCTTGCTTTAACCTCACAGTAAATTGCCTTTCTGTAAGTTATTTGTATATTGTTACTTCAAAAGTGCATGCGTTTTTAGAGTATCAAACAGGTAGGTTGTAAAAAGAAAGACATTTACACAAAACAAACAATGCGTCATTTAGGGACTATTCACACAGAGTTCCTATTTTCCTCTGCTTGTTCCTTGTCTCCTGACATGGGAAACACATTTTCTAGTGTAACTTGATAAGACCCAAAATAAGACTTTAAAGGCAGGAGGTATTGAGTTGCTGAATGAGAAGCAAAGTATTACTTGATTAATTTTTAGTATAGAAATTACTGATTTCAAAGTCACCAGAAAAGGAACTTAGTCTCAAGTCAGCTTTGAATTCAATTAATTCTTTGAAAACTCCAGTCTGAAAGGCTCAATTACTGATTTTGATGGTGTGATGAATCTACAAATGGCAATAGCAGATCTGCAAAGTCAGCAAAAGAGTCCGTGGCCTCATACAACCGCTTGGAGAAACAGGCTGATGCTAAGCCAGGTGGGCTCTTGCCTTGGGAAACGTTTGAACAGCATACAGGACCACACATGGACTATATCCACATTTAATGCATTTTGGACTACCAGGAATGAGTTAGTACAGCCAAACAGGAAAGAGAACGTGTTTGACAGCATGGACACATTTTCACCAAGGCTGAGATGGAGAGACCACAAGCTCATTTTAACTAGGCCATCAAACGAGCTGGCCCGTGTTAAGTCAGGGACTGGTTTACATTCATACCAGGGAAACAGAAACCTGCTGTCCACAATCTGCCTGATACAAAACTCTTAAGGAACAAAAAAGCATTCATCATCCCAAGAGCTGCCACTGGGCCATTCACATCTCTGCTTTCCAGCTGGTGGTCCCACCAGGTGCTTACTGCCCTTTGCCACCCTGCAGGTAGTACAAAAGGTTCGCCTTTTCATTGGAAATGTCGCAGTGGCTTATGCTTGGTTTTGCCCTCTTTTCAGCCAGAGGCCCGAAGCATTGTGCTAGGAACTAAAGCTCTTTTCAGCTTTTTCTCCTGGCTGTTCAGCTCCCTTTGATCCCTGGGAGTTACTTTCCTGAGAGCTCAAGTCCTGGGCGGATGGCAGCACTATTGTCAGCACTATTATCTTCTCACACCCTTTTAAATCACGTGCTACCATACAGAACAGGAGCTGTGTTGGTAAAAAACCTCCCCCCTACCCCAAACCAGAGGCAGCTAGGACAAACCCACGCTCATTCCATTTTCTGCCTAGTGTAAACTTCCATGCTAATATTTGGCAAATCATGAAGGGGCAGATTTTTACATATGTACTGGCCTGGCTTCCAGGCTCCCTGTGCCCGAATTTTCCTTACAGTTGGAGGGATGACAAAAGATGACAGGAAGAAGGATGAGGTGAAAATCTTAGGGTCTTCAGATGCACTGATAGCACTGTAGCACGCATAAGCATGATACTGCCCCTTACCTTTTGTATGACAGTGGATTATGTAGTATCTAATGGCAGTAAAATACATATCCATTCACAAGGTAGGTGATTATCAACTTGTAAGTGATGGCAGCTTGGTTAATGTAAGCAGTTTTGTACTACGGGAAATTTTCCCTTGACTCTTGTGATTTGCATTTTTTTCTTAGGGAAACCAATAAAATCCAGACAAAAATCAAAGTTGAAATGTCCTGATCTTTTCCTACATTAAAGTCTCCTGAGCTGTTCAAATGTAGGACATGAATACTTGCTGGGCTTTAGCGCGGGTATCGGGAGTTCTCCAGAATTTCCCTTGCCCACCTGCACAGCTTGCTGGTGCTGTCACGGCATTCCTGTGTACACATGAGGAGCGAGTTAAAAATCCTCCTTGCTTCTCCAAATACTATCCAAATGTCACAGGGACAGTCTTGGGTATTTGTCTCTCTGGTACATCTGGTGCAGTTTTATATGTCTGTTTAATTTCAGCAGCCCTTCATCTCTCTTCAATTCCATGGGGCCAAGTAAATTCAAAGAAATAATATCAAAGTCTGTTCCCCTTTACATCCTTAGCTAAAATAGCTGGCCTCTGTAAACACAGCTGACTGCTTAGAAGAAAGGTAAGTTGTGGCACAACATGGAGATCAAACCGGTTGTGAGCATCCAGTTATTTGTATTTAATGTCACTGCCACAACCTTTGTGCAAAGTGAACCCAGATCTTGAAGAAAGCTTTAAGTGCGTGTCCTGATCCTTCTTTCTTGCGTCCCTTATTGATCTCCTCCAAGGACTGCATTTTCTCCTCCTCTCTTCTCTTACAAAGAGTGATCAAAACAAGCTCATTTACTAACATAGGCTGAGATGCAGAGATGTTTCCTAGACTCACCACTTTGTCTAGAGCCCAAGGCTGCATATTTCCTTTGCCATTCTTTTTGCATGCTTGATGTCCACCTCTGGCTCAGCCTCATTAGAGCTCTTCTCTTGTGGTGTTTCTTTGTTTCTATCTGTTGCTTCTGAGTAGGACACTGAAAACAAGAGACACTTAGAAGCACTAAGAATTTAGGTATTTTCAAAAATCCCATTTACCCTTTCTCTCTGGCTTGTTTCCTTGTCTTTGATTCTCAGCCTCTCCATCTTTGTTTCAGACATGGCAACTTTGTGTTATAGTTTGCTTTTGCCTTTTCCACTTGACCCATGCTTGTGTCATTGCTGATCCCGACTGATTTTCCTAGTCTTGCAGCCTCAAAATCATTTCAGTTAGCAAAGACTACACGCTCCATCCTCACATCCCAAATGTTTAACACCCTTCACCTTGACTTCTGCTCTGAATTCTCTTCTCCCCACTGCCACACACATTCCCCCAGACACTGCTGCCCACTTGACTGAGCCACTCCCTGCTCCCCCCTGCCGCCTCACACCCCCCTCGCCCCAGCCTTTCTGGGTTCCCTGAGAAGCACAAAGCAGGAGTGGCAGCATCATTGCATCATTCTGGGTTGTCCTAGGCACTTTAAAAAAACTGCACATACATAAATAAGTGCAGAGTTATTTATTTTTTTTAGTCCTTACAGACTAGGATTATGGGAAGATGAAGACAAAAGCAAAAGAGGAAGAGGAGTGATTATTACGTGAGTATAATGAATGACAATCACTGACAATGAAAAAAAAATTATCCATCACTTTTCCAGCCGTATTTGCCTATTAAGATATCACTTAAGATTTGTTAAGAGTATTTTCAGACAAAAATAAGAGATAAAAAAGATCAAAATCATTTTAGGAGATGAAACTAGTTCCATTGATTTAGCAGCCGTCTGGATGTATCGGTACTGATTCACGGGCCACATACTTACAATAATGTAGCAATGCTTGTTTACATAAACTGCAAATTCTTACGAGAAATTTTGTAGCTCCATTTTCCAGCTGCTTTGCCAACAACAATCTAACTGCGTGCATGGACTGATGCTTCATTCTGACCCATCTCCCAAAACTTTCATTTTCCTTCCTCAGGACCATGCTGGATTAAGATCTGCTTTGTTTAGACAAAGCTGTTTCCGTGGCAGCTGGCCTTATCAGGGGCTGCAGTGCTAATAAATCAATTGCACTAAAGGACATGGTTTTGCTGCTATTCTGTTGTACCTTCTGGTTACATCTTTCAAGTGTCTCGGATTTTGAATTAAACTTTCCCGTATTATTATTACTACTGGGAGGATAAGTCCTTTCACCTTCCTATTGTTGTCCCTCAGCTGTGTGGCACTGATGATACTGTTCATACACTCTGTTTTTTCCAGCTCTACCTAATGACAAAGACTTCACGGTCTTGCTGGTTGTAACCAGGTCGGCTTTCTGGCTGAGGTGCTACCTGTCCCCCACCACTTTGCAGTGTATTTAATGCCTCACTCTCTGGAGTCTGTAGATGCCTTATATACATGTCACGTAAGTTTGTTTGTGTTTAGTAAGTTGCCCATTTAACTGGACATTTTCTCTTGTATGCAGTCCCTTGCCTCTACATGGGTCTGCAGTGGGTGGTCTCCTCACAGAGGATTTCCCTGCTCCCTTAGTCTCTGTGGCAGACTCTGCTTCCCAAGGGGTATATTGCTGTGGTTCAGCATTTCTGGAGGGGATTCTGCCCATTTTGGTGGCAGTGTATACTGGCAACTTGGTCTTTCTGTTGCCTTGTAGTCCCCAGCAGCAGATGCTTTTGGGTGGGACTGTCTTGAAGAATGTCACCACTTGGAAACCTACATATAAGTAGGTCTTCTTTGGACCCTTGTATGGTCAATGGAGATTTGCTCAGTATACTCACCAGAGTCAATGGCATAATTCATTTCACACTAAAGACAATGCCTAGGGGAGGTAATTTGAATGGCACCCTAAAGTTGCCATCTTTCCATTTTCCAAGGGAGATTAGGATGACTAGCTCAGATTTAGAAGTATCCAAGATGTCTCATACTAGGTGAGATGTGGGATCCCACATAGGATGTGATTCATCCTATACTGTACATATTGGCACTGGCAATGCCTTAATCTTCTTTCCAGCCTCCCAGTTTTTCATCTGGCAAGCCTCATTCAAATGCCTAATATCTCACAGCATGGGTGACTGTCTGCATAAGGCAGAGCAGACACAGGTCAGACAAAATTCTTCACTTTTAAAAGAATACATAATACTCATTGTCTAGAGTGGGAATGTATACAGAAATAATGTACTCCTCACTAAAAGGGAGCTCAACTGTTTTGATCTTTGCCAGGAGATTTGATTAAAGTGAAGTGTCTCCATTTGGTCATTGATCAAACTTTGTTTGTTGCTCACTGTATGGTTGCATGTTGCATGTATACTCTCATCTGCACCCAGCAAATGAATAGCAACCTACCGTTGGAGGATCAACAACCCCCCATCAAACCCAAACAATAATGTCTCCATGCTTTCTGCATCAGGGAAATTCTGTGCTTTCTGCAGTAAGAGATGTCTGAAGAAATAAAATGTAATTACAGTTCCACCTAGAGCTTGGTCAAGGTCCATCTCTTTTGCCTAGATGAATGTTGCAGCTATGAACTGTGGCAGGAGCTGATATGTAGGAGTCTGCCCGAGTTATCTACCTGTTGTCTGCTCTTTTTGTGAGTGTAGTTCTGTTATTTGGTGACAGTCTGATATAAAGCCCAGTGAAGCCACAGGGATTTTTCCACTGACTTAAGTAAGTTTAAATCAGACCTGAAAAGAAAACTTCTCTCATTCACAGCCAGGATGTAACAAAATGGTGAGGATCTGTGAGTGGCTTAATCATTACATTTAGTCAGCTTTATGACTAATGCCTGTGTCAGTTAGCAAGTTTTATTAACAATATAGTGACCTTGAAATCTCTGTACATTTGACTAACTCATTCTCTTTTATGAGTAAGTGCGTGCTGTATATATTGAGAAAGATATAATTGAAATGATGTCATATAAAGTGACGTGAAGCTTAAAATTACTTAAATAATATGTGGATTGCAATTTCACTTGAAACTGATATAGTTTTTAAACATTGAAAGAGTACCTTAAATTACTGAAATTAAAGGTGGCAGTGTAGTATCAGTATCAGGTAAAATAGATGTGTATAGTAAGGAGAATATTAAGGCTATTAATCATAGGTATGAAGTGCTAGGTAGTACAGAATTATTCCAGCACTGGAAACTAATAAATATGGATAGGATTAATTTGGGGTCTATAATTTCCCACATTTGAAAATCTGCATGACAGTGAAAACAGTTATCCATGAAGTGTATGGATTGTAATGCTAATGTTGTGGAAGGTTGTGCTTAATACTAAGTGAGGCTTGAAAGATGCTCCCTGTACAAGCAAGTTTATGGAGAGCTGGACAATTAGCGTGTAGTTACAGTGTGCAACCGTGATTCGCTGTATCAGTGGTGAGGGTGCAAATGGTACGTGTCATCCAATCCACTCAGAAGTCTAACCACCCCTTCTTTCTGCTCCCAAAATGTCACTTATCACTGAGCTAAATCAGCACATCTACTTAGCCATTTAAGTTCTTTCTCTTCCTCAAAAACTGTTATATGCCATAGCACAGGTGTGATATATGCAGCGTGATCACACCTCCTGAGATACATAGCTGGCCTGCCTGCTGTTGAAGCCAATTTTTTACACAACTTAGCTAAATATCATACCCTTTCTTTGAGAAATGAATATCCATACATTTCTGTGCTCATGCATGTTGTGTTTTGCCCTGCATTATACCTCTGCATTCTGTAGCAACCCTCAGTGTAGTAAATGATATGCATCAATAAAGCACCCTGACTCTGTATCCCACTCATTAACCCAAGAAACAGACACCAGAACCCAAATGCAGGTGAGACTTGACCTCCTTCTAAATGCTTTGTTAGTTAAACCCTTTATTTAACCCTGCTTAAATGTGTTGACTCATCTAGGAACACAGTAACGGCACAGTATCTCCAGATAGCAACCCAACTCCACAGCCTTGGGACAAGCTCACCACAGCTGCAACTGCCTGGGCTCCTCTCATCTAGAACAGGGCTACTGGCATCACTTCCTGGTGAAAAGGCTGAGTGCAGGTGCAGTCAGGTGAAATAGTCCCTGTGAGCACCAGACCCTTCTGTTAAGCCCTCTGTACAGATCATGATGGTTCACCAAGGTGACTGCACTTCACATCACATTGCAATCAAATCCCATACTGGGAACCATGAATCTCCTGTGTTGCAGAGGATGGAAAAAAAAAAAAAAAAAACCAAACCTAGCAAGAGAGAGAACTCTACCATGAAATGTGTGTGGGAGGGTTGAGGGAGGGAACTGAGGAACCCTGGGAACTATCAGCAACTTTCTTTGCAAAGACTACCCAAAATAGTATATATTTGAGTAAGAGCCAACATCTCTATCCGTGAGTCTCCTTGGGTCCTCTTTACAGAGATTGAATCAATATAGTTGATGGAGCCTGGGACACAATTAGTCTCCTGCCATATCTAAGAGATCAAATAAACACACCACAAAATATCTTGTCAAGCACTGTAACAGGCTGCCCAAGGAATTGGTTGAGTCACCATCCCTAGAGGTACTGTGGAGATGTAGAGCTGAGTGACATGGTTTAGTAGTGAACTTACAAGGGTTAGGTTAACAGCTGGACTTGATGATTTTCTAACCTAAATGATTCTATGATTCTATACTAATTTCTCTCTCTTGGACATGAAGGAAGTTAAGGTTCAAGTTCAAAAATAATGCTGACCTTGTACCTGTCTAAAGTATAAGCGGGGTAAGAGCAACTACTCTTATCTTTACTGAGAAAGCCATGATTCTTTACTGAGAAAGCCATGATTCTTTCCCAGAATACTGTTAAGCAGGATTACTACTTAATTATGAGTAACAAAAGTTGTGTATGTCAGGTTTGTCAATAATTATAATTGTAAAGCTTTCATTTAACTTCTGTGGGTATACTGTAGTTTTTCCCCTCTAATATTGCATACTTATATAATTATCCATTTTTATCTTAGTATCTTGAATAAGCTTGAAACACTTAGTAGATGTTCAGGGGAATCTCAAGTTTGCACCAATTCAATTAGTTTGCTGACAGGAGGCAAGTGAAGTCTTTATTTTTAACTCTGCCCCCATGCCTACAGGTCTTGCCCCACCTGCCTGCCAGCTGCCCTGGGCACTTCACTATGACATGGTCTCATGGTCCATGGAGGCTGCTTTGACACCAGCCAGAATGCCCTCTGAGAGCACCAATGCTACATGGCCAGCAGCATACCACAATTCTTCTACAAGTCTTTGACTGCCCTCTTGCACCATGCTTTCAGGAACAGTCAACCAAAGTAATTTATGTAGCAAAATAGTTTGTGTGTGTGTGTATGTATATACATGTATATGTGTGTGTGTGTGAGGGGTGTGTGTGTATATACAATCATAGAATTGTCTAGGTTGGAAGGTTCCAAGATCATCTAGTCCAACCATCAACCTAACTCTGATAAAAAAACCCCATCACTAAACCATGCTACTAAGTACTATGTCTACCCATCTTTTAAATCCCTCCAGGGATGGTGCCTCAACCACCTCCCTGGGCAGCCCATTCCAATGCTTAATGACCTGTTCAGTGTAAAAATTTTTCCTAATATCCAAACTGAACCTGCCCTGGCACAACTTGAGGCCATTTCCTCATGTCCTGTTGCCTGTGACTTGGGAGAAGAGACCGACCCCCACCCTCTCTACAGCCTCCTTTCGAGTAGTTGTAGAGCGCATTAAAGTCTCCCCTCAGCCTCCTCTTCTCCAGGCTAAACAACCCTAGCTCCCTCAGCCTCTGCTCATAAGCCTTATTCTCCAGACCCCTCACCAGCTTCGTTGACCTTCTGTGGACCCGCTCTAGCACCTTAATGTCTTTTTCATTGTAAGAGGCCCAAAACTGGACACAATACTTGAGGTGGGGCCACACCAGTGAATATGGGGCCACACCAGTGAATATGTATATATATATTTGTATGTATAATGCATTTAAATACATACTTAGGCACACATAAACAGTTAGATCCAGCTATTCTTGATAATCTCCTAGGCACTGCCTTAAGACCCTGACATATAAAAGAATATATTTAAAAATATAAAGAAAGCTCTAAAAGCAGGAGACTCGTGCTGTATGTTAACTTTATTGTTATGCAGATGTATTCCATAACCATTGTAGCTGCCAATCCATTAGGCTGTATGCTTCTTCTAGTAATGTTTATGCAATGCTCCAGATTTTAATTGATCAAGTAAGGTGACAGTCGGTCCATGTACATTGAATAAATGCTACTTCGGAGAAATGTGACTCAGAATAAAGTGCTGTTGGGGAGGTTTTCTGTGTTACAGCTACTCGTGTGAGTCACTATGGAGTGAACTGCTGCTTTTTGCAGGCAAACCTTTAGACAAGAAACTCTGAAACATCAAGAAGCTCTGAAACATCAGCCTTGTTCTATAAATTCTTTTATGTAGAAAGAAGGCAATCTACTCTGACATGAGATGCTAATCCAAGTCTTCTGTCTCAGTTTATTGGGGTTTACTGTTTGGCAGTGTTTTTTCCCAGAGCAGAGGAATAATCTGGTGGTGCTAACATTTCCATTCAGAGGTTTCCAGTGCACAAAATGCATTTATATTCTGAGTGTTATAGATGACTGTGCTATTGCTGACGTAGTCTTGATTGATGCTGGCAATATACTATGTTCTTAAGATCTTACAGAAAGTGGTTAAGGTTCAACATATATGGCAGCAGCCTGAAGAGAACTAAACTGTTTAAGTTACAAGAAAACCTGTAGCAATTTATGAATTCGGACACAATTTTAAATCTAAGAGAACTTATGAGCACTATGAGCACTTTTGAAAGTAAGGAAATGCACAGCTAAAATACCTTGGAAACCCCAGCTCTGCCCCTCTAGCAACAGCAGTCCAACTTCCTCCCTCCTGGCAGAACTTCTCTGAGACATATGTTCTTTGAGCTGACACAAAGAATCTTGCCATTAGGGGAGAGCTGGAAAAATAAAAACCCTGTTCTGTGGAGAGTGACATTGCTTTCTTATGTGGTTCTTTTCAAGTTTAGTTAAAAAATCTAGGAAAAGTGGCTGTAGCTTGGAAATCATGGCAATGTTGGTGCATCACGGAGAGTTATCTCCTCTTTATTTGACCAGATGTATGTTATTAATTAAAGAAGCTTTTACTGAGGAAAGGTACATCAGAACATTGCCATGAAAAGTTTCAATGGGCTGGCACTTTCTGCCAGGAATATAAAAGGCTTCCTGAAAATAAATATCTTAACCAGCTCCAGTGAGGGTATCTGTGCTATTGTTCTGGCACAATAAGCGTCCTCTGTAGCTTAGCTTTTGCACTTTGATATGTTGCTTTCAGAAAGGCTTAAAAAGTTTCCTGTAGCTATTACTGCTATCTCCCACTAAGCCAGACTGCTGAACAGCATTACCTCTCTTCATCAAAGTTAATGCTGAGGAAGTCAACAATAAGATGAAAAAGTGATGTTAAGCTGTGTCTAAGAACTATTGTTTGCTAGGAAGGGATTGGAGGAACTGCTTCACTCAGGGTTTACACTCTTCCCTCTCTCCCTCCTCTACACCCTTAAATAACAATGCAGGAAAACATTTGAAATAAATAGTTAGTTCTTTGATAGAAATGTGTATTTTTAGTTTGCTTACTTAAATGCTGGGACTTTATTAGGTGAAAAAAACAGCTTTCATTTATGTAAATTTATATGAATTAAATAGCTGCAAAGAGGACTATGAAAACATGAATCCTAAAGGCTCAAACATCAGAAAGCAATTAAAACTTAAGTCTTTGCACATACTGAGAAAAAGAGTGGCTACACAAAAATAACTTTGAGGAGGATACTTTAATGGCAGAGGAGCAACTAACTCCTACATGCAGCAACACATACGTGCAGCCTACTTTTTGTCAGGAATGACTTCAAGGGTCCCCAGGGGTCCTGTGTGAATACTGTCACTCTGCATTCACAGCTTCAGGCACAGGAAGATCTGCTGCAATGTGCGCTTAATCCTTCTGAGGAGCCTGGGAAACCCAACCTGAACTTCATTACACTCTTCATTTCAGAAACCTTCTTACAAATCTATACCTGCCCCACTGCAGGTTTCATAGAGAGCCCTTCACTGGACAGGTGAGTTGATTCTCATCTCTACCTCGCACCAGTCTCTAGTAAGTAAGTATGCAAAATCATCCCAATTCCTCCTTCATACAGAGGTGGATACACCTAGGTGAGTACCTAGACCACCTATTGATATGAAACTGCGCTGCCCCAGCCCCTTCCCACACAGCTGGGGCATCGCTGGCATTTCCTGTCAAGTTTCCAGGACCTCTAAAATACTCTTTTTACAACACTGCTTTCAGGAAAAACACAATAAGCACTTCAAATTCAATGTCTGATTTAAGTATTCCTTGACCTCTAAATCAAGTGCAAAACAACAGCCTCTCCCACACCAGTGGCCATATCAATTAGTAAAAGATGGTATTTTAAGCAGAATTCTCTGTGGGAGGCTCTATTTTTCCATTAGAAACTTCCTTCTCCTTCTTGATTATTTCTCTGTCATCACTGCTGTTTGTAATTCTTCTCATTTGCTGGGAACACCATTAATTTTATGTACCAGATATGTAATGAAGTGACTAAAAAGGAGTCAACTACTTCACAGAAGGAAGCCAGAAGTCTACCAGGCTCCGGATTAGGTTGTAAAAAGGAGCTCCAAGTATGAGGCCAGAACATCACAGCTGTATGTGTGGATGTATATTTCATACAACTGCCTAATTTATTTATTCTTTCTCTGAGCCTCAAGAAATGTTGCACCACTGGGAAGCTGTGAATGCATCGTGTGGGCATGCATAGACTAGGAAAAAAAATTGTGCCCAGCATGTTTCCATCCAAAGATGTGAAAAAACTTTGATCATTCATTAGGGAAGAAAGAGCAATATTAAAATCCTTTTGCTTGTACTAAAATTAAATCAAAAGTGCAGAAACAAGTTCAGCAGCCTGCCACCAGCCCGATCCTTCTGAGGGTTGCAGCTTAGGCTGCATTTACCTAATTCTGATAGGAGAGTGTTGATCCCTTGGGTTTGAGAAGTCAATCTCCCCTACATTTCATTTTCATTTTTTCCTCTGTAATTTTTTTACTTTCAGCTTTGGATCTGAAAGCTTTTTCTGTCTCTGTGTTTGTGTATATTTTGGACAGTTTTGTTAAATGAATCTCCCTGGAGTGCCACGGTTCTTGCAGCGTTACGAGGAAGCACTTGACACTGTGGGAAATTTGAGGCAAAAGCAGATCCTTCTTATCTTTGGGCTTTCCACTTTGGTGTTATTGTGCCTTTCCTCCTCTGCAATAGGGAGCACTGAAATCCTACGAATGCTATGTTCAGGTCATTTGCTGAAGAAAGACAACCTGGAAACGTGAAGTATCTCTACTGTGGCAACCTGTGCAAGCCAAAACATGACTGGCAAAAGATGTGGGAGACCATATTTCTGATTAAAAGCAAATATAAATCTTAACAACTAACAAGGGTTTACAGACAGGAATACAAATATAATGCATCTTTTATTTGCAATTTTCCCTTTAAGTCCTCCTAAATGGACTACCTGTATAGACAAAGTATATTGCATACATGAGGTCAGTGAAAACATACAAAACAGGTTGGTGATGTTTGTTCTACTTTGTGATTCCCCGAGAGTTAACATGGATATTATCTTGGGAAAATAGAACACATGTCAGTCAAAACTACAGCAGAGGTTGGAATAACGTTGTTAAACATGTGAGTGAATGTTAATATAGAAGCATAAGTATTGGCCTACTGGCTTCTGTGTATCCCTAGCTGCCGTATACCTCTCACCCAGTAGACTGGCTCAGTAGAGAATAATAGAATCTTTTGGTGGAAGACACCCTTGGGATCGTCAAGTCCAACCATCAGCCCTACTCTACAAGTTCTCTCTTACACCAGATCCCTCAACACCACATCTAATTGACACTTAAACACAGTCAGGGATGGCGACTCCACCACTTTCTTGGGCAGCCCATTCCACTGACTGACCACTCTTTCTGTGAAGAATTTTTTCCTAATGTCAAGTCTAAACCTACCCTGCTGCAGCTTCCAGCCATTCCNCTCCAGCCACACTGCCCCAAGCCTGTAGCGATGCATGGGGTTTTTGTGGCCCAAGTGCAGGACCTGGCACTTGGCCTGGTTGAAGCCCATGAGAGTGGGCAAGTGGAGAATCCTCAAGGGAGGATGCAAATATTGCTTTAATAGGTCATTATAGAATAAGCACCTGTTGGGAGGTAGCCCACTCACTCAGAATAACTGTATCACTGATGTTCACTTTCCTGTTGCTAAATCCCATTTTGTAGCGGTGACTAGATTTTTAATCCTTTTTCTGGGGACAGACAGATTGCTGATTTGTGATCTGCAACAATAAGCCCTCAGTGTAATTTCTTATGCCATTTTTTCTTAATCTAATTCTCCCTGCTCCTTTCCCCATGGCCAATGTGTGCTGAGCACTGGGGAGGGCACAGGTTCAACCCAACATCTGAACCCAACAGCTATTCAACCCAATATCAAGATTGGGGCCATGCTGGTCCTGGAAGGCTGTGAAGCTCTGAGGGCCACTCAGAGCACATAGGAGAGGAGCCACCACAGGCCACTGACCATCCACCTCAGGCATCTGAACTACATACCTATTTTTCAACTGGTGGTACTAATTTAGATTTCCATTATCTCTAATTACTCCTGCTAGCCACCACTCTGCATGCAATCTCCCACCAGTCTTCCTGAACTCTTCTTAATTTCTTATATTTTAATGCAAATTGGGGGTGGAGGATGGGGGTGGGGGATATTAGCTGCAAATTATCTCATTTCACTAGACTTTTCCCACAGTAATTAATAAGCTGATTACATTTTAAACTGTAGTGAAGGTTGTAGGCTCACCTGGTGCTGCACTGAAAATGTATTTTTTCTGATTTTTTGCTTCATTAACTGCAATTGATTCTTGTAAAAAAAGGCAAAGAGAAAAAAAAACACAACTTAGGTAAGAGATTAGTGAGGCACAATTTTTCTTTGGCAAAGTTCTGGCAAGAACCTCATGATATCATGACCATCAGACAGTTTCATCAGTTCACATTTAAAATGATAGAGCCAGTTATACGCTACTGAAAATATTCCTGGGTGATGTATATTTTTCCTGAGTTATCACCAAGTTATTTTTTTATAAGCAAGAGGAGAAACATCTATTGCTTTCTGTTTCCCTCTTACAGCCATTGCATTTTAAAAGCTGGAAAAAGCAGACTGTGGGAAGCAGGAAATCCCAACAGAATGGAGGTGTTTAAGCCAATAGCCCATAGCAACTGAGCAGCATCAAAAGCGAGTCTATGAGGGCACACCTGGTGCAGAAGTTACTGACTTCAGTTACAGTCCGTGTAGGTGAACTACTTGTCGCCTGCATCAATGAAGACATTTTGTTGCTGGAGACGGTCCAGAGAAGGGTAACAAAACTGGTGTGGGGTCTGGAGAATAAGGTTTATGGGCAGAAGCTGAGGGAGCTGGGGTTGTTCAGTCTGGAGGAAAGGAAGCTGAGGGGAGACCTCATCACTCTCTACAACTACCTGAAAGGAGGCTGTAGAAAAGCAGGGGTTGATCTCTTCTCCCAAGTCACAGGCAACAGAGCAAGAGGAAATGTCTTCAAATTGCACCAGGGAAGGTTCAGGTTGGGTATTAGGAAAAATTTTTACACTGAAGGGGTCATTAAGCATTGGAATGGGCTGCCCAGGGAGGTAGTTGAGGCACCATCCCTGCAGGTTAAAAGACAGGTTGACATGGTGCTTGGGGACATGATTTAGTGATGTTTTTTTATCAGAGTTAGGTTGATGGTTGGACTAGACGATCCTAAAGGTCCCTTCCAACCTAGACGATTCTATGTTTCTATGAAGGTTGTGATATGCCATAGATTTTCCTTGCTCCTACTAGATACAGCATTAAGTAGCCAAAATTTAATCTTAGGCTATATAAAATGAGTTGATGACACTTGATTAAAGACATGGAAAGATTTACAAAATGGGACTTTTTAATCATCTGTTTGTTCTGCATTTATTGCCAGCTGAATAAAGACAGCCTAAGGGGATATCTTATATGAAAAAGTCTTGTTTTCTTGAAGGTTAAGTTCATTAAATCAAATTCTGACCTTTTAGAGTTTACACTGGCTGAGCCTTTCTGCTCCCAGGCCCTCCAAGCAAAACTGTCAGTCCATAGATCTCACTTTTCCACAAACACTTCCCACCTTCTCCGACCATTAAATGTCCCTCCTTCTTCTTAAAGTTTTTGCTGCTGTTCACCAGAATGCAAACAACCAAAGGGCATCTAGGAGATGCCCTGTGAAACTGAGAGATGCAACTGTGAAAACATGGCTCCAGTTCTAAAGGAAATACTTTGCAAAATAAAACCATTTATGCAATGACAGATCTCCCAAATCAGCATGAATGTATAGCAGTAAAACCATCAGCATGCATATGTAAATGTATACGTACACACACACGCACACACACGAGCAGGTAAGACACTGTTTATCTTGCTGTGAAGGCTGTGCTGTGGCCCTCACCTGAATGCACCCTGTTCCTTTAACTCCAGCCTGAGATGAATAGATTGCTGGCTGAATTGAGTCTTTTTATAGTGCTAGTCTGTGGGGAAATTCTTCAACAAAAATGCTTTTCTGATCACATTTGCAATTCATATATGCTATGAACAGGATTCTATTAATTGAGCACTGAATCCCCCCCACCCCTAATTATTGCATATATTATTTATGACCTTCATGCCTCCACAATAAGCAAAATAGCAACGTTCAGTACCAATGCATGTTCTGAGAGTTTTCTCTCTGCGGTTTCTGTACAACTGCTCTTCAAGCGGTTATTTTTTCCTAAGGATTTCTACATTTAGATGACAAATCAAGCTTCTCTAATTGCCAAATTGTATCTGCTCCTTCACCAAGAGACACCTCACAGAGCTTCTGAGTCAGAGTAACCAGGCAACCCTAAGCCTCTAGACTAAGAGGCAAAGAAAAACGTGTACTTCTACAGTAAGAAGAAAAATGATCATTTCAATCTCTATTCAAAAATTAGTCATAATATATATAATGTTTGCTGTGACTCAAAGATTTTAAATAGAGATATAAATCCTCAGGCTCCCAAGATGTCCCAACCAGAAGCTGAGGAGTTTCTTGCCAGTTCTCCCAATGCTGCTGGGCAAACTGGAGCCCTGGCAAGAGCTGGTTGGGCAGCCATGGGCCTCTGAGCTCTTTGATGCCTTTTGATTCCTGTTAACTGTATAAAGTCACACCAGGGAGATATAAATGCCAACCTATTGTTTTTCCTGGGGGTGGGGTGTGGGGGGCTGAAATCCCCTGATGGTCTGGTCAAAGCCAAGCCATCATAGTGCAAATTCCCACAAATCACAATGGTGACCTTCCAGCAAGGGCAGCTGCGTAAGCTCAGCTGCGCTTTGAGTCTCTGAGGTTCATCCAGTGACCTTACAAAGACCACAAAATCATATTTATTACTGAAAAAGAACCTTACAAATAACCGTTTTTATGCACACCTTGAACTAGCAAGTGTTCTGTGTGTTCTCTGACATCTCAAAAACCAAGTCTCTTCACAACTGTCATGTTTGTCACATCCTGTCCTTGGACTATCTCTGTTCTCAACATTTTCAACAACTATCAATCAGGTTCATTGGTCCAGAAACCTTTTTTCCTACCAGGCCAGACTAGACTGGGTTTCCCTTTGCAGAGGAGTTGGGAACACATACACTATCAGGTCCATGAGGACATATCCTGCAGATTCTCAGAAAGCCAACATTCCATGGCACTGTATCTGTACCACAGTTCTCCAAAAGCAGGGTTCCATGGTAATACACGGCAACCAAAAAATAGATAAAATGTTGTTGGGTCAAATTCATGTCTAAACTACCACATGAAAGGGCAGAGGTGAGAAACTGAAAGCTGAAAGAATCAGTGATGTGAAAAGAAAGGGCTATCAGCACTGGTCATGATTTGGCAGGTGGCTAAAATGGGTGCTCAGAGAATGTCTTGGGGTGCTGCTTCATCCTGCTGCCCTTTGTTGTGGGCTGTGCCATGGAGTGCTGCCATGGCTTCAGCAAGGAAAGCAGCAGGCTGGAGGGCCAAATATTCAGTGGTGATTGTGTGCTTGTCTCTCTCGGAAAGAGGCAGGCATCTCTCACAGCCAGGCAGTCCAGAAGCATAGATGAAATCCACTTTCCACAGAAGCAGCAGTTTAGGCCATCAGATCCCTGTTCTGGTTGCTTTTGGTCAGTTTTGGCTTGTGGATGCAGAGTGCTGAAACAGCAGCGAAGCAAAACATATTCTTCTTTTGAGCTTTCTAACCTTCCCTTCCCTTAAAGAGAGATGCTGAGGCCCACCATTCTCCCCACTCACTTTGTGGAACTTTTGCTCCACCTGTGGTTGTTAGTGGGTGACATGGGGGCTAGTTAGTCTATTTTCCATCAAAAGCTGTGGTTTTGAGATTTTTTTGTTACAGCCCAATGAGATGGTCTCCCGCCTTTCAAAAGATGACATGACACTCCCAGATTATTCAGTGGCACTCAGCCACCATGAGCTGCCTCAGGTTCAATTGCACAAGACCACGAAGGTCTGAGCTACACTGTGGATACACAGTTCCCAGGGGAGCAGTGATTTCTGCAGGTTAATATCAGGTGTTTGCAGTGTTTTACTAGGAATTAAAAATGAAATCTAAATACTGGAATTATCTTTGCATGTATGTGTTGCATTTGCTCTCCTATTTTCAATGCTAGAGAGTTACCTTATAGCAGACACTTCTAACAAAAATCCTCTGGGACTACTGCAACTTGTATGTAATTGCTTCCCTTGGAGACTGCATCAGTGGAAGAGCAGTCAGCTCTGCTGATCTCTCTGTCTTCCTCTTTGAGGACATTCTCACAATCTTGAAAGAAGACCCTTCCCTTCCCTTCCCTTCC
>VZTM01006679.1:16597-36670 GCA_013400555.1 Jacana jacana | reverse complement strand
ATTAAGGTTGAGCAATTTAGAGTGATTGGCTTCAATCTCATGAAATCGTCAGGAAAGAAAGTGGTTTTATGCACATTTTGACAACCCAGCTCTCCGATTGGCTATATGAGTATTCCTGGAATCAGCCAATTCAGGGCGTTACTCAATTTTCATGAAGCTTGTTAAGAAAATAAGGACCTGCACTTTCTGAACTTGGAGAGTTGCTTTGGGACACTCGGTCGTCACCTAACCAACCACTTTTACTTCTTCTTAGCAATTCAAAACAGATTTCTGCTGCGCTTCCTTCATAAAAAGGCAGAAAGCAAAGACTGCTTAAAGAAATCTATCTTTTCTAAAATGCTTTTTTTTCAAATTCACATTATAGTCAATCATGCATTACTTCAATTTTCTGTACATATGCTGGTAGAAATATCCTTTTCTTCACATTAACCAACAGTGTCATAAACAACGATCCAGATTCTTCGGGTGAGGAGAAGGATTTATATTACCTAAGGCTTAAAGTACCATGGAACACAGACATATTCATTGATCTGTACACTGTCTACTTCCTTTGCATTTTATTATAATGTCTTATTTACCAGACTGATTTTTTTTAATGTCCTATTTTGTCTGCCTTCACACAGTCAAATCTTTAGCTATGTGTACCCCGACTACTTCGTTTCAGAATTTTGCTTATTAGATATTAGTGTGTTTTCCCTGTTTAAAGATGTATTGACATTCTTTCAGACCTACCTATTGCTCTATTTTTAACACTAGCTTTATTTCTTTGTTTACTTCCAACACATTACTGAATTCCAATGAAGAATCCCTAGGGCATTTCACATTTACTCCAAGTCAGCTCTCCCGAAGGCAAAATTCACTCTTGTGCTGTTTCTTAAAAACGTGCTTGCAAGACAATGTCGAATATAATGACATCTGAAACCGAAAACCCCAGACAGCCACAGCTTCAGCACTGTCTCTCACATTGGGCTCATTTACTAAGTTTCAGGCCAAAACACATTGTGTCACTCTCCATCCTATTGCATATAAGAAACCCCCACGCCTCCAAAAAGCGTATCCCTTCAAAAGTTTTACACCACCGTCATAGTTGTGGAAATAAAATCTCCAAGCAGCTCAAAGGCTTTCTTGCAAGTCTTATCCATAAAACAATTTCCTGACCTATTTTCTGTACCTGCTCTAGAGGCCTATGGAAAGCACTGCTGAGTACCTGAGGTTATTGTCTCCATCACACCTTTTTTCCATCAGCCAAGCAATTTTAAATGCTTCTTGCTCATTCAGTATCTCCTTCCTCAAAATACCCCCCAAGGTATAAATACCCACCTCAAAATATCCCCCTCCAGGATACAGAATATTCATTTAGTAAATTCTATAGCTTGCTGCTTTCAGATCTGTCGTTTTCACTTTTTTTTTTTTTTTTAACCCAAAGGCCTTGGAAGTAATTCAAAATAGAATATCTTGGAGAAATACTTTATCATTATTTTCATATTATCTTATATGCAAGTGCATAAAATATTGATTTTTAATCTTTTTTTCTGAACTGTTTGATAGACTTCCTCCCCTTTTTGTTCTTTCACTTCAGGGAAGTGCTCAAAAGTCCTAAATCACGATTATCTATACTGATGCTAGATGAATCACGAAAACCAGAACATAATTACACAACAGAAGAGAAACGGTACACACTGGGTCATGAAACCCTCACACTTAACTTTGATCATACTTTTCACTTTTAATCCTGCTAAAAAGGCTTCTGGGTGCTTATACTCGGATCACCAGAAGCAGAAATACACCAATTTGTGCCCCAATTTCACATCCATAATCTTCAGAGTTCCAGGTTTTCATTCCACAGATTTACTTCAAGGTTGTCCTAGTTTCTATTCACAAAATCATGGAATCATTGATGATCATACACTCTTGTCAAAAACTAGTTATGCTCATCTAGCTAAAACCAGCCACCACAGGTCCAACTGTATTACTGCTCCATTCATACTCTTTTGGAGCTGCAGGGTTTCAAGATTGCTTGAGAATCCACAGGTATTCAAGTCAGAAAGCTTGACAAGTAGCAGATAAGACATTGCCACATCTGTATTCTACGTCTGGAACTACAAGTGTTGCCACTATTTTACCATAACAGGCTACTGGAATTTTTATCATACTGTTGCATTTTACCTGCCATCCTGGCTAAAGCTATTGCTATCTTACAAAGCACTCCAAATATTTACTACATTCCATACCTAAACTATGCCAGTAATTGTCTTCCTCTCACTTGTTTTTTTGCACTTCTTCAGTAAATTAGAACTTTACTCACTTTACAGACCTTCATGTTTATCAATAGGAAATACATTAATCTCCTTTAAAATTATAGAAGTATAAGGGGCAAAAAGGCTTACTCCTTTAACTTCCCCTTGCAAGTTCACAATAGATGTGTGACTTGGGGCAAATTCCAAAAAGTATTATTTCACTGGTTTATTTTCATACTCAGAATAAAAATACATCATTAAACAGGAAAAAGAGGAGACCTTTTATACTGGTTGTTGATTTTGTGCTTTTTTTATATAATTTTGTAAAGATTTTTCCATGTTCAGAACATTCACAGAAATCTTTAATTATAATCACTAACATGCACTATGTGAGGATTAAGCCCTTAGAAAATACTAAACAAATTGTATGGAAAAAACTGAAGGAGTCACATGTATTTTTGCCCTGTGATTGCCTTATGTATTGAAGCATCCGTTACACAAAGCAAAGACCTTTCAGGAAATGTATCTGCTGGAGACTTTGAAATATATTCCCAGTGAGCAATTACAATAGTGAAAAATAGCTGACAAAAACCAAACATAAACCAGAAACGTATTTCTCATACTTAGAAAATCTGCATGCAGACACATATATAACATAATCATAATGTACTGGGAGTTTTGGCAAGGTTTGCTATTCCTAAGCTAGAGTGGTTCGAAAAATAGGCTCTATTTATGTCATCTTTTTTATTTTAGTAATGCAAAAATAGATATTTTTTTTTTAAAGACTGTAAAACTATTTAACGAAATCAGTCATAGAATACATTTCTTGTTTGCACCTCTCCACAGAGATATATATATAAGCAATAAATCTACTGGTTCTGATTTCTTTCAGACAAAATCTATTTTAGAAATAGTAGGAGTATCATCCATAGCACCGCTGTAGAGGATTCCCATCATATAAACACTGAGGCTTTCCTGCATCTAGGAAGAATTCTCAGCACTGGATGGTAGTCTGAAAGCAACAGAGATCATGTTTGATGTAGGGAAGAGAATCCACTTTTTTTTTTTTCTTCAAACCAGGTTTATTGAAAGCGTCAGTACAATTCAAACTGAAGTCCATAGAGGCATGAAGAAACTCACCAGCTGAGGCTCCAATTTTCTGTTTGTAAACTGGTAAGGACACATTTGCAGTAAGATTGATAGCGGAATGCTAATACCTGTAACTTCCATCCACACTTGCTCTATAAAACTAAGTTTGACTTTAATGTTCTGGACCGAAGGAATCAAAAGGCTGATGTCAGTATAAACATTTTTAGCATTTAGTCCAAAAACATGCCTTTTAGTATGAAAACAAATGTACATCTCCAAAATATCTCTGGTTTCAAAGCACAGTTTATGCATAGATGCTTTCATTACACGAACTTCCTGTGCGCCCTGGAGAGGAGGCAGTTTAGTGAGCACTTGTATGGAAACTTTAAATTCCTATTTATCATCTTTCCAGAGCTACTGACACAATTGCAAGCAATAAGTGAACTGTATCCAAACAAATAACGGTTCCCAGCACTGGGAAATCTAGATGGCACCGTTTTATAGTACATTATCCCAGGTTGCAGAACCTTGTTTGAGCTGACAAACAATGGAAAAACAAGAAGAAATGGGAGTTTTCTGTGCTTTTCTCTCTTTTTACTGCTTGTAGATTACCCAAGAACTTTTTATTATTATTTTTTCTTTGGACATGTTTTTGCACACACATATAGACCCACCAAAACCAAACAAACCAGAAAAATATCCACCTCAATATGCAGCTCAGCACCATTCAGGATCTATCTTGTATGCATGGTTAAAGCACAGATTGATGTTTGCAGTGGGAAGGCTTCTCATCCCCATACTTCTATCAGTCCTGGCTTTGGGGTTGGCATCTCTGCTGTGGCACAATCCACAGCACAGGAGCAACACAAACGAATTTGCTTGCTTTCAGTGCTAACAGTGAATCCTCTTTCTAGTGATCTAAAAAGCACCATCCAAGGAGTAGGTCAGTCACTCCTCAGAGAGGGGACACAGTCCAAGCACAGGGGCTGGGCCAGGCTGGGTGCCCTATACTACTGCTGGGCTTCTGCACATACCCAAAAACTTTTCTCTTCTTCTCAGAGGCTTACAGAAATGAAGCAATACACTGTCATCATAGAAGTGCTGGGTGTTTTCCTCCGTACTTAAGGACTTTTATTCCAGCAAGGATAGCAATTCTAGGAGGGAAAAGCATGCAGCCTGGCTGATCTGTCCAAGTGGAAGCCCTTCTCAGATCACAGTCTTATAATAAAAGTTGAGGAGCACTTACACTGCTCTGAACATCCTTCACAGAATCACAGAATTGTCAGTTGGAAGGGACCTCTAGAGATCATCTAGGCCAACCCCCCAGAGCACTACGGACTGCATCCAGCTGTGTCTTGAAGGTCTCCAGAGAAAGGGACTCCACAACCTCCCTGGGCAGCCTGTGCCAGTGCTTTCACCCTCACCGGAAAGAAGCTTTTCCTCATATTTGAATGAAGCTTCCTGTGTTCCAGCTTGTGCCTGTTGCCCCTCAGCCTGTCACTGGGAACCACTGAAAAGAGTCCAGCTCCATCCTCCATTCTCCTTCAACCCACTCTTCAGATATTTATAAGCATTAATAAGGTCTCCCCCTCTTTCTCTTCTCCAGGCTAAAGAGTCCCAGATCTCTCATCTTTTCCTCATAAGGGAGATGTTCCAATCCCTTAATCGTCTTTGTTGCCCTACGCTGGACTCTCTCCAGTAGTTCCCCATCTCTCCTGAACTGGGGAGCCCAGAACTGGCTGCATTACTCCTGTTGTGGCCTCACCAGAGCAGAGTCAAGGTGAGACTTGACCTTCCTCAACCACCTGGCCACACTCTTCCCTTTGCAGCCCAGGATTCAATTGTCCTTCTTGGAAACAAGGGCATAGAGGTCACTCATGATTTGTTTACTATCTACCAGGACCCCCAGATCCTTCTCCTCAGAAGAGCTTTCCAGCAGGTTCGCCCCTAACCTATACTGGTGCCTGGAATTCTTCCTCCCCAGGTGCAGGACCCTACACTTGCTTTTGTTGAACCTCATTAATTCTTCTCTGCCCAGCTCTGCAACCTGTCCAGGTCACTCTGGATGGCAGCACAGCTCTCTGGAGTGTCAGCTAGCCTTCCCAGTTTGGTATCATCAGCAAACTTGCTGAGGATAACACTTGGTCCCCTCGCCCAGGTCATTGATGAAGATGTTGAGTATGTCCTTCACCAAGATCTCTTAAGAAAGCAGTTACACTAAGCAGTACCATGGGAGCAGGTTTTACATTGAGCAAGTAGATGCAACAGGGAAAATAAATGCTATAGCAGAGCTGGAACCCCTTAAATGTCTTTCCTTTTGTAATTTTAATCAAGCAAGATGCTCAAAATTAGCTTTGTCGCACAACTGGTATAAAACAGTCTCTTTCTCAAAGCCCAGCCCAGAAGTATCAGGTATTTTGGTAAGTCCCAGGTTGTTAGACCAAGTATATTACAAGTGATAGTTACAAGTGCATTGCTAGCCCAGATTGCTTCATCTCGAGGTAAAAACCCCTTCTTCTGCTATTTTGTACTTTCAGATAATATCTGGCATCTTTTAAAAGTGGAAGAGTTTGCCACAACAAAAACCTCAATATTTTACCTCAAGAAAGAGGACCACAACAGCATTGTTCCCTTTCAGAGAGCCAAACCAAACTTTTTTCAGACATTTGGAGCCATAACAGCCACAAATGGAGAAGTCAATCCACAGCAAGTATGCCTCTGAAATGCAACAAAATCAAGAAACAGTTCACAACTAAAAATACTTCACTGACCTACCTGTATGCAATTGCCTCCCCTCTAGTTACTAATGATGGTCCATCAGGCGAGCTTAAATTCAGACACAGATCAAAAAGGTAGCCCCATGGAAGCTGAACCACTACTGAAATGAAACCACTTCCAAAATGAAGCTTAGAACTTTCCCACTAAACCACACAGAGATGCTGTCCTATTCACTGACCATTATGGTGAGGCAAATGAAAAAAAAAATTAGAAAAAATAAAATAGCAGATTTGATTTCAAATTCAAAGTCTTTCAAAAACATTTCAGAGCCTTCCAACAGTCCACAAGGGTAAAAAGAGATAATGAAAAAAAGCCTTTCAGACAGGCTAGGAGTTTTTAACACAAGTTTGGCTGCACTAACATCACCCTTGGAAGAAAAATTACCTGCGTAATTAAAAAAAAAAAATAAAAAAAAAAATTTAAAAAACATCTATTTTAGGTGGCACAGAATTTCGGTTGTATTGTACTCTAGTGTGCACTATAGACCATACACAGGAGTTACTGAAGTGAAAATGAAATTCAAGACTTCTCAGGAAGGAACCTTCTAGGTGATCAAAACTAAGAAACATCGTATGTTCCTTTTCATTTAATACCTAATCTGTGATCAGCCTGAAGGAAGGCACCATCAGAACTAATATTCTATAGCATTAATTGTAGAAGTGGAGAAAAGCACATGATATATGTTTCTCAAGAGTCAGTATCACATCTGATGTCTATTATTTATAGGCTCATTATATGCATGCTTTGCTTTGAGACAATAAGTCTAATTTCACATTCAGCCTTATGAGGACATCCGGAAAATACAGCATATTTTCTGCTGCTCAGAGCAGTCTCTCAGGGAGCCTTAATGGCAGTGTCTCTGTAGTCTTTGGCACAGACTGCATCTGGGAAACTTTAATGGCACAGAATCACTGTTTTGCTTGCTGCTGGTGCTGCTCTAAATGAGGAAAACAAATTTAATAGGATTAAATTACATATATTAGGCCCCAAAAGTTGGTGACTTATTTGCTGCAAACTATGTTTCCTGACAAAATTATGTTGCAAAATGCCCTAGTTATGACAGCCCGCAGTCCAGAGTTGCCACACAATTATAGCTAAGTGCATAGGATATTTTTTCACGCAGCCTTATGCAGTATTTCTGCTTTTGCTCTGAACACTTTGTCCCAGGGTTTTCTAATTCCTGTTATTGGGAGCAGCTGGGCTTTGAAACTCTGGTTCAGAGCAAAGCCACTGTGTGAGATCTGAACGCTGAGGTCTTAAGTAATGTGGTCCCTTAGCCATGGAGAAGGTCATTTTCCCTATTCAAAAGCCCTTAGAGATGGGAAAAGGATTAGGATTACAATTAATCTGAACAGACTTCAACCTGCCTGTCCCACATTTCTCAGCATTCCCATCCTGGGAGTCATGTTCTCCTGTGGGGTTACAAACCTGCACAATGAAATTTTGGTCCCACTTAGACACCAGTCCAGAAATATTTGTACTTTGGAGAATCATTGGACAAGCTCTAGAGAAGCTCTAATTGAAGATCCTTGATGTTATCTGTTACAAGTACTTAGTCACCAGCCCAGGTTCAGGGCTGTATCTGAGCACTGTCTGTCCCTCTTCAAATAACTGCTTTGACTCCATTTAAATCTAAACTGGAAAATGACAGGACTCCCACTTTTTGCCTTCCAGGGTGATCCCCCAGATAAAGTTTTAGTGGCACTGGGGAAATCCATTGTGTTTGCCTGACCAAGTATTTAGCATCTGCTCCACGCACCTTAACCTCATGAAAGTAACACCAAACTATTCTCCAATCTGTATGGAATTGTGCTTTTTTCATTTACATTCAATTCAATTAACACCATCTTTACTAAAGTCTTACAACATCAAAATAAAACACATTTTTCCTCTCCCTGATTGCAAGTACACAGCATTGAGATGCACAGATACAGCAAGTTATATCTGTTTCAGGTCATACCCTCATCTGAATTCTGTATATTGTGCATGCAGAAAAACCAAACCCACAAGCGTCATTTCAGACGCAGTAGCCCTAGGCTTGCTCTAGCATAAAAGACAGTCGGGACATTCTTGTTTGTACTTGCTCCTTCTGCAACAGGAACAACATTTTGAGATCATGATTTGAGGCATTAGTCCAGTATGTTAGTGTGCAGTATGATGGATACATCATATCCACCACATAGATATGTCCTTTGCAGGAACAAAGCTATACAGAACAGTTCTGGTCTCTGACTTCACTGGAAGTCATAAGCACAGGAAGAATATTTATCATATTAAACAGAGGGGTTTTGCCTTCACTTCAACACAACATATCCAATCAGGCGCCTCTATGCTTTCCTCAAAGGTAAGTGGCATCACTAGAACAAAGTTTTAAGGTCTGACTTGTGATTTATCCACTGAGAAGTGAGTAAACTGGGTTGGCCAACAACCTCTGCTATTGACCTACTGCTGTACAAACCTTCCTGCTTTCTGGAGCCCACCTCATCAGTACAGAGGAGAAAGGTGTCCTGAACCCACCTGCACACTCATTCAAAAGTGTACAAATACCAAGAAACACATGTAATTGCTAATTTAAACCACGTGGTCACTGGTCAAGAGGAGCAGTGAAACCAGCTCAAGGCCTCTCATGTGGCTATGGTGGACCTTGTCTACTGGATGCTGTCTTCCTCTAAGAACACCTTTTTATTTTTAATATATAAAACCTTTTACTTTGAAGACACACACACTCGAAAGGATGTTTGTAATTTATGAATCAATACATACTGTCTCCCTGGGAAATTTATGTCATGATAAAATATAGCTGGTGCCTATTGTCAAGAAAGACAAAGAAAAACAGATGTTATTCTCTACAGTGTAAGCAAATGTAGATTTTCCAGACTGTCGCCCAAAGAAAATTTTGAACAACCTCTATATCCATCATAAACATTGGCATATCCTTGTCACTGCCACTGGAGATGACAATTAAGAGCTAACTACATGAGGAAGCATCCAGCTTTTTATTTACTACATAATTTAAAATGTTACAGCTATGATCATTGTTATCTAATTTTTAAATAAGTAGACTTGCTCAAGCTGACTGATTTTGTTCAGAAAATTAGCCTGAGGTTTATCTTTGTCACCACAGCCCTCAGAAGATAGCTGTAGTAGTTATCGCCTGCCAACTAATATTATGTGAGAATATGGGGCAACAACTCTTGTAAGCAGACATTTGTGCTATTAGCACAGTAAGAAGGACTCTCACGAGAACAGCTGCCCTAGAAATTAAATAAAACAGGAGAGAAGTAGCTTGGTTTAGGATGGAAGGATATTGTGTTCTAAGTGTGGATATTTCATTCAATTGTTAGTCACAGCATTGCAAGGGACAGGGAAAGCCAGTAGTTTTGTATTCAGCATTTAAAAACCAACAGTACAAGATACACGCAGAAAAGAGGTACGTGTAATTTCTAAAACCAGCTGCTTCAGTTGTTAAAAAACAGGTTGTGAATATATGAAGGGAAGGTCTAAAATTTGAAAATTTATTACCTGCAGAGTGCAAAGGATAAAACCACCAACTCAACCAAAGCGATCACTCCCGTGCCTCAGGAGAGGCTTTGCTCTACACTGGCTTTCCATGCCAGAGTGGCTACAATAGTCCCATGTTTCACTTTTACCAGTATCAGGAGTTAACCTCAGAAAGCGGATCCAGTCACTGAGGCTTTTCCAGTCTTGCTCTGGGAAAAGAGCCAGTGTAAGAAAACCAGAGAAGCTGTTTTCATCTCTTAATGAGATGAGCTGGCAATGTGCGCTAACAGTCCAGAAACCCAACCATATCCTGGGCTGCATCAAAAAGAAGTGTAGCCAGCAGGTCAAGGTAGGTGATTCTCCTCCTCTACTCCACATGAGACCCCTCCTCTAGTGCTGTGTCCAGCTCTGGAGTCCTCAGCATGGGTAAGACACGGACCTGCTAGAGTGGGTCCAGAGGAAGGTCACAAAGATGATCAGAGGGCTGGAGCATCTTTCCTACAAGGGCAGGCTGAGAGAGTTGGGGCTGTTCAACCCGCAGAACAGAAGGCTCCAGGGAGCCCTTACTGTGGCCTTACTCTTACTGAAAGAGTACTAAAAGGGAGGCCATAAGAAAGATGGGGAAAAACTTTTTAGCAGGGCCTGTTACAATAGGAAAAAGGGGTAATGGTTTTAAACTGAAAGAGAGTAGGTTTAACTAGACATAAGAAAGAAATTTTTTACAATGAGCGTAATGTAACACTGGAACAAGTTGCCCAGAGAGGTAGATGCCCCATCCCTGGAAACATTCATGGTCACATTGGACTTACGCTCTAAGTAACCTAATCTAAGAAGATGTCCCTGCATATGGCAAGAGGATTAAACTAGATGACTTTTAAAGGTGTCTTCCAACCAAAACCACTCTATAATTCTAGGGCAATTACAAATGCCTTAAAGGCTTTTGCTCTTGTTCTACCCCAATTTCAAAGGCCTGTGTACCACTGTGCCACAGCCCAGTTTAGAGATCCACTTCAAGATTTTATCCCCCCCACAAAAAAGGTCACCCTGAAAGACACATGGTCCTGCCCTAACTGCTGCTTCAGACTCCACCTGAGCTAGAGCTCTATGTGACCCCACACATAGTAAGAAGAACAGGATTGGTGCACCACTCCACAGCAACCCAACCAGCCCATTGTACTGATTTACCTGGAGAAAAGGGTAGAGAGCAGACTTTGTTCAGCACTGACATCTAGACAAATTATATACTTGATGCTCCCATATGAAAATGTTCTCTTTTTATACCCATTTTCATCTTTTGTAAATAAATGACCATCACAGTGCTTGAAAGGCAGTAACTCATATTTTCTATGTTTTAATATTTCAAAGTCACTGACATTTTATGAAAGGGCCTTCTAGTCTGCCTACATGGCCCCCAAGGGCCATAGGGAATTTGAAATATGTGAAATTATCTCCATAAAACACCTCCTTCAATAACCCAACAATGATCCTAAATGTTTACCTCATACAATCATCAACTACTGTCATTGTTTTTTCTGAAAAAATGAAAAGGAATCCACATATAAAATATAATCCCTCTAGATCAGGTTCTCCCCCGTATACTGAGAAGGAAGGGAGCAGAAGAGTGAACAATTCCAGCTACTGCTGTCATATTCTAGAGTAGATATTAATCTTTTCCACTCTCTATTAAGAAATGCTGCACTGCCATATTGTCAGAGAAAAATAAATATGTCACCTCTCCATGCAAGCTGCCTTCAACCTCTGCTGCCTTGGAAGAGTTAATACATGTATCCAAGGTAGCAGGACTAGAAAACCTGAATTGGAATAGAAATATCCTTGCCAAACTGAAGCTTACATAGAAAAAGCTTTTTTCTTCTTTTTTTGTTTTTTTTTTAATTAAAACTATTTTCCTTCACATTCAAGGTGAGTACATACTCTTCATACAGACTGACATCTTTAATTTCTGAAATTCCTGCTGTAACCATCTGTATCTTCTGCACAGATCAGTATTGATAAATTTCCTTAAGTACCCTGGTCTACACCTAATGTAGCTTAAATGCAGATGTACTAGTGATACCTACATCCTTCCAAGAGAGGACATTTGCCATGAACATGTGAAATTTTATTTTAAAGCAGGCTGCAGAATTCTTCTTTGTAAGTGAAATTTTGTTGTCTGGGGCATAAAACTGCATACATTCATAGGACTGGTCCTTTCCAGGTACTCCATCAGCAAGGCAGAGGTAACACTGGCTCTTATCTCATACAGTGCAAGAACAACTGGATCTCAGAGCTAGGTTTAAAATGCTTCCTAACAGCTAAGTTAAATGGATTTTGACAGCGCATCAAGCTTCAAGCTCATCATGAGAACACAGCATCCACCTCCACAACCTGTCCTATAACCAGTGCTCCTAACAAAGCAGTATCGCTCAGGTACATTAAACCCAAGTTAAAATTGTTACACCACCTCATGTTGAAGGAAAAGACCTCAATTTTCTCAGTAATACTCATCAATGTTTAGTACAGCGGGCTTTAAGGTTGTCTTATATTTCCCATTGCAAATACCACAGCACTTAACCAACAATCATCCTGCTCTCATAGACAGAGCTTTCCTGTTCTCAATGTCCCGTTAATTCTTCTCAAACTCCATTTTAGCACTTGATATGACACATTAAAGTGAAGCAAAAGTGAATTCTTGAAATAAATTTCAGTTGAACTCAGTTTCCTTAGCTAGCTGCCACTTTAGAAATAAATTAGTCCCTACAGGGATTACCACCAGCACAAGCACTAGGCATCCACCCAGATGGAACATTCAGCTGTTATACATTACATTTATTAGTCTCTTCAGATGGGCTAGAGGTTATAACAACCTCTCTGAAGGTAAAAAATAGAAAAAGCTTAGATGACCTCCTAACCTATTTTAAAATCTTTAACAAGGCTTTTAAAAATGCAGCAGTTATTTCTTAACAATAGGGAGTAGAAATTATTCTTGTACTAAAATAACATTCAAAACAGACCTGACAACATCTTTGAAAAGCTTTTCAAATAGTAGTGGTAATGTATGCTAAACCTCAAAATTGCAAACAATTTAGATCATTAGATTCTTTACAATTACCCTCCAAAAAGTTACAATTATGCTTGTAAAAAAATTGCCAGTAAATTAAAATCATTAACAGTGCCTGAAATGTCTTAATCTTGAATTATTTCTACTTCAATGTGATGTTCCAACTGAAATGATATTAATTACTATTGCTGGTGTATTCTCAGCTTCTATAGTAAAAAGTTTCATTTCTTAATTAGTCTCTCAATAAAAGAGCACTCCTTTATAAAAGTTAAGCTTTCTATACATATCACGCTCAATTTAAGACAGTAAATTAGCTTTTTCTCTCCATCAAACAAACTCTTTATTTCAGTTTAAGGGAAGATATTTCCAGATATTAGAAGTATCATATTTTGGTGAAAGGAAGACAAGATTTCAAATGGCAAGATTTTAAACATTGCAGATACCAAAATGATAAGAATGGATGATAGACATTAGACCCCTCCAAAAATAAAAGATCTATCCATACATCCTAGTATCTACTTCTAGCCATTGCTGGAGAAAGATGGAGAGCAGCAGAATATACAAATCAGAAGTAGTACAAAGTGGTCTTTCCTTCCTAACAAGTTAGTAGTCCAGGAGGTTTCCACATGACAATTTAATTTCTTTAGTAGCTCCCAGCGTGTTCAACAACTTTATCTTGCTCATCACCTGATTCACCAGCTACTATTTTTTCCACCAGTGAAAGCCACGCCATTTGTGAGGCATTATGTCCCCTTGAAAAAACACAGTGGCACTTCCCCAATACATCACATTCTTTTGCTGAATCCCTTGTGAAAGATCTGTCAACACATACAGAAGCCACACTGACCACTCCCAAGCTCCCAGGTCCCTCAGAAGCCCTGCAGGCACTACATTGTTGCCACCTCCTCACAGCCACTGGAGCTCCTTCACCAATTAAAGCCACAAATTACCCTCCACAGTAATCTTCATAAACCGTAGGAGGTGTAAAGCACCCTTTATTTTAATTTCCCTCTGGAAGCTACCTGTGTCACACAGCACAGGTACCCAGACCGCCCTCCATGGGCTGCCAGCAAGCTCAGCGTTGCACTAATAACTGCCTGATAGGAAATGCATGAATGCAGTGAAACATCCTCTGGGTGTGGGCTTGATGAAAGAGACAGCCTTGCATGCAGAGAGAGGCAGAAAGCCCAGATCCTGCTTGTAGTTACATCTCTGTGGCCTTGCAACACAGAGTGGACAAGTGGGCACCGTGGATTAACTAAGCCCCAACTCTGCAGCTGCCCAAGAAAGCTGTCACAGCTGCTGAGGCACCACCGGGTGAGGTTTAGGATTTATTAGTAACAATGACTGGTCTCTCTGGGGGAAGCAATGTGTTGGAGACCAGGATGCAAACCTCCTGACTCCATTTCTTCTGGCTGTTACTAAAGCACCACAATGATGCCTTCATGTTTTCTCATGACCTGCAGCCTTTTCATCACTCTCTTGACAATCTCACCTTTCCCTTAAACCTCTTTTGGGGTGTCACTGGGGAGTGGGTGGGGTGGATTGAGGAGGAAGAGGGGCAGATCTGATTCAAGGGGGAGCAAAGGCTTAATTCAAGAGCTAATGGGATCAATTAGGTCTCTGCTCACTGCCTTTGGAAGCCCATTTTAGCTAGAACCTCTAGATCCAGAATCTGGACCTGTAAAGCACACTGACATCAGACCAAGACAGCTTTAGTTTGTATTTAATGCTTGTAGCTTTAAGTGCTCTACAAACCATACAGCAAAGGCATTAGGGATGCACGAAACCAGGTCAGAATCTAACCTCCTCAACCCTAACACCAAGGCTCACAACAAAACAGAGCAAATTTTTTCAATGCCTGTTTCCTACCGTTGGACCATGTGGCCTCACTGGAAACTCACTCCTAAATGAATAAAAATCAGCTACAGAGAGAGAGAGGTCTGACAGCAATTGTCTGATCCTCACAAAAGAGTTTGACTGTGAGAAGGAAAGCTGGACAGAGAAATAAAATGCTACAGCAGCACAAGAAAGGGAAATGAAACAAACGGGGAACCCACGCAGTAAATTCACAAAATGGGATCCTTCCAAAGCATAAACTATCCCTCTTCTTTCAGCTTTTGTCAGTGTGTTGGCATTAATGCCTTTCTTTTTCATGTCTGAGACCTAAGCAATCTTCTTTGTTTGCAGGACCTGTCCCGTATGGTGGAACCAAACAATGCGCTGAAAGCTCATCGCTCTCATGGTAAACAAAGCTTCAGTGGAGGTCAATAGAAATCTCAATGGGAAACAAATGTTCTGAGGATGAGACAGCTGCTGCAGGATCATACCTTGCAGCCAGCGACAATGGAAGGTAAATGCTTTCCATCACAATTCACTTTTTCTGCATGTCTTATCTTCAGCTACGGGGGAGTGTATGAAAAATGTATTTTGAAGCATGTCAAAGCAGGAAAAAATTCAATTTGCCACTAATAGATGAATTAGCTCTGAAAAGTAAGCTTAACTAAGTCAAACTGCTCAATAGGAAATCAGCTTTCATCTACTGTCACTTAGAACACGACTACAGCAATATGAGAAAGTAATAAGCTGTCTCAATAGGGCGAAATTTGCTTGCTTTGTGAATAAACAGAAAATATGTACAAATTCAAAATCATTCCATGCTTGTGTGCATACCTGCCTGCACATGTCTCTGGATATATATAAATACTAAGAACCAGGCTGAGTTTCTCTCTGTCAAATTTACCTGTGCCTGCCAAATTATTTCAGTTAAGGATCCAGATAGTTCCAACTGTTGGCCCAATTCTCTGTAGTTCAGCTGAGGTCAAAAGAATAAAACTGGTTTATGCATTGCAAAGCATATATTTGTCTCAGCTGTGATCTGTTATTGATACAGTTGAGAACTTACTATAATTAACCTGTGTTTTAGTCTCTGCTGCCTCTTTGTTGCCTCTTCCATCTCGCCCAAATTAGCAGCAAACTACATACACAACCCCATTTGTGGATGGAATAGGGTTTTTGACATGGCTATCATTTGAACTGTATCAGAAGCAGAAACAATTTTGCACACCGACAACTTGCAACTCACAAAACTTCCAAACATGACATTCAAAGTCACATGGTCTGAACCCATGGTCTTAGTAATGATTAGCACTTGACTGCATACTCAGCTTCTGGATATACAAACGACCCAATTAATGGGCATTAGAGATGCCCATTAGGTGCATAATATACTACTAAGAGCTGGTATCAATAATACTAAGAACAATAATAACAGATCACAGCTGAGACAAATATATGCTTTTCAACGCTGGTATAAAATACTTGGGATTTAGGTAGCTCAGTTATTTGTATTGCCATATACTTGCTGATGCCTAGTACAAGTTCTACATTTCCAATGCACAGAAAAGCTTAAAGGAAGTTGTCTGAGCGACAACCCTGTGCTCTGCAACAGCCAGCTGTGGCCAGTGAGTATCAGCGGTGACCCTGGATCTACCAGCAGCAACCAACATCAGGAGACAGGCACCCTGGAAATCAATGGCTCATGCCATAAACTCCCAGCCAATCTTTTACTAGTCTCAAAAGTTTGTGCATACAAACCGCTGTAGCCTCAGCTTTGTGCCTGTATTTTACAAGTAATGGTGCTTGTGTGCGGACACACAACCCTTCAAGTAATCCATACAGGTTAGCAAACCATGGGAACATGCACACATTTGTGGTAGGGAACCTCAAAATATCTACCTCTACACATCAGAAGAGCTCCCACACTGCTCCAGGTGTTATCATCTCCATCATTCTAACAAGACATAAATCTTCTCCTTACATCATTTTCTGTAAGCTACCTGCTAATTATTTTAACTGACTAATCAAGCTGAGTCACAATGGGCTATAGTCTGTCATTCCTAATAATTCTGCAGAGCTTTATTTATTTATTTGAGAGGAGAGACAGTGTACTGAAAGAACTGCATAAAAAGGGTGTCAGATCAGACCCTGTGTTTTTGGAATGAATTGAGATAATCTCTGCAAACTACTTTATCCGATGCCTCCCAGATATTTTTGTGTGTGTATGATAGTACACAGACAGAAGTGTTAGCAGTGCAGGAAGAAAACGAAGCACTAGAAGCATAATAAATGTGACAAAAAGTGGCAAAGATAACAAAAGCTGACGGGAGAACCACAGCAGCAACGCTAAACTTTTTCCCCCTACACACATGAAGCATAGTTGCCAAAATGAAACAAAATGTGAAAAACATAGGCCTTCCTAGGTGACAACACAGATGCTTAGTTTTCTCTTAGCTTTCTACATGACCCAGCATGCCCTCATGTACTTCTTGCCACATCACATTCAAAATGGAAGTAAATACTCTCTCCCTCGGGTGCCCTGTGCAAGACATCTTGCAGAGGTATGATTTCTTAGAAAGGAACGTCCATCTTTTCCTCTGGAAAATGCAAGATTACTGTGGCATCTCATCCAGCTGTTCTCAGTCACTTACATCCATGGAATAAACCACAGAGAAGCGCCTATTTTTTCCCATCACGAAAATGAACATGGCTTTAGGTATCTAACTTTCAGCTACCTTAGGTAGAGCAGATGAATCCCAAACTTTGGTGTTGATGCAGTCCACTGCATCCACATTCGTATGTCAAAACCCAAATGAATGTTGCTGTATAACACTGACTTTTAGATACCTCACCCTACACAAATACAGTCTGGGCAGAGCATGGATTGAAAGCAGCCCTGAGGAAAAGGACTTGGGGATGTTGGTAGATGAGAAGCTCAAGATAACCCAGCAACATGCCGACCATATCCTGGGCTGCATCAAAAGAAGCATGGCCATCAGGTCAAGGGTGGTGATTTATCCCTCTGCTCTGGAGAGAACCCACCTGGAGTACTGCATCCATCTCTGTACCCCCAACATAAGAAGGACACAGACCTGTTGGAATGGGTCCAGAGGAGGGCCACGAAGATGATCAGAGGGGTGGAACACATCTCCTCAGAGCTGGGGTTGGTCAGCCTGAAAAATATAAGGCTCCGGGGAGACCTTATAGCAGCCTTCCAGTACCTAAAGGAGGCCACAGGAGAGATGGGGAGGGACTCTTGATGAGGGATTGCCATTACAGAATGAGAGGTAATGGTTTTAAACTGAAAGGGGGAGATTTAGATTAGACAATAGGAAGAAATTATTTCCTGTGAGGGTGGTGAGGCACTGGAACAGGTTGCCCAGAGAAGCTGTGGATGCCCCATCCCTGGAAATGTTCAAGACCAGACTGGACAGGGCTTTGAGCAACCTGGAGGTGTCCCTGCCTATGCCTGTGGGATTGGAACTTGATGATCTTTAAGGTCCCTTCCAGCCCAAACCACTCTATGATTCTTATATGCAGTGATGCATATAGATTACTAGAAAGATATTTTCCACAATCCTCATGCATGTGCTATCTGCCGATCTCTTCCATTTTCTAATACATTTTTAAGAGACTGAGTTCAGTTGAAAAGTCCTACCAATTTATTATTCACCAGTCAGCCCCTTTGATCCAGAGTCTGATCAGTCCCCAAGTACGCTAACATATACGCCACCCCAATCTGTATGCTATATACTGATACTCTTATTTCCAGTAGCTATATATTAATGAAACCAAAACTGAAATGTGTGATTTCATGCATCTGTGATTCTTTCTGTTCACACATTTTAAGTAATATGGCAAAAATTTGCAATGGATAAATTCTGGGGTTTAATTTTAAGTTCTAAATCTTTCTATGATTTGGATAATTCAACTTGCATTAAACAAATTTGAAAGAGGAAAGTACTGAAAACCGAGAAAAAGGAAAAATAAAAGAACATAAACAAGGACTAATGAACAACAATTAAATATACAACAATCTGGAATAAAACAAAGAATTCCAATACTAATTCGGGAAAAACTGCTTGGGAGAGGCACAGCTGGAATAAAGAATTGTTTTTACTGAAAAGCCTACACAGCCGTGGCTGGTTTCTTTATGATTTAATTAATTATTAGTACAATGCCATTTGCAGTTATCTGGCATTTCAATCTAAGTGAGAAATAAAAATACGAAAACTGGAGTCAAAGGGATCATATATGTTCCAAATTCTAATGACAAACAGCAGTAATTTTCTGACTGAATACCAGGAGCCAAAAACAGTGGCGTTCATTTTCTCAGCAGCTTGCTTCATTCCTCTTCTTGAGGTAAACTGTAGCCAGTTAATCAGAAAAAAACCCTACACTCAACCATGTTGCAAAGTGAAGTCTGACATGAGGAAGTAAATGAGTACTGTGGGTTACACCTCGGCAGGACTGCAGAAAATATTCTGTCCTAGGACACTGAGGGGTTTTCTCAGCTAGTTACATGGTGATGCTACAATTAGCCTAAAAGTAGTAATATCTGTCGATAAAATCAATTCAACTGGAATATAAATTTGATTCTTTATCCCATGGTTTAAATAGAAATTGTAATTCTGTTTGAAGATCTGTACTTCTGCAGAACTTTAAATAGGAATGAATCAGAAAATAATTGTTTGCTTTCACTAAAAAAATAGGATGTGAAATACTATTTATTACTGCTGATGAAAATGTATGAAATATTGGAATTTATTATATAAGCAAATTTAGCAGCCTTTCCATATTCATTCAGGCCACAAACTACAAATTAAATTTAAGTTTCTGAACTCCTATTTGTTACGTGAATAAGTACAGATTAGTGGATTGAGTCAGGATAAACTCATTCTATTATAGCTGCATTTGTCTAAGATTTACAGTGCTCTACCTTTCTCTCAAATACATTTGGTTTGGGGTTTGGTTTTGCTTTTTTACTTCCTTGCTCGTTTCAGGGTGTCATTTAGTCAAGGGTGATTCAGCTTTTTGTTGTTGGTGGTGGTGGTTTTTTTGTTTGTTTGGGGGTTTTTTGTTGGTTTTTTTGTTTTCCCAGGTAGAACATTTGGGTTTGGTTTTACTTTCTGGTTACTGAAAAACATTTTACATCTGTAATTGAAAGAATCACAAAATAATTTGTTCGGAAGAAAACTGAGAAAAATAAATATTATTATCTGTTGTTTAACAGCATGACAGTTGCTTATTCTACTGCAACAGTTGAAAACTCACTTGCACCATTAGGCAGATGGCCATGTGATTGTCACACCCACTTACTTCATCTTTGTCATTCAGGAGCGCAGTCCATTCGTGCTCATGTCCCTCCTACTGAAGAGCAAGCTGCAAATGCACTTACAGACTTGCCCACCAGCGACAGCTTTGCAGGTGAACAACACGTTTTAGGATCAGCAGATACCTAGAGGTATGTGTTGATAACTACACCGCCAACTCAAACATCACCACCTCCACCCGCCGCAAATGCACCAATATCCTGCCTTTCATGCTTTCACAGAGTGCCTGGGGCGGGGG
>VZTM01006679.1:1784-16581 GCA_013400555.1 Jacana jacana | reverse complement strand
GGGGGGGGGGGGGGGGGGGGAGGTGTGTGAATATTGCCTTAGGGCAAAACATGTCACAGTGTGTAGGAGGATCAAATCTGTCTTTTCCCTCCTCGTGTGTCTACAGTAATGGAAATACCCCAATGCCAAGCCGTTCACAGATGGAGGGTTGAATGAACCGACAGCATCCTTGGAAGCAGAAGACTAAAAAACATACTCAATAAGCTTCTTTCTGTTTTCTCACCAGGCTCTATCAGTGATGTTTCATTTCTGAGCCAGAACAGTGAATAACCCCTTTGCAACAATCTCCTGAAAATGTTTAAGTATTTTAGCAATAAAATGAAGTAGACCTCTTAATTTATACTCTCTTACATTCTCTCAAGTGTGGTTGGGAGACAGGCAAAAGGATCATTCTGCCAAGGTAATTTGTTAATCCTTGCCTGAATTTGCTAATCTGGGATTATAACATTTCCAGTGAAGGAGCACCAAGTGTTCTCTCTGCCTGGAAAATTTATACAATACCATGACTGCTAACTGAAACTGAGACACCTGTCTTCTGAAAAACTTCAATGTGATTCAGTCTCTCCAATGTTGAATAAGGAAGGCATCTTCTTTCCTTTCTCCATCATCTAGTTTTATATGCAAAAAACGTACAAAATGCACATGATTTTTAAATATAAATATTTAAATAAAATAAATAAAAGATGAATATATAACCATTATTTTCTCCGTCTTTACATCCTTACTTGAATTAAGTGATACTAATTAAACTAAGTTTTCTCTATAAGGAAAGCAGTGTTGATAATTCAGCTATCATAAGATGTTTATAAAATTATTTTAAGTCTGGTCAAAACCTTCCTCCTTTGTTTCATGCTACTTGTTGCAACAATGAGTTTTACAGATGCTGCACATCCAGAATTTTACAACTATTAAAAAAAAAAAACCAAACAACCTATAGCAGCCACAGCTAAAAAAATGAATCACAGAAAATTCAACTGACAAAATATCATGCATTTTTTATTTACCACAATTTCAGTGAAGCCAAGATGATGGTAAAAATGCTATTTCTTCATTCATGATGACGTGCTAAATATGGCTACTGAAAATTTAGAGAAATTCTTCCATATTCAAATAGGAGCCAGTGAAATTTTGTGGAAGAGTCAGCCAGCTGCTTGTCATTACTGACGCTATAATATCATACTACTGTCAAGCAATCAGACTTCTCAAAGTTAAATAGATGATCATACACATAATTTTGCGCATTCATCTTGATTCTTTCACCACCGTGATATGGATAAATGCCATCTTTTGCATGTTTTGCAAGAGAAGTCTACTATTGGTGATCTAGCTTGACTAACCTGGTGTTCCACTGGAGGGGTTCAGTGCAGTTGGAAAATCAGCAAACCTGGAAGCTATGCTGGTGTTTTTCTCCATGCCCCAGCAGCCATAGGACTAGATTAATTCCCACTTCATTTTACATGCATGCACATGAAAATGGTAGACATACACAATGTTTGGTCCACTAGTTATTATTACCCATGCCTTCTTTCTTGTTGTGAGTCTTCAGATTGATGCAGGGAGCCCATCCTTGTCTCTATGATACATTGTCTTCTTTTCCATTTCATGAAAGAAATGCCTGAGCATCCCAACCAACATAACAAGGCACTACCCCACTTGACAAAGTCCCTTGAGGGTTCCCTAAAACACAGGAGGGGCTGGGTTTTCTTCCCTTCATCATTTTTCCTCATTATAAAATGAGAATCTAAAATGTAATTTATATACATATATATAGCATAACATAAACAATTTTCAGCAATGCCTAAGAACTATGTGTAATCAACAAAGGCTATAAAAACACCCATAAAAGTTTTATTGACATAACGGAAAAGGCCTAAAATAAATAGGGGGAAAATCCTGAAGAGTTACAAAGCTGAAGCTGGAAAAGTACCAATTAAGGCATACATGTTTCAAAAGGCCTCGAGAAGCAGAAGAGAACAACTTAATCCCTAGCAATAACAAAACATGTTCCAGTGTCCAGCCACAGGTATGAGAGGCAGATAAAGAAGAGAGGAACAACGAAGACTTTTTATCTGGGGCTAAAGAGCAGCAGATCATCCAGTGAGATTTTTCTACATACCTCTTGTTAGGGGTGTTTCAGAACAGAAGCAGGATGGACATAGTTCTAATATTTCCTTAGGACACAACAACCTTATAAGCAAGAGGAATCCATATTAAATATAATCTTAATGCTTTTTATTGTTTTCCTTTTATGTAGCTTTATTACTGCAAATCTAGGCTTTCAAGTAAGTATATTCTTTTAATTGTGTCTCACGGGACAGCTTCCTCAGAGTAAGAACACAAAAGATGTGCCATTTCCATGGAAGCAGTAGTCCCCAAAACTATGGCACCATAGCCAATCTACTCCAGCCAGTGCCCTAAACCACGCTGCCTGGGGGGCACCATAAGGAGAACAAGCTGGTACCGACTTTCCCCTGCCTACTGGGAAGTGTGGGACAGCAAGAGGCAGAGGCATGTGCTGCTGGGCACGTGACAGAAGAATGACAGCAGCCCTGGAGGGGACAGGCACACCATGAAAGAGGTCAGGAAAAAGTTCTGTTCAGCTGATGTACCACCAAATTCAGAAGAAAAGCTCTCACAGCTACAGCTTGAATGCAACTGTCCTCATACTTTGCTCACCGAAGTAGTGCGATAAAATAAATTCTGCTAAATGCTTTACAGTTCCATAGCATTTCTTGAGGACTTCCAAAGGCCATTACATCTTTTTATTAGGATATGTTAACAGATTTTAGCAGAGTTTCTTTAGGGAGATTGTTTTTGGGTGAGCAGTCATTTTGCAGATTTAATACAAGTTCAACACTTGCAGTATATTAACTGAGCTGAATTGCTACTGGGAAGTTAAACATATTGCAGAAGATGCTTTGCAGAGTGAAACAGCAGTAAAAGTAAAAAAGGAGCTATTTTGTTGAGATGATGCATTTTATTTCATAGTCAGAAACATATTAAAGTTTGTTAAGCGTATAAAAGTAAGTGTTGAGATTTCATCCAGGACAGTTTCAATTTGAAATAGAGAACCCAATTTCTTAAACCTCTTCACAAAAGGTAAAAACAAAAAATAAAACCCACCAACCACCAAAAAACAAAACCACACACAACAACAAAATGTAGACAAAAGGACTATTCTATAACCACAATCTGAAGGGCACAATGGTCCTTTCAACCAACAACATGCTCTACAGAAATGCTCTCAGGTCTCCGTGACTTCAGCAAAGAACCTCCTAAAAAGACAGCGCAAAATCTCAGAAGGCGTGAAAAATTTATATATTTACCTATGTTTATATTCAAGCCATGGAACGATACCAGAGAGCATCAGTTAGCAGACTGATCTATTATTATCTAAAGAAATTGCATTACAAATGGCTCTACTCACCAAAATATCTCATTTAGTTACTTATGGTGGTATCTCAGAGAGAGCAGCCCTAAACTCCCAGTGTCACACAAGTCCTCTGTGGATGCTACTGTGACTGCAAAACTCTCAAAAGATGCCTAAAAATCCCCAGACATCCTTGTCCTTCATCTTCCCAGTAACATCGTGAATTATACTTCCATAGAAAACACAGACACCTAAATCCAACCACAGTTTTACAGATTTCAGTGCATCTAGTGTCTAAAGGTATGGTTTTTAATGAAAGGGTCTTCATGCCACTGTTCACTAGTAAACCTACTGAAATACATAACTGTTTTCACACAGATTTCCACATTTAGAGCATGTTATAAGGTGACATATGTGACATGCCAATTTAAGGGCTGTTAATTTTGAGGGGCATGAAGTTCCTGGTCTGCTCTAAAAGGAGCCACTGATCAAAGCATGCAGTCCCTGTCTTCTTATGAAACTGCTCTTTTTGAATGGTGCAGTTCAAGTGCAGAAGCATGGCTTGGCACTCTACTAAGCTTAGTGTGAACTTGGTTACTCAAAAATGTCCCTGTTTAGGGCTTTAGACTTCTCAAATTCACACCCCATCACACCTTAAATAATGCATTGTAAAGTAAAGGATAACATTGCAGTAAGGTTGAGAAGAATCTATTATATCCTTTCCAAAGTTCTCAAACAGGAGGTAAAGGAATACTGTCATCTTATTTTCAGAAAAAAAGCAAACAAAACATTAGAAATTGTCACAAAGGGCTTATCACTGTTTAATACAAGGGCTCTGGGTTATTTACTCTGACCTTTTAAAATGCTTCTTTGCATATCAATATAAGCAAATATTCACAAAGATAAAACACCACTCCTAAACTGGGAAATTATGTTTCTGGCTATAGGTAGCTACAGCCTGTTCTTATCTTGTCTTATGCCAGTCAGAAGCAATATAGGATCTTAGTGGTTATATGACAAATTTCCTTATCCTTCAGCTCTTCCACAGTTGCCGTTCATTTGGAGGATTTTACCTCAAGGGTACTGTCTCTCTCAGCGGCACAGTTTAACAATCGCTACACTTTACATCCATTTCCATTAGGTATGTTCAGCGAGTTTCAATAGTAGAGTTGTCACAGAGCAGAATGCCTGCTATCTGGTGGTATAAAACCCATTAGGACAACTTAAACTTAAGCTGCAGAGTATCAGGTTTCCAGAGGCAGTGAGCTAATTCTTTTTTTTTTTTTTTTTGTCCCTCAAAGTTGAAAAGTGCCTGCCTCTCACGGACATACTACATTTAAAAGATTGAAAGGGGGGTGCAAGGTAAGGAGCAGGGAAAGAGCCTGCAGCCATGGAAATTCCTGTTTCTAACACGCTATGTCAAGTGTTTGGGTATTAACCAGCATCATAAGCACACATCTATATATTTTTCTAGAAAGTCTGCAATTTACTGACACCTTTATTGTCATTTGGAAAACTCCCTCTTGCACTAGCCGTGTGTGCATCTTGAGCACCTTATCTTTCAGTAGCTTATTGTACCATTCAGTTTGTGTTTCTTACATACTCCCAACACCAGAAATTACCAGCACAGATCCTCACAATGTCTCCAGAAGAAGTAAATAGCTGCCTACAATACCAACACAAGATTTTATATGAAGCCAAGCCTTTGACATGCCGATCCCTGTAAGTAACTGTCAAGTTATACATTATACATTAGCCTTCTCATCACTCTTTCCAGGACACATACTGTATGGATCTTCATCTCATGCCACTTGAAGATTCATAATTAAGACAACAGCAAGAACAAGGTAAAGCTGGACTGAGGGTCAATAGCTTAGTATTTCCATTCCCTCCCTGGTAATTTATACTTACAAATATGTGTCCTGTGTGACAGTAATGTTTTGGGTTTTTTTTTCCAGAAATTGCTGGTCTATAAATAAAAGTCATAATTGTACTTGTGCATTCAATGTACTTTCCCTAATTAAAAACTAAGCAACTACATATCTTGTAATAGCATTAGCTCTGACGTGCTTCTTTATAACTCTTGGCTGACTAGAGCTGAAAATGTTATGTGAAAGGGCTTTTTTTATTGTTTTTTCCAAAATAAAGCCAGAGTGACTAGTCGTTAACCAAACAAATATGAATAATTTTTGAGGCACCCATAGTCCATACTGTTTCCCGGGTCTAGTGAAAATCTGCAAGCGAATAATTATCAAACTCTGATTTCAAGAGTTTTCTCCATGTTGCAAAGGTGCTTCTCTGAAACATGATTAGAAGCAACTTTGTCTTTAAACTGCAGAAGCATTCACAGATGTACAAGCTTTTCTAGAAGTCACTTGCGGGTCAAGCAGCAAACCAGTCATTGTCACACCTCGATCACCTCAACTTCAGGGCTACAGTGAAACAATAGGTTACACAAAAATAAAATAAATCCTGTGAAAGTTACTTTCACTGAGAATGCATATCTAAAGAGACCACACTGGAAATCTCTGAGCAGTAAATGTTGTCCTATTAAGAGCTGGATGCATCTTTTATTTGTGTATGACGTTACTTCAAATTACTAGGATAATCCTTTATAAACAGCAGAATTTCCCCTCTGCAAAGAACCAGATTTTCCTAATGAATTTCTTTCATTAGGAAAGAAAAGGGTGAAGGGAACTATCCATGAGTCTTCCTTGTTCCAAGTAAGAAGTAATCCATAGGGTAAACAAGAAGGGAACTCAATATAGTGCTCTAACAACACAGGAACTATCTTCTTCTAAAATACAACCTCTCTTCGTTTTCCTGAATTCCCTTTTTACAGTTACCAATAGTGTCATTTGTACATGCAGTGATATACAAACAGCCTCGCTAAGGAGACTTTGACTGCATTTCACTAATATTGTGCTACAGCTCAAAACAGAGGCTGCCAAGTGAGTGCATTGGTGCAGAATATATGACAGATCATATGCAGAACTGGAGAGCACAATAAATTAGAAAACACGTGTTCCATCCCAAATCCAAAACGCTAGCCCTTCTGAAGTGCCAAACTTCCAAACATGAGAGACAAGCTTCCTTTGTCATGCCATTAATTTCCCAAAAAAATTATGTCCCCACGACATAATTTCCACAGTGTAAGAAGCAACTGTGAATTCAGCAATGCGTAGAAAACATGCTTTGTACAGAGGCACGTTCCGAGTCTTATATTGCAGGCATAACCTCAGCTGCTAAACCTGCACACCATAAACTCCCAACTATTAGGCACAACAGGATTCCAATATAAATTGCACCACGAGCACGTGTAGACCATCCAAAATATATGGCTGCTAATGCACAACACACATCCGTAACACATCAGCAGCTCTCCTGAAGGACAAAATAGCAACATTCAACATGGAGAAACAGCTAGTTGGAGGTGTCAGTTCTTTTTCTCCCTCCCTTAATCCAGAGGTGAAATCTCCTTCTGATCTGCAGCTCACCCCATCCTTGGATCAAGTGGAGTGCATTTCAGTATAGAAACTAGAAGTATAACTAGAACTATACCCAGTATGTGCAGATATATCTCTACCTTTAGCGAGAGACCTCTAATTCTACCTCTAAACAGTGCAAATAATTTGCAGCAAATGGTTCCCTTAATTTAAGGTACACCTTGAACATTTATTTTAATATAGGTTGGCACTTCTTTCATTCTGCTTGCAGAGTTAAGACAAATCAAATGTATTTTGCAGTTTATTACCACACTTATAATTTAATGTACTATATAATAAAATTCACAACAAAGTTGATTTGGCAATATTCATTTCAAAATACCATTTCTGATATGATAACAGCTTATACTTCCATTTCTTTGCAGCATCGCTATTTACTATATGCAGCTGAAATTTTCAAATGCATTGAACATGCTGTATAATGCTGCACCTTTATCTGTCAGTCCTTACAATGGCACACTCAGATTTCAACTGAAAAAACTGCTTGCAGTTGTCTCTGCAAGCACAGCCTTTTACATTTGCTAAAGTTTTCTTAGATAACCTCGCTTAAGACTACATGGAAAATCTGTGGCAAAGCCTAGAGCCCCAAATTCCTGGGTTTTAACTTAAAAACCTCACATGCCGTGAAGCAGAACATACTTGATTCTCTGATTGCTCAGATATGCTTTCTAGAACATGCCTTTAACTCCTGGGTGTAGGAGTGTGGGTTGGGAAAAAAAGAACAGAGATAACTGTATTACTGCCGTGACCCCTCTGTTACCTACATGGAAAAACATTTCTGTGTTAGATTATCATAAAAAAGACAGCACTGCAGCACTTGAGATAGCACGTTAGCATTCCTTTTTATGCCAGCCATTCATGTCCTACTCCACACCTCTTAAAACACTTCCAATCCTTGACATTCTGTGACAGTGGACAAATCATAACGGGACTTTCAGGGGTGCAGGGCCATAATGGTACAAGCAAATTACATAAAGCAAACACAATAAACCCTGGGAGATCTCCAAGAAAACATCACTCAAATCATCCTGAGTGGTCCCTTCTGCAGGGCATATCCAAAAGATTTCCCGAGAATCAGGACTCCTTGAAAGCCATTTTGAGCCCTCCTGATTTTATATTCTCTATCTTCCTCACTCCCTACCAGAATATCAACAAAACATAACAACCTGTGAAAAGCTTTGTGAGGTTTGCAGTATTTAACTGCTTCACAAGAAAGCAAAGAGACAAGATGCACAAGAGGCGACATTAATGTTAAAAAAAACACCCTCCAGATTTTAAAATAAAGGCTCAAGTGCTAAAAAACACATGTAAAGTGGTGTGATGGGCAGTATCACTATTTACTGTGGCTTTGCTTGTTGCATAAATGTTACATCTATCATTCTCGACTCAAAAGGGTGAGGTTGCACAGCAGAACTGGCAAGATCCCTTCATCAATGGGGAGAGGCCTGTTCCCCTGCATTGGCTGAGCACATCCAAGCACAGCTTGTGGGCTGTAACATGTGCCAGGTAGGAAAAGAGACACTGCTGAGCGCACAGCTAGCAGGGTAAATATGGATTAGTACATCTCTGAGGGGCAAGGTATATGCTTGGAGGACCATAGCTAGAGGAGGCCCAAAGGAGGTGACGACACAGAAAGGTGCATACAGCTCCAGAGGGCAGTGTGGGAGGTTATTTCAACGCACAAAGTCACTGATATCAGCTTTTCTCAGCAGCTGCAGTCAAAAGCAAAATCAGAAGAAAGATCCAATATTTCAAGGACCTACTGGAGATAGGGAAAGACTTCTTTTCAGACCTTCTTTAAATCTTCCTATTCTCTCTAAAAATATTTCTCTTGTTCGAGTTTATTAGTTTCTGTTTGTTACAATAAAACAAGGACCAGAGGCTGGGAGCCACTTTGGCACATTTGACATGCAGAGAAGTTGAGGCTGTTCTGCCTCGAGGACCTGGCTGACTCCAGGACCTGCACAAATGCCTTTTTAAACAACCGTTTTCTCTTTCAACACATCAAAATTGGAGGATCTAAATCAATAGCTGGAGCTTACAATGGATGCAGAGCAGCTGTGGTTTTTAACAACGTGTGCAGCCGTGCGGGCTCCAAAACGAGCAGCTGCAGGGGGAGAAATGGCAGGGGAGGGGAAACCCTGCCAAGGCAAACTATTAGGTCACAGCCCCTCAGCAGTGAGCATGCAAGGGGAAGGGAGCATTTTAAATAGCCTTTTTTTTTTTTTTCCTCCAACCCCCAGATCTATTTTGTAAGTAGTAGAAAAGAGTCATCGCATTTAATCTTAAAGTAATCCTCTTTAAGCCTAAAGTGCTTATGTCTCCGAGCACAGCGTTCTGCCAGCATTCCAAGGGACCAGAGGGGGGAGCAAGCAGCAATGTGCCAAGAGCTCCGTTTTCAGCAGAGAGCTCATCAGACAGGTATCGATGCCCACTTTCTGGCAGCTGTCAACTACAGAGCTCCTAAGTATTGTATTTTGTACAACTGGGTGGAGTCTAGAGGAGGTACCACCTGATATTCATGTATGCTTGGCAGTATAGTCAAAAAACATATTAAACTATTGGTTTAGCCCTGGAGTCTACAAGGTGAAGTGCTGCAGTTTCAGCAGTGCACTCTGTTGCACTCCAGAGAATCCGAGCCACACAGAAAGGGGGACTGAGTGGACCCCCTCACACACAGATTTTTGCCAACCGTTTTCATGCCAGTAGGCAAAGGAGCAGATCTACGCCACATACTGAGCCACACAGTTCTTCCAGGTGGGTACTCGCACAAAATCAGTCAGAAGGGCTGGTACAGTACACACTGAAGCACACTATACCATTCCCCTTACTCAAGAAAGCTTGAGGCTGTGTGATGCAGACCCCAGCTGTCCCTTGTCATGGACCAGAGGCAATCAAGTTAGCTTCAATCAGGAACAGGGCAGCTGGAAGTAACTCTGGTCCAATGTATATATTCTGCACAGTACTATAGGAAGCATACAAAAAAATCACAAGAGATCTGCTATCACGCATGATCACGGGTGAGTTGCAACAGTCTTTTGCTCCCTGGGGCCTAAAAGCAAACATTACTATTCAGGGGACTCTTCTTCTCCCCCACCAGTATTTCTTTTATCCAGATTTTTAAGCCAGTGTACCCAATACTCTTCTCAATAGCATCTCTGCACTCTGCCAACCCATTATTGTTACTGCCAATAAACATGCCAATTTAGAAAGGGGCTGATTATGTAGTTCCATGTAGGACAGTATAATAATATATCTCAACAGCAATAATCATTGTTATCTGTACTTCACAAGTGCCACATACAAACTTTAAAATGAACCAACCTCTTAAAGAATAAAGCTTTTGTCAACAAAAGACATGCTCTCCAGAACTTAAATACCAGCCAGAAGGAAGGCAGAGCACCTGCTTAGACAGTAAATGCTGTGTCTAAGCAGGTGCTCTGCCTAATGTCATCTTCCATTAATATTTAGTCCAAGGCCTACTGAAGTCAATGGGAATTTTATAACCGATTTCAGTGGGGCTTGGAATATGCCCTTACTTTTTGCTCTCTTTTGTGCATACTATGTACTAAATGCTTCTATCACCTTCTAAAAAGTTATTTTTAGAGTACTTCTAATTGTATTCTTATTTAAAAAATGTAACTCTTGGTTTACAGAAAGCAAATTTTAAATATAATTTGCAGGTATCAGACTGGAGATTGAGCCTTCAACTTTCTCCCTTCAGGAGGAAGGAGCACGGCCCTATTAAGAGCTGCCTGCAGTGGCAAAAAAAAGCCACCTGGGAAATGCCAGAGTCCTGGGGACAACCAAAGTATGTGAGTTATCCCTGTGGCAACAGTTCTGGTGACTGTCATGGGCTGAGGCCCGGCGCAGTGATACACAGCAGTGTGCTGCGTGATCCTCCTCCCAACAAGCTGCTCCCTCCCTCCGTCTTGTTTCAATCTAACTGTTTGCCAGACAGCACCTACAGTTGTCTTCAAAGGGCAGCCTTACTGCTGGGAGCTGCATGTCACTGTGGTTTTCTCTCCAGGAGAACATGTTTTCAGAGTACAGAAAGAGCCTACAAGTATGACATCCTTTTCAAGTTTTCCCTTCTAAAGCATTCTCTTTCTTTTAAATATATTAGTTTGCTGCTGACTAAACATAGTTATGAGTGCCTATACTCCCTGCTGGCTTTATGGATGGTGCAGGTTCTTAAACTGTTGCCCTGGCTTTTCAGGTTGCAGATGTGTGTATTTAACCAAGAATACAGTGAATCAGGGCACAAGCACATTTGCTCTTCTGCCATTCTGCACTGAAATCAACTCAGTATATCCAATCTGACATATCATGATCTCTTCTGAGGCAGGTTCAGGAGGAAGGAACACTGATGACAGGTTTGTTTATACCCACGTTTACTAGACATATGTTTCTTAATTACACAAGCCATGTAGATTATGCAGACAGTACTTCTGACAAGAGCAAATATATCAGGACTGCTCCTCATTGTTCACAATGGCAGCAGAGGTCAGGATGCACTAATGAAGCCTGAGCATCCCCCAAGAACATTCCTCCATTCCACCGGCTCCCAGTAACACCCACTCAACCTGCACGCTGATCGGATTTCTGAAGCTGACCAGCTAATGACTGCCAACCCAAGGCAGGTAAGCCATCCTTTTCTTCTTAGCAGTACCATCAAAAACAACAGGTCCCATTTCCACCCTCCGTACTAATAGACCATGAAAATAAATTAGAAAACCAAAATAGCTGTGCTCCTAACAAAGAAGATGTGAAAAATATTTGAAAAAATCTTATTGCCATTTCAGTTGTGATTCATGACTAGGGAGTTCTATCAGTACAATATGTTTTGACCAACATTAAATATCAAAATATGACTTTTTTTTAGAAAACAGAACCTCATCTGTAACACTCCCTGCTTATACTTCCTCTCTTTGTTCATCCATGTGTTTCTTATTTTCTCCCCATTCTATCTTTAGCATGATTCTTTATACTAAGCTGAAGTGTAAATGCTTTCTTTTTTTTTAAATCATAAATTGCACTGAGTACCTTTTAACCAGACCTCCAAATAAATAAACTGTATCTTGCAGGATACTAGATTACAGGGAATTTCTATTTCTTACACTCTTAAGTCTATCGGTACCATAAACACCTGCAGGCGCAATACTCACTTTCACACCTTAAAACTATGAGAAGGAATAGGAGTTCATCTAACTTAAAAAGGAGAGGGGGAAAGAAAAGAAGGAAAATTCAAAAGGTTATATTTGTATCACTGACCAGTCTCTCGAAAAATAGCAGCTATCCCAGCAATCACAGAGTCCGAGCTGCAGTTCGGCATTTCAAACAAACTGCCCTTTAGGCATGCAGCAAGAGTGTTTCAAGTGGCCTGTTAATATCATGATTCTAACCTCAAACATGATCAGGATTAATTATTCTGGAACAACCTCCTTTGCAATCAGGCAAAACCAAAATTCAAGGTTATCTGACCTTCTCTTCAATGCTTACATTTAATAAGCTTTTATTGCTTCATTTCCTTCCAGAGCCAGCTGACAAACCAGGTTCAAGAGGTGTCCTAAAACTCCGCAATTGAGTCTGTTCAGGTTATTGCTGCCAGTAGGAATCAATTTGAAAAGAGTACCAATTCTTTCAGCAGTTTACTGAAAATAGTGTTTTGTATCACGAAGATTATCAGTTTATGACACTATGAAAATAATCAGAAGTCCTAAAATACATACCCATTTCAGAAGACACTAACATGGTATTATCTGGCTTATAAACCCAGCACATACACGATACCACGATGCTCAGCAAAACACCTAGGAAGAACCGTAGGATGAAATATCCCACCAGTTGGCTGTTAAGCAATCAACAAATATTCACTATCAGTATAAATTCCAGCTGCTCTTTTAGCACTGCCAGTCATGGGTAATGACTTTATTCAGACAGCTACAGAATTACAACCATCTCCCCACTTAGATTAGGACATAGGTCTGCAGGTTTAACCTTTGAAGGCAGAACCTGAAGGAAGAAAGGTTTCTCTAAAGCTGATAATGACAACACCCATTTGAAATTAAGAGTTTCAGGTGCTGCCAGCAGCCTTTCAGATCCACTCCCAGATTCCCTTGTGTTGTCAAGACCAGCACCTTGCGGCCCTCCAGGTCAACAACCAACTATGTTTTTTCTGCTTAAGCAGAAACCACAGGGAATAGACTTAAGTATTTAAATCTTGTCTTCATTTGCAAGAACCACTTAAAGGTGGATGCAGAGCTTGGAATAATAAATCAATCCAATTCTAGCACAAGGCCAAACAGGATATTCACTGACTGGAACAGAAAGCATAAAATTCATTTGAGTGGCCCAAACCAATCTATACTCCAGCACTGATTTCAAAATACTCCTTTACTAATTACTTAAGGAATCAGCATTCAGTCCCACCCCAAGGCTCAAACACTCATTTAAGAACAACAAGTTAATTTCTACCACATTTCCAATGAAGTCACGATGCAACCTCAGTGGTATAAAAAGCTAATAATCTCCATATTTTAAAGACTAAAGAAAAAAATATTTTCCTCAGTGTTTTCTTGGGGTGGAGAGGGAGGGAAGTAGAATAGGAAAGAAAAAAAAAAACATTTCCTAATATTGACTCGGTCCAGAAGATTACATCACTATTTCAATAAAAGACAAAACAATTAAAAACAAACAAACCCAGTACATACTTTCCAATCTAATTTGCCCTTCACAATTTGTGATTGAAAAGAAACCTGAAAACAAATAGCTAGTATAAAAGCTATACACCAAGCATATTTATGCACACTGTTTGGAGAGTAACCTTCAAATACCATCTAACCTACACACAGAACACGTGCATTACATATAATATTCTCACACAAATGTAAAAATACATCACAGTTCCAGGACCAATTTTTCAGCCAAGCTGAAAGTCTTCTGCTTTAGACTAGTTGCCAGCCCCTTTTCTGGGGTGGAGTCAAGGGGGAACCATCACTTTGTGATAGTATTTGCTATTCAAAAGGAAACTCATCTTCTTCAGGGTTCTTCCAAGACTCTGAATCAAATCCCCAGTAATGGCAAACCTCTAACCCTCCTGACAGTTATGGAAAGGTCCTGTCTTTAACATCCTTCTGTCAATTTAAATGCAACGCTATACAGAAAATAAATTACTACCTTAAAATAAATGCAGGTATACAGTATCAAAGGGATGAGAAACCAGATGTATCCATCGCATGCAGTTATTCTTACCACACACATTTTAGGTGGTACAGTTTAAGATGAACTACACAAGAGCTTTGAATAGACAATGGGCCAGTGAATGGTATGGACAGTTCAAGAGACATCTGTCCCTTCTGTCAGCACAGTACAGTTTCCACATAAAAAATTGTATCTTCAAACTTAGACTTTATTTATTCAGCAAAAATAGCCCTTTCAGCTACAGTCCCTGGGAAGGAGTTGCACTGTACCTATGAATGAACAGCAGGTCTACCTTGGAGAATCTGAAAGACACCAATGTTTTTTAATCAGCAGTCCTCTCAAACACACCCAGGTGAGAGAGCCCACTGAGAGCCTGGGGTTTTTACAGTCAAAATGAATACTAATTTTGGCCAGTAGCCCATGAACCACATCCCTCAAGAACAAAGAAAATTCCTACCAACGACTCCTCATCAAAGTTGCCAACAGGGTGAATAAATTCACACAGCTGAGCCCTCATGGTCTTGTGTTCATTAGCTCCTGAAATGTTTCGTATACTTATTCCTATTGCACACTGCTCTCTAGGGTCTTAAGAAGTTACTTTGGGGGAGAAAAAAAGCATGTAAACCTTGGCTAACTGCATGTCCTTTTCCACAAAGACTTCACTTCTGAAGTGAAAATTCTCCTGTGAACAACTTCTACAGAAGGACCAAACTCAACA
>VZTM01006677.1:1558-37081 GCA_013400555.1 Jacana jacana | reverse complement strand
AAGGGCCTGCTCTCAACAGGTAAGCAACTTGAATAACTGGTGAAAGAAAACTCATTAATTAATTTCTAGGTCCCAGTCCCATGCTTGAGCAGCATGTATTGGCTGTGGTGATTTTTGAAAGTCAGTATAACATACTCCCTACAGAAAGTAACAGATTTAAAAAAATAAATTAATCATAGCATCTAACAATGATTTAAACCTGTATTCTTAATCTTTTCAATTATATATTAAAATCATTAATGAAAATAAACTACAGGTTGATTTGAAAACAAGACATTGCAACTGTTTTTAAGCATCCTCAATTTGAAATTACTCTTGGTTTCCATGGTATTTCAATTTACCTGTCTCCATCCCGAATACGCCTAAACTGTGTGCTTAACAGACACATCAAAGTTGGCCCCAGTCGGCTCCCTGGAACTAAGTCTTCCACCATTAGAGCAGGAAACAGGTCTATGTTCAGTGGGGAACCATACAACCTATAAAGAGAAAACCACAAATATGTAACTTCAAATATTTTACAAAACAAAACAAGCGGTATGTGGTAAAAATCAGGATATGAGAAACTGACAGAAAAAACAACAGTGACTGTGCTACATCTTTTATGAACAACCTGAGGGTCTAAATGCAAGAAATGCTGCAATGCAAACTGTAACTAAGAGTAACATCATGAAGGTCTGCAAGTCTACTCTTCAATTTCTTTTCTCCTAGTAGCTTTCTTCTGATCTCTTCGAACCACTTATTTTTCCTGCCCCCCTGTACATCTTTACTGAGGCTTAGACTAATTCTCTTTGACTTTGTGTAGATAAACTAGGGGTGGCAGGTAGTTGAAGGCTTATTTTCAAATGTTGATGTTCTGAAGAAGAGCAGAGTACCAGAACTGAAGGATGTCCACACAAAAATACAGTGAATTATATTCTTGATTGTTTTACGGTACAGAATGGAGCTGAACATGTAAATACTTGCATGAGACTGATATTAAATATGACCTTACATTGAAATAACATTCATATCTAACAGCATTTATAAAACCAAGTATTTTTAATTAATATTTTAACGAACACATACAGTATACATTAACTTCCCATTCTTCACAGAGACGTGGAAGTAGAGAAATTATCTGCATGTGATAATTTTCCACATCTGTTTCCTGATACAGATAGAAGTTTCTTTAAAAATCCCTTTACCCCTTTCTTAACAAATATTTTCTTCTAGATAAGACATTTAGCTACTAATTTTGCATGCACATTTAGATAATTGATTGCTTTTCTTCACCTCAGGCTCACCTGCTAAGTTTCTCCCTGATTTCAGGATTCTTAATTTCATTTTTCAGATCTTCAAAAGTCTGAGCTGAAGAAAGATTACAGTAAACTCTAAAATCATGGTAGGGAGGAATTCCATGATCTCTGCCTCTCTGAATATTCATAGCTGCCAGATCTAAAGCCACAGTACGTGCCATGGAGAAGAGTCTTTCTGTTAATTCTGTATTGAGTAATTGTGATGGGACACGCATCTTACCAGCAACACCAAACAATCCCCTTAGAAGTGGATCAATGCCTCCTTCATTTACAATCCGAAATGGAGAGAAGAATGCCTTATGAAGAGGTAGATGGCCTTGTGGAATAGGTTCAAAGTTCTCATCCAGTCGATACAGAAAAGGATTAATGAGTGTGTGACCAAACCTAAAAGCGGCAGTTGCAAACTCATTAGTTATGCCAGAATTAACACTGGGATCATAACCCTTATATTCGCCAAGCATCTTCATGCCTACCTCTCCAAAGATCTTAGGTAGCCAGTGGCTAAATGTTATGTGTTGCATTTCTGCACCAACAATTTTGCGTGTTTCATGATATATTGTGTCACCATCCCAGTGTGGATTGAGTTGCAGTAGCTCTGTGGCAATTCTGTTGTGTTCTCTAAACCACAATGTGTGGATGCTGGTAAGACCCAGCTGTTCATTAGAACGCTGATCACCAGCTAAAAAGCAGGGAATTGGGCTCTCATTTTCATCTCTCATACATTCTGTTGGTGGGCCAGTAGCAAATGGAAGAAGGGGCTTGCCAGATCTCTGTACGATGCCCTGTCTCAAAAGACCCCTTTGACTCGCCAAGTCTCTGATTTCTAGTGCTTCATGGTCTGAACTGCCATACACATTGGATGCATCAATGTATGAAGTCAGCTGGTTGATCTGTTCTCGTGGGTACACAGAATTCATCAGGAGAGATGTCATGCCACTTCCACAAACCGGACTGGAGCGTACAAAGAACATACAGCGTGCACCATTTCGAACTCTGGGATCATTTGGTGGTATCATGATGGAAAAACATGGAGGATCATTTGTACAAACTGAACTGCAATGCTGACCATCTGAAAACCTGGCCTCACTTAGGGCAGCTACGGTGAGGTCAAGGTCATGGTCAAGGAACTGACCCCACTGCATGAGCATGTGAGTGTATTGGTCATCGGGAGTTATTGTTTCTGTTCCGATCAGAGTAGTTGAAACCAAGCGAGGCATTGGGAGTGCATAGCCATTTGAGAGCCTCCTGGGTTCAATCCCCCGAGGCAAATTAAATCCATTTTCATAGACCGACTTTAACAGACGTTCAAAGGCTGTCAGAGAAGCACCCCACATGGGATGCTGAAGGTTGTTGCAAGTTCCATCGTGTGTCCTGTACTTCTGGTGGAAGCACATATCTGAGCAGTTGTTCACTCGTCGATGGGCTGTGCAGCCTGAGAGATTAGCTATCAGATTCAAGTACTGAGGGGATACAAGGTCATTATAGTGATAACCTGAAACCAGAAGACAAAGAGAGAGAAAAATCAAAGACTTCATAGACTTACGGTCCCTACAGACCATGGATTTATTTGAAGTAATATTTTATCATATTGCATTTCCCACCAAATTAAATAACCCCACTGTTTAAAAAGAACAATAATAATCACATATGTATATTACAACATTTGATCATTTAAGCAAAAACCACTATTATGTCAGGAGGGAACTTTGTAGAACACCAATTCAAGCACAACTTTCACAAAATGTTTAGAAAAGGAGCTCATTTCCTCTTTGGCCACTTAAGAAAGCACAGATATGTTCTGAAATAAAAGCCTCAACCTGAGAAAAATGGGAAGTTTTTCCGCATGTCCAATCCCCATGTTAATTCCCCAAGGATTTAAAAAGCTCTCAGCAACATTTACATGGATTTAAAGACTTTTATCTTTTGACACTTGATAATTCACTGAATATTACTATTTTGTTTTGCTTTATTATTGCAAAAGTTGCACACTTTTAAGTCAACGAAAACCACAAAAGAAAATAACCACAGGCAATATAGCTAAACGTAGGAGTGATCTCTAGGACAAAGTAGTGTGGAGTAATGGAGCAACTCACATTCACGTTACCCAGAACTACCTTCTAAAGCAAACTAGTGTTTGCGCAACACTTGGCACAAGTTTCCTCTTCAACCCATGCCATTCACCCCTGAGACTACAACAAACTTACTGCTTACCTGCATTGTTTTCCCAGTTCATAGAAAAATAATATATACAAAAGATATACTACAATTAATTAGAATTATGTCTTTATAATTTCAAACTAAGGTTTGAAATTGCTTGATCTCTGCTGTGGTATGATGGCATGTGGAAGGACTGAAGGCCAAAAGACCTCCTAGTACACAGCCGGGTGACTGCAAAGAGCAGAACAGTCAGGCTGGACCCTGCCCATGCTTGAAAGTAGGAGTCATTCTGAAAGTGGTTTTTTTCTTAGAAACATTTGGGCTTCATTTCAGGTGGAAAAAAGTCATTAAATTGGATTATATCTACATTAGCAACTTGTGAAAACCAACAGAAATGTGTCTGCAGAGTGAAAATTTTGATGCTGAGAAAGACTTTCCATTGTGCAATAGCAGCAGGTTTCCTTCAGAAAAGTTTACTTTGCCCTCCCGGACTGAATGTGACCCTGGACCACATTTTTCACATAATCTGAAAAGAATCCACACTGTTCAAGACCATATCACAACTCACACTGAAGCACAGTGAGTGGGGACAACTGGCAAATTGGACTGTGCTGATCCAAAGTATACATACATCTTGACTGATTAATGAATATACAGTGTGGATGAATGAGGTTCCAGGATCCAGGAGAGAGCCCACGAGGTAGAATATGTGGCAGTGTATGGGTACTTTTAGCCAACTAGGAACCATCATACACCACCATGTTTCTTGATGTGGAAAGCTTACAGCAGGGAGTAAAACCGAACAAGCAGAACAAAGGCAGAAGTTAAAAAGGGAATGAGTGAGAGTATAGAGTGGTGCTGTGTTCCCATAGGCACACAGGGCTCCCCCCCCATGATGGTAATCACCCAAGAATATGAACTGAATGCACTTTTGCAAGAAGTCGGTGTAGGGTGATTGCACACAGTGGGGGAAATGTTCCTTTTAGCCCCAGTGTGCCTGCAAAGACACTTACCTTCATCTACATTCAACACATAAACGTGTGCTACACACACTGCTGCTCTGCCAATTTCTAAAGTGCATGGCAATTTCAACCAAACCACCTAAAACCTGTTTATCTTGCCTTGAAAGGGGTTGGATTGCTCCTAGCTGCTCAGCTGGGACAGGACCTGTGTTCAGTAAGGGGATCGATGTTTTCTCAGCCTCAGGCTACATACACCTCGATGTTTGCAAGTTGGAGCAGGGCAAAGACCAAGTGTTTCCAGTACACAAAACTAACCTGTTCTTGTAGACATACATAAATTATTTTATAGAATACCCCAGACTAGGAAAAAGAAAAACAAACCACAGAGTAAAACCAGTAAGTACCACTGGGAAATGCAGCAAAATACAGTCTTTGAGGATATTATTGATAACGCCTTATAACATGCTGGCTACTGGGGCAGTTTGATTCTAAACCTACACCCAGAAAACATAACTTCTTTATAATAAGACTCCTTTCAAAATCCTGAAATCAAGTTGTGAGCTAAACTTGCCTCCAAGTTTTTGATAGAATAACCTTCATTACCAATTTCAAATAAAGGGCTCAGCTTCTCTATTTAGAAGTTCAAACTGGAGTCAGTCTCATGTATGAATTCGATTCAACAGCTTTCTTAGCAGCGTGGAGGCTGCCATAGATGCCGGTCTCATACCTTTAATTATCCCTTGCACTGGAGGCACTAACTCTGGCTCTGCTTTCTAAAAGGCTAGGTGCTGAGTATTTCCAGAGCTTAGAAGGTGGTTAGCTCAATTCACATAATAGTAGCTATGTTATGGGTTTTTTTAAACTGCAAGGAAGATATTTCACAGAGCCACAGAAATATTGATTAGAAGGGATGTGTTACCCACACCAAGCTCCTGCTTGAAGCAAGGCTGTCTCCAGCACTGGATCCCTGTCTAGTGGGCTTGAAAACCTCCAAAGACTGAGCCCTTCTGGATAAGTTGTTCCAGTGCTGCACTGGCCTCCTGCTGAGAAACTGTTTCCTACTTCCAGTCTGAACCTTCCAAGCAGCAATTTGTGGCCATTCCCCTTATTATACATTCTGGTACTGTAGAGGTGAATTTGGCTCCATAGTCTTTCCTTGAGATATTCCAAGATTTTACACTAAAAAAAAGTCTCTGAATGGGAAATGGTCAGGTTTCTCAAGTGTTCCCAATGCAAAAGTGCTAAATAACACCTTTCATTGTGCTCTGCTTTTTGAAATAAAGCCAAATAAGGACAAATATGAGTATTAAAATCTACACATTAGGCTATTTAAATGAAAACAGATTTAGTTTACTATTCAAGTTTTCCCAAAAGCCAGGCTTCTATGGATTTTGTGGGGCTGAGAAGCAAGCTCTGGTTGTGAACAGAATTTCCAGAATCACAGAAAGTTGCCCAATTTTGTGTTCATTAATTTGCATTTGTATGCTTTAATGCCAATTATTGGTAAACTTTAGGTGATTGGATTTCACCATTACAAATCCTAGTGAAAAGTAGTCAAGCATTTCTCACATCAGATTTCATATATTCCTAGTATTATATTCAATACACTTGCACATGCATCTAATCAGAGAACCACACTAAATCAGGTTACTCTTATAAAACACAAGTCTTCAAAGAATTTTGAGTAAGTTTTTCACTTACACACAAATTATTCACACACAAATTTACTCAGCTCTAATAATGAGTAACAAGCTTCTTTTACTAGCAAACATTACAGTACTCCACAAAGCTTGTAGTCTTTGGTCTTAGAAATACTTGCCCAGTTCATGATCAGATTTAAATTTTTTGGAAGTTACAATAAATACCCAATTATAAACATCAAAGAGAATATAATAAGCAAAAACTGTTCCCCTAGATTTTCAGTGTAGCTTTTGGCTATGTCTCAAGTCTCACAAGCTCTTCTAAAACTATCCTTATTTCCAAATGCCTCAGTCCTGTCTCAAGCCTATCCACACATATCTACACCCATTAGTTATATATGCTCCAGCTGGACTTCATGAATTTGAACTTTGACTTCAATAACTAAACCTTGCATTTTTTTGCTTTTTATAAAAAGCAGCAAAACCTGTATTTCTCATTACATCAGACCAGTGTCAAGGAAATAATTAGCTTAGTTTGATATGTACTTAAAGAACAAGTGGGAAATAACTCTTTCAATACTATTGTGGTACATGCAGAAACCTTGGTTTGTAAAGTATAAAAATCCTTCTTGTTATATCATCTTTTCTCCTTTCCAAGGCACGCTGACACTAAATGGCTGTACTTAAAGAAATATGAACAAAATACTGATTGTTTTTACTACTTAACAGAAAAGTTTGTATTGTATGAGATAATAGTCCTAATCAATTAACACACAGGAAGTTAACAAACAGAACACATTATGCACTGCCATTATACCACATTTGACCAACAGAAGAATATGAACACAAATTTTTCCCTAATATGTTCATGTCAGAAAAAATAGAACATTCAGAGAGCTCTAACGAAGTTACACCACAATGTAGCAATGTGCAAGCCAAGGCCTGAATCAGGCAAACACATATTTGGAAAAGTTTTTCAAAGCTACATACTCCACTGGTTTCAGTGTAATGGTTCTGCAGTTGGGACCCAGACTCGGAAAATAAATGTTTCTTAAAGTATAATGACTTAAGAAAGCAAATACACTTCAGAACAGGAAAATAAGGAAAGAGTACTGACTTGTTCCATTAAGGTCAACCATTAGACCATCTTGTACATGATCTTGAATAAGCTGTAATGTCCTTTCAAATATTTCCCCGGCTCTTGCTTGCTCAACAGTGTATGGATCCCTTGGGTATCGAAATAAGGCTAGCAAATCATTTGGAGAACGAGGACGACTGACAGACAATTTGAAAAACAATAATAAGCATACACAGGAGTTACAAAATAACAATACTACATAAATCATGTAAATGTTCAGCAACATGATTAATACATACCTTGGTTACTCATCTCAATATGGAAGGCAAACAAAAAAATTTAATAAAATAATAAAAAAATTAAAGATTTAGTTGCAATTAAATATTAAGTAGCCTTTCAATACACATTGTCTCAGCAGAAAAACTGCTGCAGCAAATAGAGATCTCAACACAAGTGTTTAAACAATAGGAATCCTTACACATTAAACTGTCAGTATTCCCAGCACTAACCAGATATTAACAATGTCATTTAAATAAGACAATGGCTTCTTGCTTAGTAAATGTTCCATTATTTCTAGTACACGCAAAATTTTGACTTCTCAATATACAATACGGAAGAGGATACCTGTCAAACAGATGTGTACGTGTTGAATTTATTGCTCTGTCAACAGTTGCGATTGCTTCCACAATTGATGTTTGTACAAAAGGATCTCCATTTCGGCTGACATTAGGAACTATAGAAAGAGGAATTCACATGTTATTGCAAAAATGGCCACCCACAAAAAGATACTTCTATAAAACAGTCTAGACACGACATCATTTCAGTTGTACAAAGTAAACTCCTGTTCTTTAAGCATTAACTCGTCCAAATATAAAATCCTTAACCATTTTGGAATTCTATCAAAGTATACTACAGTAGAGTAAAATTCATTTAAAACAGAAGCTAATGTAAGTTTAAAAGTCAGCTTGCTTAGAATTCTTTAAAAAGAAGAAAAAAAGTCATGTGCATTTAACTATCCCTTAATTAGTCCTACAATTTCAAGCAAAAATGACCAAATAAAAATGAATTATTCAGGGATTTTCTTCTGGTGTGGTGTACTATCAGCTTTCAGGTGTTGATATCAAATGCTTGACTCATATCCACTGAAATCAATGCAAGTGTTCCTAATTTCAATTAATTCTGAATTGGTAATGAATTCAATGTAAGAATTCACGGGGTTTAGAGGAATGTAGTACAAGTGAAAAATACAGTAAAACTTAAGTTTGCCTTTTAGAATTTATGTACCACATAAATTCAAAAAGATGTCATAAAAAATGAATAAAACACCCAAAAAAAAGCCCCCACAGAATTTTATTTATTCCAAATAGCTACAGTAAATTAACCCTGCTCCTGTCTCGAGCTTAGTCTAGTAAGCAAAACACTCATTTTAAGGAGTTATAAATATTTTACTTATTTTGATCACTACTTTGTTTTCTACTTTAAAATTATCTAGTTTTTTAATACCATATTAAAAATCACAGGCTTAAAAAATCCTTTTTGGCGACTCTGCATAATACTGGAAACTCACTAATGCACAGGCCCATTCATCTGCCTTTTTCTGCAGTACTCCCTTGCAGCTGGGTGTTTGTACAACGTATCTAAGGCTAATAACCTTCCTTTCAGTCTAAACCAAGAACTACCAGATCCAGGGGCAACAGCTAACAATTTCCAGAGCATGTTTAGATTGGAAAAGTCACACAGGAAGAAGGGTAAAGTAGGGAAAAAGTCCAAAGCAAATAGACTGGAATAAAATCAGCAGATGTACAAAATCAACTGACATAAAAACCATTGTTTGCAAGCTTTTCATGACTTTTTTTTTCTTTTCTAGGCAATATTTCATTATTCATTTATAACTGGCAGCTTAGGCTGTGTCTGTATGAGTTTCAGAGTCTAGACCTAGATAATCAAACATCTATACTGTCAAATAAAACAGTCCCTGGCACTCTATAGCTGTAGCCAGAGTACCCGTCTCTCTGCCCTGAGGTCAGCTGTCGTGGGCTGCTGAAAACATCCCCCCAGCATCCAAATCAGGGTGACCCTTTCCACAGTCCCTGATGGCAACAGTCCCTCATCCAACCTAATTATCAACTGTCCTCCTTGGCAGCTTTATTTTCATAGTAACCATACAAAAATGTTATAAGCTACTTATTTTAAAAAGAAATATCATTTGCAGGTTTGCCTCCCTTATTGTAGTTGTTTCAAAGAGTGTCTGTGTGCCATGAACCATCTTAACACTGCAACACTGCAGATTGTGAAACTGTGCTGGCTGGTTACCTTCCCTAATGCTGTCTACAGTAGATGTAATCTCGGTGTTCACTTTAGATACTCGTTTTACAGAGCGCTCTTTCTGACTAATGGTACACGTGGGCTGAATCATAAACCTTGGTCAGATGTTAACTATACTGTGCTTTATTTACTTTATTTCTGTTTAGAGTACTTGCTGCCAGTAATTATCTTTTTAGACTGATAAATACGAAAAGTTAAAGCTCCACACAAGACTGTTTGGGTTATTTTTTTTTGGCGGGGGGGTAGAAAAAGAAAATTGGGTCTTTAAGCAACAAAAATGTAGCCCACAAACATTCCGACTTACACTAAAACCAAACACTTATACAAAACAACAGAAAAAGACAGAAGAAAACGGCAAAAGAAAAGGAAGTTTAAAATATCAAAGATGGCCAGCAAAACCTGTGTGTGTCCCCCAGCTTCTATACTTCTGCCTCTATTCTGTCTCAATATTAAGAAAATATTTTTATGCATTAGGAACAATGATAAAACATTAGCTTTGTTTAAAAGAAATGTTGACATGCAAGTTTTTAGGCCTTTCTGGCTATGTCATTATTAATAGATAGCAATAGATAGCCAGTACCTGAAATATACCACCAGAGAATTGGTGGAGTCTCCGTCTCGGGAGACATACAAAACCCGCCTGGACAAGTTCCCGTACAACCTGCTCTAGGAGGACCTGCTTTGGCAGAGGGTTTGGACTAGATGATCTACAGAGATCCCTTCCAACCCCATATCATTCTGTGATTCTGTGAAATCTGTCTGCTTGTCCTCCTTTCTTCTTTCAGCTTGCTAATTTCAGCAAATGAAAATAAACAGTTGACACCTGTGCTAAGTGAATGACACCGGTTTCCATTTGGGATACAGTTCAATTCATCATTTCATTTTTCAGAGCTCTTACTGATTTGACAACTGGCTAATCTTTTGGGGGTTTTTTGGGGTTTGGTTGGGGTCTTTTTTGTTGTGATTTTTTTTTTTTTTAAACAAACAAACAAAAATCATATAGATCTCCAGTGTAACCAAGATAACTGATTTTTTTTGGACCTTCTTTCATTTGCAGACTTCATGTATGTGGATGAAACCTTATCATTGAATGATTCCCATTCAATGGAAATGGGACTGCAGTCCTGCAATTTTTCTCTCAAAAATCGTCTTTACAGATTGAAGAAATATTATTTTTGACAGAGAAGGGGATAGATGGATAGTCTACTATAACTAACTTGAGCCAAGGAACATCACAGTTTTACTGAAACCACGTGATTGGTGTAATGATAATCAATGTATTAGAAAAAAACCCTGATATATATGTATGAATTTAGTACATGAAAAAAAGAACATTAGACATATTACTGGGAAACAACATCCAATATGTTAAAGAAGTCACTGCTCAATTCTCATTTTTGAATAATACATAGAATCATAGAATCATTTAGGTTGGAAGAGATCCTTGGGACCATCAAGTCCAACCATCAGCCCTACTACAATAACATTTTATCATATTTTATACTGAAAGACAAAAAAAAAAAACAGTTTCCTTAGTATTTTCCATCAAAATGAGTCTGAATAATCAACAGCTTTACTCAATTAGTCAGAAAAGCATAAGGGTCAATCTGTGTAACAAAGTTATTTCCTTAGACTTGCTATATTACATATTAATAATTTATAACCATTATACAATATTATTTCTTTCAAATAGTTAGCATAAGCTCCAATATTCTCCTTTCCTTTCTGTTTCCTTCTTGAGTTTATTCTAGATGCTCACGGCTTCCCTGAATTCTTTCACAATGTTTGCAGCTTAAATTTTAACCAAGTGCTGTAAGTGCCCATTTAAAGATGCCACAGGACTTTTTGTCAACTTATAACTAAAGATTAGACTGTGTATTCAACTAGAAAATTCTAATAGATCTAAATAATATCTCAAGAGGATAGTAGTGAGACTAAATGGAACACACAGCTCTGTTTTGAAGCTTAACTCCTAGAGACATTTTGGCTAACATATCCCCATCTTACTCACATCTGTGCAGATAGCTGCCTGAAGTAAAAAATAATAATAAAAAAGAAATCATGGAAGAAAAAGGAAAATATGAATAAATGCAAGAAGTTAACATTTTATTAACTTTTTTGCCTCTTACAAATTAAGCAATTAGAATAAAATAATCTAATAACTCATACCTCTGACTCATACACCTTACCATTAACACTAAGCACCATACTAACAGAGGAGTATCCTATGGTATTCCGGGCCACACATTCATATCGACCTTCATCAGCTGTTCCAACATCACGAATAGTAAGAAATCCCTCTGGACTAACATGAAATTTTCCACTCTCAGTTACCTGTACTCCATCCTGCAGCAAAGCACAATGTTTAGTTATTCTAAATGCTTTTTGGTTTCAAACTTGATTTTTTGTCTTCCTTTTCTCTTTTATTTTTACATTTTATTTTATCTTTCTATTTTGTGTGCCAACATAATAGTCAAACAGATCAACTTATATCAGAACCTCACACCCTGTTATGTTGGCAGGAGAACTGGCATGTACTTCTAAATTGTACAGTGTATTTATTTACTTTTAAAAGTAGTCATTATTATAAATCTAAGTATTTTAAAAGTTACAGGTCCCTATCACATAAAATTTAAGACCCCAAAATTAGACAGCATATCTTGAGAACATATATACTTGATTTTATTCAAAACTTACCAACTAAAAAACACCTCAAAAGCTTTATATGTATCAATTCTTCATGTGCTATGCATTTAGAAGCTATATGTAAGATACATTAATGTCCATTTTCTAATGCTCACTAATTTAAGAGAAGAAGATACTCTGAAACATTGAAGATCAATGTTAGCGACTGGAAACTCTCCTAATGACTCTAACTAATAGTTTGATATAAAAAAAATATAGCAGCAATGGAAATCAAAGCCACAGTTTACCAAAGAGTTCAAACTGGAACATACCCTGGTTGAAGTGTCAACCTAACAGTGACAAAGGGCTTAGGAATACGGTATTTTTTATTGTTTTATATCCTATAGTATCATTGGAGGTACAAATATTAACAGGATATTCCCACAGAACCAACATTAAAATAATGGTCTTTTTAAGGCCCTCATTATGGATTTTATCTGGTCTCTACAATGATTTGAACAACCATATATATATTATTCAGGTCTAGTAAAGATACATATGTTCTATATTAAAGATGATTTTTGCTGGTCAAACTTCAGGTAACACTTTCAGACACCAGAGCAAGCAATACAATGTGCATTTTAAATAGGTAGCTATGAAGAGATGGAAATCCTCTGCTGTTTTGCAGTGTCTTTTTGCAACTGAACCAGTATCTTGTACCTTGTTCCACGTAATTACTGGCTCCGGCTCTCCTTGAGCGCTACACGGGATCTGCACGTTTGTGCCAACCTCCACTGTCATGTCACTGGGAACACTAGCAAATACAGGAGTCACTAAAAAAAAAAATATCAACGAGGAATGAATACAACTTGTGCAAAAGACAAGCTAAAATGGGGTCAGCATTGATTTTTCTTCTTTAGTTACCCAAAATTTCTTAATCTATAATCCTACAGTGTCTGCAAGTTTTTATTTCCTTGTAAGTTAGTCTTAGTCTTATTCCTGTTATCTGTTTCAGGCTGATTTTTAAGTAATATTAACTTCTAACAAAACACACTGGCTGTTGCCAAAGAGCACTTCAGTTCCATAAATTTAAAGCTCTAAAAAAAATTTTTTTTCTCTGCATAGCTAAATCTGAACAAATGCACCAGAATGAACATCCCATCAACTTCTGCCAAGTTTTTTTAAGTTTCTATTTTTTAAATAGCAACAACAGAGATTTCTTAGATGAAAGCCAAACTTTCCACAACTTATTGAACTGGGATGCCCCCAGCTCAACTTACTGAGATGCTAAGCCTTCACAGAGCTCCTACCCCCTCTACCACCAATGAGCCCTAGGCCCCAAAATAAAAAAAAAAAAATCACCTTCAATTTCAAGGATAGAGAGTACACAGTTACCTAAATCCAGTGTGAAAAAAAATTAATGCATTTTCTAATCCTCATTTTCTTCAAATCCAGACTGCCATTCAGCCCTCAAGACATCTCCATGAGAAGCACATACAAGATTAAGAATCACATTTCTGCTGTAACGTACTGATATTACAGAGGGAACGAGAGGGGACTGTGTTGTTACAGAGAAGTATTTGGGCACGTAGCATACATTTCTACCACCAGCCAAATCTGGCCCCAGTGTTAAGTTGTTTGTATGCAAATGGCTATCAAGAAACCATTTCAAAAAAAGGCCTCCAGAGGCAGGAGGTTAGAGTCTCTGGCTCTGTGGACATGAACTGCTGCACATGCATCCTTCAAGCTTGTATTTACTATCTATTGGTGACTGGACTTCCCAACCCAAATTACACAAAAATAATTTTATTAAACTTTACATAACTTTAGTGAAGTTGAACACAGCTAGAAGGCTATAAAACTTTTTAAAATTGAATTGCTCTATAGAATTTTAGACAACAATTTTATATACACAAAAACCCCCTCAGTTTTGACAAATCAATCTCCCAGTACTACTCTTAACTAAGAAAAATCAATGGATTTTTTTTCTGACAAACACCTAAGCTCAGGAAGAAATTTGAGCCCCTTTTACTAAAATGTTTAAAATTAGGTCACTAACAAGAAATGCATTGAATTAAACATTTAATCTCCTTGAACTTGGTTAAACACAGAGGTACATAACTAAATTATAAATACTAGTATGATTCTAATTAATCCTAGAAGTAGCTTGCTTAGAATTTACTTGAAGAAAAGCATAAGAAAAATGGTCTGGAGTGTTTTTTTTTTCCTGTGTCATCTTATTTTAAGTAGGAGGAATGACTTTTCATTGTGAAGGTCATTTTGCTATTGTACAATAGTGTTGTTTCCAAACATTAAGTTAATAACACTGTTTTGTTAATAGCGTAGAATATTATAAGAAAATGGTCTTTACACAAAACAAAATATTTTCCCAGGCACAGGAATATTGTCATCCTCAAAAGAAACCTCCATTCTTTACGAAAGACTAAGCCAGATAAACCTCCTTTACAGAAAACAGACTATTCTAAAGGAACTATATTCAGTACAAATACTAAGAATACATGAATGTTATTTAGTAAAAAAAAACCTGGAATCTAAAATTAATTATTAAAATAAACTCAGAAATAATTACCAGAAATGTGAAATTTTAGTACAATACCCTCAAAGTCCAGGGTATTTTTTTAATAAGAAAATATCTATAGCCTCATTCTAACAAGCTCTTATAAAAAGGCCATGTTAAGCTGTAATCTTACGTAGTTGCCAACCGACTTTCAACAAAGTCTGTTTGGGCACACTGTCCCACATGGTCAGTGGGAAGTGCTCAATATATAAAAACGAATAATAAGACACCTTATAATTCAAAATCAGCAACTTGGAATTACTGTAAAATGCAGAAGAATGAAAACCCAGCACTATTCAAGCTCTGTTTCATTAGCTTTTTTGATTCTCAGCAAAGATAAACTACTTCATATTAACCTTTTGTGCCATCAAAAATAATTCACTCTCAATCTTACATTTTAGGAAAAGAAAATCAAAAATCGAACACAGTACTGCGTATTTTAGCTTTCACCTTTTGCAATTTTTTTTGTTTTCCAGCAGCTGCACATGGAGAACATACCTCTAGGCTGTACGGTCAGGTACACAACAATTCGTTGGGATCCAATAATATTGACAGCTTGGCATTCATACTGTCCCTGGTCATGCAGGGCAACCCTGGAAATCCTTAGGGTTCCAGAGGATAGAACTAAGTGTCTTCTGTCAACAGACAACTGTCCTCCTGAAACACAGAGTAACAGCATTTGCTATCTATAGTAGTGCAGAACAAAGTCCCTTTGTGTGACACAAAGGGAAATCGAGAAGAGTTTACATTTGATACAAATTGGAAAAAATTAAAGTCTCTGAAAAAAAAGAATTTTGCAACCTTTACTTCTCAGCAGATAAGCACACAAAGCAAACAAAACATACATATGTACACAATCATAATCCTGATCTCTTCTCTGTTTGTGGTAGTAATAAGTATTTTCATTTCAGGAGCATGCTAAAGCATCATAAGAAGAGCAGACGCAGCTATTATTGTTCATTTCATATGATTGCCATGTGTGCGAGACACAATTCATCTCATATATCTAGGCCATCTAGAGATTCCATAGAAAAATACATAAAGACCTTAAAAAATGGAACATAATAAAAAAATAGGTAAAGTACATCACTGACTGTACTCTCTTCTTCCTTCCTGGACTTTTGATTTGATTAAAGCGATCTTGGTATAAGGAGAAACAGAGACATTATCAGCACCAAAATGATCAAGAATTTGTTAAAAATCTGATTTATCTACCATAATTTAGAATTTCTGAAGAGATGTTTTGCCTGTTAGCATGATTTCATTTGATTCAACTGGAATATTTACTTAGTGATAAAACATCCACTGTGGTATTTCTTCCCACTAGATTTGGCTTAATGCCTTTCTAGGCACAACCTGACAAAGCAGTCAGCAGAGTACACGCTAGTGTTCTTGTCAATCCCCATTAAGTGGCAGAAACACAGTTATACCGGTGCCAGTTACAGGCTGGACTGTTCCGGTTTCTAAAGAGAGCACATCCCGCCAAATTTCAGATCTCCAGTTAACGACAGTCATGTCCATTTCTTTCTGCAGTAAACTGGCAGTGGTAGGTGCCACTGATTTGTCTCATTTTCCTTAAACAGTCATTTGTCTCATTTTCCTTAAACAGTCATTATTAGGAATCTATTATGGAGATATATATCTTAGTGACCTTTTTTACTGAATAATGAAAAATGCTTGGTTCAGCTGACTTCTGTGGGACACCTTGCCTTTTCTTACGAAAAGCAGAAAAAGATGAGCTCTGTTTCCTTCAGAGACAGAAGCATCTGAACATAATACGTGCCATTTCTTTCGATGTATGAGTGATTCCAACACGACAGCTAACTATTCTAATAGTTTAAAAGCAAAAATGAAATATGCTTACCTCCTTTAGTCCAGGCAATAACAGGCTGGGGATAGCCTTGTGCTTCACAAGGGAAATCAACAGTTTGGCCCTCAATCACTGTTTTGTCTTGAGGAGTGACAGTAAACTGAGGTAGAGCTACAGAAGAGAAAATAAACTGGTTTTAAAAAAATAACTGAAAAATACACAACTGTCTGAAATTATGTACCGTTTCCTGTGTGACTTGAATAGCTCATATATTGATTGGGAAAAGAGATGCTAATGAAACTCTTTTATATTGTGACTGATTTAGAGCAGTCATTTGGGCAACAGGAAAATCTCTTTCCCAACCTGGCCCTAGTCAGTGAAGGCCTCTGAGATACGCTGCCATAGATCCAAAATAGAAATAAAATCAAATATAGTGTTCTCTGGATTAAAAATACTTTCTTCTTTTCCTCCCAAAAAATCTTCAGCTAAATTGTGAAGAAAATGCAATGTAGCCAAAGCTATCCTGAGCTGCCTGTTTTCTTCTTTACACAAAAAAGAAAGCAGCAAGTGGGGTGTGTGCCAATTTCTGCAGTAACATCATGGCATTATCCATATGAGAAGTAATTTGTTCAGCTCTCAAAACAGAATCATCTATCGGTGAATAATAAATAAACACACCACAAAGACAAGTTGTTTTGTATAGCTTCAAAAACGGATTTCATTAACAAAGAATTTGCAATGTAGACTGCCAACTAGGGATCTTACCATGAGAACAGAAACAAACTTAAATTTAAAGGTCACTCAAAATGTTTTGAAAATACAAGTTCCAGCTTTAAAACTTTTGCAAAAAATGTTTTCCATATATATATGGATATATATGTATATCTATATATATCTGTATAGGAGTCTTTTGATAAATTGTTCTTGAAATACTTTACATTCATACTATTAACGTACAAGACTAAAATTATTGTAATCCCAGTAAGTCAGAATACTTTGACTTTTGTTTTGCAGAAAAGCTATTCTAATGCCTCAGCTGGCAGAGTGATAGTTTCCATGAAACTCAACAGAAAATGTTCCCACGTTCACTGAAGTGTCTACAACAGAAAGGCAGCACAGATGTGTACTCAAAACTCCATTTCTAGTATTCTGGGCACAAATTCTAATCTCTAGGACTGCTGTCTGTTACAGAAAAAAATTAATCCCTCACAAAGTTGACACTGTATGTTTATTGCTACAGGCAAACAAAACATAGTAAGAAATAAACTTATAAAAACAACAGTGATTAACTTCTGAGAATAATCAATGAAACCTAATTTTCAGAGAATTAGTATATAATATCTTAATCTAAGTGAAATATAAAGTAATTTTCCTATGAACTACAATAGAATAGTTTAATTAAAGAAAACACTCGAGGGGTTTTAGTTTGGTTCTGGCAATTCAGGAAAAAAGACAAAACCTCACAAGTAATATACTCTTTCTATATGTTTTACGTATAGAATGTTTTACAGCACATCACTCTGGTTTAACATTACTCACCTTGGACTATGATGTACGCGGTTGCATGGATATTATCTATGCTGTTAGTTGCAAAACAGGTATACTCGCCACTGTCCTCCTGCTTCACGTTTTGTATGTAAAGTCCTCCTGACGGAGTTATCGTGACACGAGGGTCACTAGGTAAAGGGGTTCTGTCGCCTTTGGTCCAGGTAATCCGTGGCTGAGGGTGCCCGGTTGCGCTGCACTCCAAGGTAACACTCTCTCCAACTAGCACTTCAGTATTTTGTGGGTGAATCACAAAACTTGGCCGGGCTGTGAGAAATGAGCAACGTAGCTAAATATGACTTTTAGCTCACATAACACTAATTTAGTTGAATATTGCAATAGTTTGGGGAATCTAGGGGTTTTTTTAACAGCTCTGTTCCAACATACTTCTAATCTTGGTGCAAACAATTCCTCGTTTTAAGCCTAATCTAACTGCAGATATTTATCAATATCAATAGATAAAAAATAAAAGCTCACGTAATTGCACTGATGTTTTTTATTAAGTGCAATTTTCAAACATTTTGTTCTCATTTGCTGATCTTTATAAAGGTCTCTCCAGAGGCATACACACTGAGACCCAGAAAACAAACTGGCTAAAAATTGCTATAAAAGCACAAAAGGGCAAAACTGATTAAGCTACACTTAATAACTTTTCCCAACTGCTTGTGTGCTTTGTGGTGACATTTTAAGTTTACCTGGTACTGAATGTCAAAAAAAATTTTCTCACAGCAAAGCATGGAATTTAAAATTTGGCGCTTGCAAACACAAAGCACTGGCCAGACAGAGATTCAGGTCAAAAAGGTCCTGAGCAAGGATGGATGCAAAGGGCATGCCAGAGCTTTCATGAGTGAAATGAGAGCTCTTCAGAAGCCTGTGGTTTTCAGGTATCCAGAGTGAACATTATTGCACTGAGCAACATCCCAATGCAGCCTCTTTTCCTAAACCTTCTACAAACAGACTATCAGCAGAATTGCACACTATAATAAAGATATTAACTAGCTGATTTTCATTTTTGTTCTGGGGATATTAGAACTTCATGATGTATTTCTTAAATAACCCAAGCATGAGAGATGTACGTCAAGAACATACAAAGCATCTTATATTTAGCAATCTTACTACCAAAACAATTCTCTGAATGCAAAATTCAGACTTGATGTTCTTTACCTGGTGACTCAAAGTATCTGAGAGTAACTTCCTGAGTTTTCACTTCTCCAGCCACATTTTTTGCCATGCACTGGTAAATGCCTTGGTCTGTTTCTTGAGTATTCTGAATCATTAACGTGCCATCATCTAGCAAGTTTAGACGGGAATCTTCTTTCATACTGAGCTCATTACTGTGAAGAAAAGAATCTGCTGGAGTTAAAACTTTAAATCACAAGCACAGAAAGCTGCCAAACAATAAAACCCAAAATATAATACCCAAAATAAATCAGAGCTGGGGGAGTGGGGGGCAAGTTTTATGGTGTCAAGTAAATTAATAGAACTTTGTTTCCTCCTAAAGAGGAGAAGAAGAGGAAAACCTAAACCCAAACCATTTTGCTAACGCAAATATTACATCTTCAAAATGAAAAGCCAAAATACTTTTATGAGTAAAAGCTTACAAGGAAAAAAAGTGAACAAAACACACATACCTGGTTTCATTTTCTTTCAAGGCTGTATGAACAGGCAAATAAATTTAAAATGTGTCTGCTAGAAGCATACAGCATAAGTTCAACACTCAAGATACTTTCTACTAGGAGAGGGGTTAGTTGCTATAAAACCATCTTTGTGCCAACATCTGTCTGGATTGCTTGAGGAGCACTAACAATAATTCGTGTATTTATAATATGTACTGGCTTGAAACATAAGTTAAGCTCAGAACTTCCAGCGATATCATGGATATGTTTCTGTGACATTAGCTAAGAACAGTTAGGGAATTTTATTAAAGGAACTGTTTCTCTCTCCATCCCTCACTGTATGATAAAGAAAACGAAGAGAAAGGATGACATCTCACCCCCTATGTACAAAACCCAGCCGGACTTCTGATCTGTTCAACATACTGCTCAACAGGTCAATGGCTTTGGACTGAAATCTTGCCATATTCAACTACCTTGCAAAGAGCTTTGCTCTCATTCATGCAGCCAGGAAACAAGCCAGAGTCAATAATCCCACACCCCAAGCTCAAATTTCTTCTTAAAACTCTTTCATATGTGTATTCTGAATACATGTTTTCTTTGTTTATTATAAAAAGTACGTGAGCCAAAGAAAATTTTAATGAAATAATTATACCATCCAAGTTCAAGGCTCTGTTCTTGACATGCTCCATAAATACTGTGCCCTTGCTACACATGGGATTCTCACTGACATCAACACAAAGTTACAGAATCAGGACTCTAAGTTTTATCAGCAATTATCAAATTAAAATGATTCATTTGCTAATATAAAACGTGAGGGAATATATTTTCCATGTCAGGTTCTCTATTAGTATAAGAGCAATATTAAGCCAAAGTCTGATTAATCCAGTGGTAAACTCACAATTCATATGTCCATTGTGTGCTCACATCAGTCTAAAGGGAGGCAACGTGCTGCCATGTGGCTGGTTGAGCCATGCTGTGCCCAGCACTGCTGGAGGGAGCCAGGCAGAGCTCCAGCAGTGGGCTGGACCTCAGGCTGCTGAAAAATACATGGCCTTTATAGGCCCTTCCCTTCATCCCCCAAGCAGTGAGGAGAAGCAATGGAGAAGGTACCCAAAGAGTTGTGCCTCCTCTGTCCTTAGAGGCTTTTAAAACCCAACTGGATAAAGCAAGCTGGTATGATCCTGTTAGAGCAGAAGGCTACCTCAAGACCTCCTGAGATCCCCTCCAACCCGAGTTTCCCTACAATCCCATGATATAAGCAATTCCCTGCTGGGGAGCCTGGAAATATATACAACTCTCCTCTCCTGGAAAGGACCTACACCTTTGAAGAAAGCTCCAACAAGCAGGAGCTGGGGCTTAAAGCATACCTTCCTTGAAACCTAACTCTTATCCAGCCAAAGTCCCATAAAAAATAGCATTTACTCTGCCTCAAAATGTATGTGAATGCTAGCTAGCCCCCTGCAAACGGTCCATATTGTATTGCCTGGTACTTACATAGAAACGATTTAGTTTCACAGGTGCGAGCAACTTTGCTGGTATAGCTACAACTGAAAATCTTACAAGTAGTATTAAAGTCAGAAATTAATATTTTCGAAAGTTATCAGCTTTCTATCAGTCTTTAGTATTACTAATAAAACAGATCTGGACTTATTACTTCCTATACTTCTTTTAATTACAACATGTTTCTGCTGAAACTATTGCATATATTAGCACGTAATGCACAGGGACATGCACCCAGAAATGTACACACACTCAGACAAACATACTTACATCAGGTTTCTCTCTTCCTCTTTTTAAACTTACTTGTTTCGAAGCCAGATAATTTCTGGTTTAGGATTGCCTTCAGCTCTGCAAGTGAAGTACACTGTATTCCCTGAGGTAACGTCCACATCCTGAGGCTCTGATGTAATTCTTGGCCTCTCTGTATCAACAATAAAATGTATAAGGAACTCTTAGTTGTTTTAAAACTGCTAAAGAATGGTAAATAAATAATTTTCCATACACCTTGTAGAAAACTGTTTTTCACAAGTGTTATAATGTAAAATATGTATATGCCTAATCAGGGTTAAATGCACTTTTCCTTATGCAAAAGGGACTGCAGGCTTTCTGACTTCCTCCATTGTTCTTTGGGACCTTTTAGCAGACTGGAAACAGACTGTGAAAATGTGTATCAGGTTTTAAAGTAGCTCTTTTATTTATTTGAACAGAGGTTCAATTTGCTTATGAAGGAAAAACTTTAAAGCAACAGGCACAAGTGCCATTTAAAATAACTTCCTTGAGATAAGTATCAATGCCTAACCTGCCTCCTACAGAATAATTTGTCCAGCTTGTTTCCTGCAGTTTCCATATTCAGGCTCCTTAGATGTGCAGAGAGCTGGTAGGATGCCATCTGAATTATTCTTCCAACAAATCCCCTTTTTACTAACTTTTTCAAAAACCTTGTAGACTCCTACAACCATAATTCTCATGATCAAAATTATATCCAATACATAACCAAAAGGACAATTTACTTATTTTATATCTTATCTTCAACATGTGACTGGGCAGGCAAATGCCCATAGCTTGATGTGAAATCTGGATTTTGATTTTGGAACAGAAGAGGTTTGGGGCTTAGCCTTGGGGTGCCCACAGGGCCAAGTCTTTGCACCCCTAGACTGAAGGAATACAAACAAACAGATTGTACTAGAAATGCTTATCTATTAATCCTTCAGTGACAGAGGATTTCAGTGCCTATCATTGTAAGTATAGCTGAGTAAAAAGGAGATCCAGTGGCCTAACCCCAATTCCAATAAAATCAACAAGAGTTTTAACAATAAGATCTGCGAAATTAGGAGAAATTCTGTACAGCTTCTTTCTTCCCTTTCCCTTGTGCAGAATACAGGACAGTATTAACATAACACTAGACTCTAGCTGACAATCCTTTTATGATCAAACCTAAATATAAAAAAGGAAAAATAAACTCTGGATAATCACACCGAGTTCCTCAGGGAGAAACTTCAAACATGGCTCCATTTGTTTCATCAGAGAAAGGCTGAGGGGTAAAAGCAATCAGTTCTGTCAGCAGCAGACAACAACTGGGGAGGAACACAGGGAGATTTATGGAAATAACCAATATTGACCAGAGGTCGATAATTCTAACCCCCCAAAAAAAGTTTAGGGACATTTAATACATTAAGAAGCCATCAGGAAGTGGCAAACCCACCACAATTAAGTTCTTCTGGTGTTATTGTAGCCACTGATCTTCCTTGGATCCTTCGTGGATATTCACAGGTAGCTGCTGCTTGAGCGTTACCTGACTCTGCGTACGTCTTCAGCAGCTCTGCCAGCCACAGGATTTCACAGTCACAGTGAAGAGCGTTTGAATCCAAACGCCTGCACGAAACAAGAAAGCAGCCACAGCCCCTGTTAGCAAGCTTCCACTTTTTTGCTAGGATCACAGTGGTTCTGCAATACCAGCACCACATTTGCCTGTTAATACAGACCATGGGCAGTATAGAATACAGGTGATGGTCACTTGCTAATACGCATTCTGGCAGTCTTTAATATAAAAACACATTTTATTTTCACTGCATGGGTAGGACTATGTTCAACACAGCAAGCATCTAAAAATCGTGTGGCTTTTTTAACCACACCATTCAGTGAATAAATTGGGTTTTATTTAGATATTATACAGACTTTGCTTAAATAAGGAACCTATACCATTCTCCCCACTTTTTTTTTTTTTTTTCTGTTTAATACTTATTATTGTAGTAACTTCACAGCTAACCTGACATTTTTACAACCTTCCACTTTGCTGATCAGGGAACTGAGACAAAGACCCACAGTTTTATTTGAGCATTAAGCTCTCGCTGAGTTCAGTAGGTCAGTAACATTGTAAAGCACCTGACTATTGCAGATAACGAGTACCCATAAATTCTGTTGACTTTCTTTCCAGTAGTGAAGGGCCCTGTTACTACATGGAGCATGGCACTTTCTGGTGGAGGGCCGGCCTCCAAGGAAAAGAAAGCATTAAGTACAGAAATCTGTACCATTAAACATATCTCTCTATAGAGAAACTGGAAATAAAATTGCATGGCAAAGGAAACTTGAGTTTGGTGTATCTTCAGGGGTAGTAAACTTTTTGATAACTTTAACTTTTTATATTTTTTCATCCTCTTGTATAAATGCCCAGATACTATGTCTTCCCTGTTATTCTATGAAAAAAAGACAAGAACAAGCAAAACTATTCCAAAAGTTACTGTACAAAAGTCTCTCAGTATATTGGATGTTACTGGTACAATTTAAATCTGGAACATGAAAGTCACAATGTGACCTTTGGGGATAAGCTGTCCCAGGTCAGCTACTCCCAAATCAGTCTAGCCCGGTGTTGTATTCCACTAGTAGCCACTATTAAAATTCCCCTTTACCTAGGGATTAAGTGAAACATCATCCCTTTCTGTTCACTTGAACTCCACAAGAATTTAAAGGAGATGTAAGCAAAGGAGCTATTACTGGAAGGTGCACACATCGACAAAATTTACTTCATTCTGTCTTTCACCCACAGTTAAAGAATCATAGAATCATAGAATCATTTAGGTTGGAAGAGACCCCTGGGATCATCAAGTCCAACCATCAGCCCTACTCTACAAATTCTCCCCTACACCATATCCCCCAACACCACATCTAATCAATTCTTAAACACAGTCAGGGATGGTGACTCCACCACCTCCCTGGGCAGCTGATTCCAGTGATTGACCACTCTTTCTGTGAAAAACTTTTTCCCAATGTCAAGCCTANACCAGCACCCCCAGGTCCTTTTCCGCCAGGCAGCTCTCCAGCCACACTTCCCCAAGCCTGTAGCGATGCATGGGGTTGTTGTGGCCCAAGTGCAGGACCTGGCACTTGGCCTCATTGAAGGCCATGCCATTAACATTGGCCCATCTATCCAGTCTATCCAAGTCCCTCTGTAGAGCATCCCTGCCCTCAAGCAGATCAACATTCCCACCCAACTTAGTGTCATCTGCAAACTTAGTGACAGTGTTTTCTATGTCCCTATCGACATCATCAATGAAGATATTAAAAAGGAAAGGCCCCAATACTGAGGCCTGAGGAACACCACTTGTGACCAGCTGCCAGCTGGATTTGTTTCACAGCTGTTCCTAAACTAGAAGGACCACCTTCATGCTACATCCCTTGCAATCTCTTTCCTGGTGACTCATTGCCCAGGGCGCCCTCTGCACTCCTCCTGGACAAGGGGTATGGGTGCATCACTGCCTTTCTCAAAACAGAAGTCTTGGATCATTTAAAGAATGCTTATCCTAGATCAGTAGACATTCCAAAGTGAGGGATCAAAACCCCTCTGAAAGTCACCTCACTATGGTACACCTGAGTTTTCTAATGCTACTGAGGGAGTAAGAAACCTCTAATTTTCCAAGTTAATAACATTTCAAGAAGAACTGGCTTCTGGAGTTGGTTTTAAAAGTAATAACTACATTCTTGAACCATTAAGGACCTTTTCATAACCATGTTTTTATCATCAGATAAGGGCGAGTAAAACAATTAAAAGAATATATCAAAATAGTCAAATATGGAAAGACATCACAAAACACCCAATAAGGCACAAACAAGAGGAAGAAACTCCACTAAAATAAAATAAAATAAAATAAAATAAAATAAAATAAAATAAAATAAAAATAAAAATCCACAAAGAAAGATCCATGTATATTATTTAGTCTGTAAAACAAGACTACATGATTACAAATAATTCCATGTCAGAAAACAAACCAAAGCATTTAGTCAGTCACTAAAGACAGTAGGATATTAAGCAATGGTCTCAATCTATGTACATAAACAACTGGAACACTGCTTAGGAAAAATTAGTTAACATTTAAAACGATTGCAGAATGAAAGGCATTTGCAAGGAACATAAATATTGCAAGATGAGATGCAGTACAGTTAAATTATTTAAGTTGTCTTTAGTTCAATAATAATTCAGTTTACTTACAGTCTCTTCATAGATTTTAAGTGACTAAATGTTCCAGGAATCAAATGAGCTATTCTGTTGTTATGCAAAAATCTGTTAAAAAGCACAGAAATATGCATGTAATAATTCCAATTTTTAGACTCAGTCATTTCATCTACAGTTTTTTGAAAGTCCATTAAGAGAAAGTAATTTTACAAAACAACAAATAATTGAACACTTTTCAGCAATTCATTGGATGACAGTTTTTAAGCAGCCTCCAATGTACATTTGCTGTATCCATAAGGAGAAAAAGAAGCCATGAAAAGACAAAGTGACCAAAAGGAAGGGAGTTCATAAGCATTCAAATAAAAAAATAAAAGAAAACAAAAAAGATAAATCTTCTGATTCTTAATTCATAACATTTTAGGCCAAACATTGATCACAGCATTTTGGGAAATAATTTTGCATGCTCACTCCTGCATGCCTCTAAGGTGAGCCTGACCAAAGTGGTCTTGGGAAACACTATGTAACAATTACAATAACAAATTTAGATTAAAAATAATCTACAGGACTGATAAAAATATTATTTGCCAGTTTCAAACATCTGATTTCATTCAAACAAAGAAGCAAGCTGACTTCTGAATCTTACTCCAAGAAAAACAAACTTACAGCCTTTCAAGTTTTGGAAGATGGGTAAAGGATTCAGGTTCCAATGTCTCTATTTGATTAAAGTGCAGATACCTGAAAATATGTTAAACAAAAAGAAAAATACTGAAACCGTTTTCTTAATGAAGTTGAAAGAAATAAAGCATCTGTTATTGTTTACACACCAACATATCTAAATCTGTTCTTGTTTACACACCAACACATCTAAATGGTGGTAGCAAAGTAGGGGTTTAACTTCTGTTACCGTCTGAAACCTGTGCTTGAATGAGAAAAACAAGACATGACACACAAGAAGAGCTTGCCGACCACTATATAGTATGTGTGTCCGTCTCTGTGTGTATCCGTACATACATGTGCAAAAAAAAAAGTGTTTGAAAAATCATTACTTTGGAGATTTTGGAGGTACTATTATGAACACTCTTTTGCCACATCTAATTTTCATTAGTTTGCACTTTTGAATAAATACAAACAGAAAAAAAGAAAGTAATGATTATTTTTTTTTTACAGGAAAGTGTTGCAGGTTGGTTAGAAAACATTTATGGTTTCCAACAGAACAACATTTTTAGGGGCAACTGTTTTAATTGCTATCACATTGAGTGAAATATTTCAAAATTTTCACTCTTGAAAAAGATTTCAAAAGATCTTGAGAAGTATTCTGCTCTAGTCCATGAATACTGGCATTTAAAGCTATGGACACTCTCAAAGGCCAAATTCATAATATAAAACCAAGTTTGGTTGAATTTTGTTTAGATTTAGGGCTTCCCAGCAACTGGTGTACAATAAACCCCCACTGCTGTGCTCTGTTGATGCTTATGGAAGTTATTACACAGCAACAAATATTACACAGCTGTTAATCCTGTAAAACTGAAAAAGTCTAACACAACAAGATTATTAATCTGTAACTGCTGTGAAAATGGACTGTGAAAAAGAATCATTCCAGTCTTGGCTATGTCATGGAGGTAGTTCATAACTGTAGAGATGAGAAAAAAAAAGAAATAATTGGTAAGACTTGCACAACGAACTGTGAAAATGTTTATAAACTTCAGATCCTGGTTCTATGCAACTGTATCCAAAGCTCCTACAGTTTCCTATTTGATCTCCAAAGAACTCGGAAACACCTGGAGAATGTGCATATATAGAAATCACTGTGGGCTGAAGAACGAGAATGCTCATCATTTAAAAACAAAGATAAAATCATGGCCCCCAAAATCTCGGCAACCAAAATCTCCCGAAAAAAAATTAGTCCTTCAGCATGAAAAGCAGAAGGATGGGGGTTAGTCCCTTGTGCTGGAAACACCACATGCGCTCTACTCTATGACCTGAGCTGAATGGTTGCAGTGGAGAGAGGAAGGGGGAAGAAGCAGCAATGAGGGCAGCAAGTGGTTGTGGCAAGCCCCGGGAGGTGTGTGTGTTTGGGCGGCCAGCCCTGTGCCTGGCAGCATCCCAGACCCCCCGCCAGCAGCAGCATGGACTCAGCACGAGGCAGCGAGCGATGCCAGGAAGCAGCGAACGCGGACCACAGAAAAAGCCAATAAATCAGCACAGATGCAACCAGGCACATTGGAGCACCCTGCTTACTGCCAGTGCAAACACGTGGCCACGTACTGTAGTGAGCATAAGAGTATGATCCAGTTTGCATAAGAAAACAAGAATAGCGTGATCATGCTACGCCTGCCAGTCTTCATCTGCCTTTTGAAAATACAAGCCAATTGCATCTACATTAAAAAAGACAGACATCTCAAAGGCAGGTACTTCCTTCAAGGTTCATTAAAAACACCAGTGGAGAATAGAGAGACTGCAGTCAGGTCCAGCCCTGAGGAAGGACTGGCAGGACAGGGCCAGTATCTGCCCCGTGTGCAGGCACAGCTCGCCAGGAGCCAGGGGCTTGCCCACCTTCACAGAATCAGCAGCAAGGCAACATGGGGATCACTGAAGTGGAAGAGGAAGAAGTGAAAAATGAGGCACAAATACAGGGTTTATTACTTCTTCTGAAGCAGCTTTGGTTGTGGCAAAAATGACATGCACAACTTCTTGTGCAGTCAACAAGATTTTTTTTCTTTTTTTTTTAAACTTTAACTTAATTCTACTTGCATTTGTATGATTCCTGAGTGCCTTGCAAACACATATTTTATTCTTCCTTGGCAATGACAAGGCAAGATTTGTAGGTACAAGTAATACCTCTTACTAGAGCAACAAATAACATTGGTAAAAGCAGACACATTGAGGCACACAATCCCTTCTTCACATCCATGGATCAGAAGTGAGATTAGCAAAGAGAGAAAAAGAAAGGACACCTCTCTCAGATGCTTTAAGTGATGCATACATCATTGTATGTATACATCATTAAATTCAAAGCAACAGCTCATAACTGCTGCTTAGTATTCAAGACTACTATAATTAAAGTTGTAAAGAATACTTTATGTGCCTGAAAACTCATCTTGTTTTTCCAACCAAATTAATCAGTCTAATTAAAACATTACTTCCGTTATAAAACTTGCCTTGTGTACAACCTCAAACCATCAGATACAACTACAGTAATTCAGGCATCGAAGCATATTAAAACTGTTAACTTCACCTCATCAGAATTCATGGTGCCTCAAGTAGCTCAACAGAATCAACTCATGAAGTCCAACTGGAAAATATTCTTAACTGCTTCATGTGGCAAGTGAGTTGAGCCTTGCAGGTCTTTAAGTTATGACCTTAAAAATGGCCTGAGCAACTTGTCAGGCAATTTGTAAACAGAACAAGGTGTTAAATATATGGGCACAGTAATTAGCAACAAGTGTACTACAAAAATAGATACAGAAACCAAACTGCATTGTAAGTCAACAATAGAGAGTACAAAATCCTTGGCTTTACAACCTACAATTTAATCACACTTTATCACTTTCATTCTTTTCTTCTATATAGCACATTAGTGCTTTTCAAAGGATTTTTATTTTAATTAATATCATAATTTCTTGGACTGGAAATTCACCTCAATGTCTTTATAGCCATCTTTTATGTTCAGAGTATAAAACCCTTTCAAAAATAGTAGTAGTATGTATTGAATTTGATATTAAAAGACTTTCAGCATGGAAATTTAAAGAAAAAGCATTTGAGAGTGATTTTTAAATAGCCTTCTGTCTTTCTTTTTTAATTCTGAATTCACAACGCAAGATAAAACAGAAGGAAAGGAAATCCTGAAAGGAAAAAAAAACCAAACCAAACACACCAAAAGGAAGATAAAGATTTGATCAAATAAGCGTGGTACAGATTTTCTCTTTGTTATTATGAATCTTGGAGGGTGAACACTGACATCCAGTCCCAGTGGCATTTTTTACAGCACTAAATTTAAGATTACATCTTCTGTAGCATAATATTTTTGTAGAGAATTACTTTTATCATGTATGTCAATTGTTCATTTCTAATATTACCTCCACATCTTTGGGGAAGTATTTACAATCCATTAGTTGAGTATAATCTATGTTCTAAATATTTAAATGGCCTGTTTGCCATTTGATTATTTGAAAGAGAATGAACAAACATATTTATCTGACACTTATCAAAGACCTTTCCCTGCCCAAGGGTATAACAAAAAGTAAAACACTTAAACCGCAAGGAAGGATATTTAAATAATATGTTAGAGTAATAATAGAAAATATTGGAACAGGATACTTAAGGAGGTTATGGAATCCTATCTTTAAAGATTTTTTATAATAAGGCTAGATAAATATCTGTTTCCAGTCATTTAGGTTTATTGTCCCTAACTGATCATATTTTAGAATAATAAGAATTTGTAATTCTCAAGGCCCCTTTCATACATTTTGGCCTTGTTTTTTAATTAATTCTCTCTCATTATTCCTTCCCACGGGTATTTCCAGCAGCAATGAGACTCTCATCAGGCTCCACTGTGTTAAATGTTCATAACTGTTCACATACGGTTATGCAAAAACCAGGAACTCTTTCTAATTCAGAACTTTAAAAAAATCACAGCAACATTTCAAAGCTACTGAAAATTGAATTGAGGGAAACCAAATTAATGTTACAAGCTGCATCACTGTATGTAAGATTGCATTTTTATCTATTAATTCCCCCTAATATATGCACATGTGTATACAAACTACAGCATAACTCTAGAAACACCTTATAGAGAGCAAAATTAGTCTATTAATATGACAGTTAAAATAAAATGCATAATTAGTATTCCACTAATATTAGGTAAACAGATTTAAATAATTCCCTTAGTATTTGGGGATCCTACTAGTTAAGGACTGCAGAACAAACTTTTTATCCCTGATACAGAGAAGTCTCAAGCTGAATCTCAAAAAATATAGTAGTAATTTGAAAGAAAAGCAATGTACACACATCTGGAACTAGACTGCATTTAGAGCCCAATCTTAGGATCCAAATGCCGCAAACTCACAACCTCCTAAGCCAGGTATTTGTGACATTCCAGGTGGGATTCAGTTGTCTGAGTACTGGCACACAGAGGCATATAGCGGTTGTCTAAGTCCAAGCATATAGAGGCAGCTTTTGTTGCCTTTCGGGTGCTCTGTCTGCCTTCCAGCTGCTGCTCCAAAAAAATGCAAGTTTCCTGCAGCTTTGTGTCACATTTGCCAGAGCCAAACACATGTCTTGTGGATTTAACATGCTCTAAACTGGTACTCCTTTTCATCAGCTGACCTTCTCCCTTCATGCCCTGCCATGACTGAAGAGTTAGGTGACGAAATATGTATGGCTCACTGTGTTCAAACATCTAAATCTGCCAAGTTTTTTCAGAATTTACTCTAACACAGGCAAGTTTCAAGATCTGATTCAAAGATCTTATCCCCTTGGCAGAAATTTCAGAAGAAAAAGATATTTCTACTACATCAGCAGCTAAGAATTCTGCATGGAAGCTTAAGTAGGATCCTGCCAGAAGGAGCAAATACTGGCGTTTTTCTTCCCTTATACACACAACAGTCCTCCTAAATGAAACTATATTTACAGCTTCTCTCAAAAAAAAAAAACAAAAACCAAACCCACCCAAACAACAACAACAAAATCCCCCAAACAATCCCCAAAACAACCAACCCCAAAACAGAAAAGGGTTTGCTTTGCTATTCAGATTGTTTGCCTTTTTTTTTTTAAATATCAGTTTCATCCTGATTTATTGGAGTACAAGAAATGACTATAAATCAAATCTTCCCCCGAGATGTGGACCACAGCATCTGATTCTGAGAGTTCTGCTGAGAACTAAGAGTCAACAGATCCAGTAGCAAAATGCATTTGGTAACTTAAGGCCCTGAAAACCTCAAAAGCAGAAACATTGTACTGAGCAGTCACTACAGCCTGAGTCCATACAAACTGAAGTTGGAGGACTTGGGAACTTGTTCACTACGCCTACCTTTTGCTTGACTTTAACTTGACGACCCAGTCTTTCTCCAAAAGACTCAGCAGAGTCAGAACATACTTTTATGCAAAAGATGTATGACAAATCTCTCATAAACTCTTCTAAACTCTCAAATGAGTACCCTCATATTGAATTTACTTCCAAGCCTGCCACTGGCTTCCTGTCCTGCCATTTTCCCAGCTGGCGAGCCTTCTTTCTAAGATCCACCCAGCAGAAGGCCTCCAAAAGAAGCAAGCTTTCTGATGTGCAACCCACAGCAGAGCAGCAACCTCCCCTGGCAGCTCACCACACCAGCCACAGGCGCTGCTTGCTGCAACTGATGCCACAACTCAAGTTGACAACTAAAGGCAACTGCTGCCATGACTGAACAGTGACCATGCCAGGCTCCATTTCTGTAATTCCCAGCCAGAGATGAGACTCAAACACTGCTTAAAGCTTCATTTCATATGGAATAATGTTGATGACTCAAGTCTGAGCTGAAGCTGATAGTGTGATCTCACTGCAGGTAGAGAGGCTTAACTGCAACCTAGCAAGAAAGGACATTCAGAAGGTGTTAATATTCTGAAGTGATTTATGTTTTTCAGTCATAATATAGGTCAACAGAAAATAAAGCTGAAAAAAAAACCCCAAAAATTAATTGCCACTTGCAGCATATCAGGCTTGTGGCATGGGGCAGAATATTCTTTTGGAAGCGTTAATAATTCAATAAATGGGCCTCAATATCTAAAATTCTACACAGAAAAGAATTGCTATTAGCATGCAAGTAAGCTCTACCAGTTGCTGTCAATATGCTGCAGTAGTCATTTCTAGAGTAGGAGGAAAAAGAGGAGAAAGGCATTAAAAAACAAATGTCATATTTATGTATGTTTTATAGTTATCACTTTTGTTTCATGTAGAAACTCTTCCTTCAAAAGGCACCTATTGCCCTCTAAAATGAGCTTGTATGATTTGTACCTGTCCAAAGTGCCATTTTATGTCAGACACACACTGTTCACTAATATCCACTAGAGGTTTATTGTGCAAGGAAACTGCTACATATCCTAGAAAAATTGTAATACACTGATAACTATCCAAAGTTTCAAAATTTGTGTTGGTCCAAGAAGGATATTCAGCCCCAAAATTTACATGCTACAAAAGTCATTGTTCTTTGGCAGTGAAACTGTGCAATAGCTACACGTTTATAGCTCTTTCTGTTTTTCTAAATGTTAGCATAATGAATGTATAGCAATGCTTTCCAATTATAAAACATAACATAGTTAAACCTAATGGAATCAATACAATCAGTTTCTGTCAAGCTAAGGACTGCGGTTTTCACTCTTTTCAATAGGAAATTAGTCTTCAGCCATTATACAGGAAAGAGAGTATGCTTTTAATCAATCTTCTAGAAGACATTACTAAAACATCTACATCAAAAAGTAAGAGAGTCCATAGTTTTTAAATGTCTGTATATGGCAATGATTAACACATATCAATAATAGTAAGAATACTAAGGGTTTAGTTTTAAAATCTTTTGGTTTTTTAATATAAAAAAAAAAGGGTTAAACTTCAAGAGACTAATTTAGCTTCAGTTATGCTGCATAAAACAAATTAACTGCGGTAGTCAAAGACACTGCAATGTTATAAAACCTATAGAAATTAAATCAGAATCTCTCTCTAAGCAATACACATTAGTTTTCAACATTTTACACAATAATGCTTCTTCTTCATCAAAGCTATGTAACAATGTATAGGGACATCGGGAACGCAAATCACAAATAAGAGACAAACACAGAAATGAGGAATCTGACACAGAGATCAATTGTGTTTTTTCACATGCAAATGATTATGGGGCTCTCTGCCCGACAACCCAGGGAGTGCAGACATGCAGAGCATGCGGGCAGGATGTAGGGATCATGGCGTGCACTTTTCCTCTGCAGGGGAACCATGGAGATGACAGCACAGAAGAGAAAAGGCACTTACAGTTGTTCTAGAGAGGCAAGTCCTTTAAATGCTTGCCTGTCAATTGACTGGATTTCATTCTTGTACAAATAGCTGAAACAAGAAACAATCAGTAATATTAGTACACAAACAAGAGCTACATGAAGGTGGAAAAGAAGAATTAAGTTGACACGTGAAGACAGTTTTTCAACTACATATTAGGAAAAAAAAAATACAAAACAAAACCTAAACACATACACATAAAAATACTTCGTCCTTGAGATTTCACCCCAAATGTTTGCCAGGAAAGGCAAAAGTTTGGGACCTTATAGGCCCTGAGGCTGCCACCCAGATGATCTTGGGCTTTCCAGTCCTCACTTTTATTACTTACTGTTTCTCTGCCCCTCAGTTTCTTGATGGGCTTGCCAAAAGTCAAAATAAATTCAACTCAGTGGGACAGAATTACATCAGAAATGTCTTTACCAGAACACACTGGGGATGACATTGGTCTCTTGGCTTCTATAAGTATCTCATCTGGATACTGGTACAAATTTTCAAATTATAATGGACTAAGTCTTTTTACTGGACTTGGAGAATAAACAGTGAAAATTTCTATAACACTGCCTGTGTCACATTTTGAATAAGTACGGATATTGGTATCGCATCCATAAAACAGCATTGTATGTGGGTTTTATCCCTAGGTATAAGATGGACATTAAGTCCCCATTAATACTCAATAATGGAAGCAGAACAAACATATACAGAGTACCAGTATGTTAACGTGTTGTCTATACCTTTTCTGCAAAATTAAAATAAATAAGGATGGATCAGTGTATGTGCTCACGTTCATCATGCTTTTAACAGCAAAGATGGTTTAGTGAGAGGGTGTTGGAGAAAAATCACAGGGTTTAGCTGATGACAGCAGTTTCTGCCTCACGTTCAATGTTGGTCACTCTTTTTGTGTTAGGTTAGCAACAGCTTCACGGTTAAGAACTTTCTCACAATTATTTGACAAATGATTTGAAACTCAGTTATTCAGGCACAGATTTCTATGGAAAAGTGATGAAGAGACTTTGGATCACAAATGGCTTTATTAGCAGGCGTTATTAGTAGTGGTTTTGGCCTCTCCATTATTACAATTTTCAATAACTTACTGAAAATAATACAAACTTCTTTTGATGCCACAGATAAAACACTCGCTCTGCCGGAGTTGGTGGGAGTTTTTACACTGCTTTGACAATGGGCAACATTTCACAGTAGGCCCTAACAATGAAAATATTTGCAGATAGCTGATGTTCAACTCATGACAACTTCAGGGGAGTTATATGAAGTGCTATGACTTTCCCCTCAGTGTTTGCTGAGGCTACAACACGTATCTGGAGACTTGGGTGTGTTTAAGTAACATAGAGATGCATTGTGCAGATGCTTGCCACAGGATATTAACAGAAAGGAAAAATACATAAGTATTTGAAGAGAAAGATGACAGAATACAAAAGGCAAATAAGTAACACTCAAAAAAAAATTTTATGTTTTTCTAAAATGCTACTGTGCCTAAGAAGTAAAGTTTTGTAAGCAATGCACAAGTCTTTAACAAAAACATTCTCAAAATTTATCCCAGTTAAATTAGCAGAAAACAGATTTAGAATATAATTAGGGGAAAAGTAATTTATCATTTAATTTACCTAAAAGCTCTCTTACAGGACTGAACCATTAGAATTTTACAAAGAATTAATAAGCAGTGGATTGAGATAATGAAGGAATATATTCTGTTAAGACATTAAATTATTTTCTGGCAATTACTACTAACAGTTTTCAGAGGAGTTAAAAAAAATAGCATTTTTTCAGAAACATAAGCAAGGCTGATAGAGGCCAGAGGTACTGGTCACATATTTGGTAAATGAATGAAAAAATACTTAGCAAACTACAAAAGGTAGCTTTAATTTAAAAGTTTGCTAAATTTCCTACAAGGATAATTTCTGTTTAGGTTTTTTAAA
>VZTM01006675.1:267-11244 GCA_013400555.1 Jacana jacana | reverse complement strand
TACATTCGTTCATAAAGGAGCTCCAAAGATAGCCTGTGCTGTCTGGGGCTTTCTAATACCTGAAAGGGATTTAGCTGCTATGTTCCCCCGAAAAGGATATCACAACTATGAAAGAAACAGCTTCAGTTGTTTAGAGCAAAGTACACATTTTTGTTTACTTCCCCCCCTCCCTTGGTGGCCATTGAGAGGCAGCTGAAAGACGAGCCTGTAGAATGTCAAGTAAGCTATTAAAAAAAATAAACAACTAAAAGATTTAAATATGATCTTTCTTCAAGAGAAGCACTGAAGCAAATAATTGGCTAAACACACCAAAGGCTGTGAGAGAGAATTTTCAAACAGTCTGTTGTCTCCATTAATCATCCTAATTATGTAAAACCTACACATTAGGTGACATGCAGTGGCAAACGCTAACTTGCAACCCAGTCTGCAGGTGTGAATATTAGCAGACCAGGTCCTACATTATTGTGCTTTATTGCATCCAACCGATCTGGTAAACACACATGCTGACTTTGAAAGGTTGTGGTGCTTTTGTGTATGTGAACTTTAACCCTTGCAGATATGTTTTCAAGAACTAAAAGTAGTAAGGAAACCATAATCCACACATTACAAGTCCCAAATTTAGGGCCTACTATTTTTCTTCTAGATATAAAATTTACAGTGTTTTAGGCTGTGATCTTGCATTCAACCAACTCGAAGTAGGTGCTGACTAACTAGATCTGCTGCAGATTTATGGGACATATTAAATTTATTATATATCATAAGTTAAAAAAGAATTAACAATGTCCATTCTTATTTTAACACTTTAATTCTAGTAGTTTAAAGCTATAGGATCTGCTGGCAGAAGGCATAAATTTACACAAAGCTGATTTTTTCCGTTCAACTATGAGTTAATCATAAATTGATTATTAATTAAGTGTTCTCTATTTGACATAAATTTCTTTTTATTATTAACTGCAGCTCTGTATTGCAGAGTAAGGAAAAATGCATAAAGGAGAAATGCATACTTAAGAAAGAATGGACTTTTGCTAGTTTTTAAGATAAAATTTATAAAATAGATGAAATTGAAACTTTATAAAAAGATACAACTATAGGTCAACTCACTTTATTTAATATATTTTAATCTGCCACATAATGCTTAAAGAAAAATACCTAAGAGATTGACAGGGAAATGTGTTTAATAATTACTAAAATATTCCTACATATGAAGAAAATGTAGAAACAGCTAGCAAAGTCTTTGAGTGGATACATCACAATATCTACATTTTAAGTTATGCAGGACTGAAGGAACTCAACATTTTATGTTTTTCCTGGCATGTTTTAATTAGCATCCAGTTTAAACTCTTAAGCCTTTTATATTTTTAATTACTCAAGCATCTAAATTATTTAATTTGAAAAGAAATCACCACCGCTAGGTACAGTAAAATAGTTAATTTACTTAGAACATTCTTGTGTTGCTGATAGCTTTGAGATTTCATGTGGGATCTAATAAAATCAGTTATAATCTAAAATTGATTTTTTTTTTTGTTAGCTCTAAATGCAGGACCTAGTCCATACTTTAGTGCTTTAACTTGCTTCCATTGTCCTTGTCAATGAGGTTTGGGGTTGGTCTTTTTCGAGTCATTAACTTACTAGTTTTCATCCCTTGACATTTTCAGTCCTGGTTACACTGAACACTTCAGTAAATGATAACCCTAGAGCATCCATTGACATTTTATTGCATGTTAAAATCTGAAAAATTTGTTAGGCAATTACTAGCTGGAGGACTAAAGCCAATAAAAGATGATATATGTGATGTATGTAGAGGTGTATAATCTGTGAGACCCTGTGACTAGGTACTCATTAGTTTTCTCTCTGAAGTATTAAGCTTTGCTTAAGATGGTATATTTCTGGCTAATCTTCAAATGTGTTTTTCTATCCACTGCGAATGCACCAGGAGTTCTTATTTTAGTATATTCTTCTGCTTACAGTACACACCTCTCCTTTATGTTGGATGTCAGTATTGGAATGATATTTTAGGGAAAATTGCTAGATGGACAAAATTCTCTAGTGGACAATTTATAAAGCACAGACAGCTCCTCATCTTTCAGCTATCTTGTTATATGACTCCAAATAAATATTCCCTTGAAAGCACAGAGATTATATTTATGTTATTAGAAATATGATGATTCGCACAAAGGCCTTAAAAAATGAGACAAACTACCATTTTTCTCTGGTTACAATGGTATTTAAAAAAAGCCCTCTCCGTATGTCAATTATCTTCTTATTCTAAAGAATTTCACTAATATTTAGTGTCTCTTCTTCATGACTGTGTATAACGAAAATGAGATTGTGCTCATGGCATTTCAGTGAATTGTCTGCCATAGTAAGCCTGAATATTAGCAAAGAACTGGAATGCCTGGGCTTGGAATCTCAGCTTTAGGAAGGTAGAATGTTATGAAAAGAGTAAGACAAGTGGGCGTAGGAGCAAAATAAAAAGATACTTTTTTAAAATTTTAATTAGAAAAAATAATGACACTTCTCTGCAGAGAGACTGTAAGTAACAATATATATGGAAAGGACTCTGCATAGGAATATAGTGACAAGGCGTTTGCTTGAAAGTATAGACTATGGCAATATATTAATAGATCAGAATACTATTCTTCATGTGGTCACTTTTTCATTTTGCTAATGAAATTGTGTTATTTGTAGGTCTGTGAAACAAAATCTTCAAAGGATGCTCTGAAAGAAGTTGCTACAAATGCATTGCTCTCTCTGTTAGCTGTCAGTAAAAGTGCCCAGAAATGTGCTTTGGAAGGTGAGCATTTCAAATTATATGTTAAATGATTTATGGATCAAATGCTTGCAAGTGTTTTATATACTTTTAAAATCATAATGGTTTTTGCAAAAACAAAAGTCATAGTTTTCATTGGCATTTTTGCAGATTTTTACAGAGAAAGCTTATTAATAACTAAAGCGTTCAGCTACAGATAAAATATTATGTTGTAGCCAGTCTAAAAATCTGTGATTAAATCATAGGTCTGTGTTGGAGTGAGAAGAGATCTGTGAGCTTTCACTGCTAGTGGCATATTCATCCATTCAAAAATGGAGGTTTTATACTGACTATCTTCCATTTCTTGTTTCACTCTATGCCAGTACAAGTTCGTAAGTGAAAGTATGCCCTGTCTTCTCAGTGCTGGCTGTACCTGGACAAGAAGAGACTTTTTCCTTAGCTTTGTTCTTCCCTGCCTCTTTGTTTCCTTCTTCCCACTCTACTGTTTAACTGGGACCTTCTCTCCTTGTAATGCAACATCTTTCAAGCCTCGGGTTTTTACTTTATAGCAGCAAAGTTAAAAAAACACTAATCAAAGGCTTTTTATGCCCACTAGAACACAGGAGAGACTGGTTAATTCGCATTTCTTATGTCTTATGTACCATGCATTTAATACCTGTTAATCAAGCCCAAGTGCAGGTTGTCTTCAGTGTTTTCCCCTTATTTGTGTCTGTTGGTTTCTTCAGCCCCTCAGGCACGTCAACCACACCACTCAGCTTCTTGTTACCTGAAGACTTGCTGAGGGTACACTTGATCCCACTGTTTATGCCTGTCATTGATTAAAATGTTGAACAGTACTGATATGAGGAAAAACTTCTTCACATTGAGAGTGACTGAACACTGGAACGGGCTGCCCAGGGGGGTTGTGGAGTCTCCTTCTCTGAAGACATTCAAAACTCACCTGGATGCGTTCCTCTGACCTGATCCAGGTGTTCCTGCTCCGGCAGGGGGATTGGACTGGATGATCTTCACGGTCCCTTCCAAACCCTGATATTCTGTGATTCTGTGATCCCACTACAGAACCCTGAGTGACACCACTCGTCACTGATCTCCATCTGCACAATCAGCCCTTCACCACGGCCCTCTGGGTGTGACCATCCAATCAATTCCTCATCCACCAAATGGTCCACCCATCACATCCTTGTTGTTGTGGAGGACCATGTCATGGTCTTGTAGCAAAGAATTTAGATCCCAAGAAAAGTGCCTAACTCAACATTTTGCACTTTGAGTCACCACACTCAGATGCAGCAAATCTACTGCTGTTAGGGAACAATTGGGTAAGATAAATGCATGCCCTAAACTCTTGAAGTTTCAGCCTTCTAGACAGCATCATTGAAGATAAACCATACAGTTATGAGTTGCTGTCCTCTTTCTCCAAAATTTTCCCTTTTTTCCAAAATTTTCACCTTTCCCTCCTCATCTTACCAGTCCTTCCTTTGGGCATTCCACTCACTGTTGCAAGAGGACTTGAATGTATTTTTCTTTCTTTAAATTATTCATCTAGACACTCTGTCTTGGAGAATGTTAGTTACTTCCTGATATTAAGAAGATCACAATATATCATGAACTAGCAGAATTTGGACATCTGAATCCTTAAATCTCAGTTCCAGAGGGTAATAGCAATCGAGATCATTGCAAGAAATGTATTTTATGTTTCATGAAATATTTTTGATTGTGAATAAACTTTTAAATATTAATACTTTTTTGTCTTCCAGTTGATCTGATAGACAGCTGTATAGAAAACATGAAGCATATTCATGCACAGCTGAATTTGGATGCCCTAAAGCCAGGGAAAGCACAGAAGAAAAAGGTAACTATAGAAACCAAAAGACTGATATGATAAGGCACTTCCCAGCTCTTGTTTGTTTGGTTTGGGGTATTTTTCTGGAGGTGGACACTGTTGGTATCTATCATGGGTAAATGGATACTGGGAATTCTTTAAGATTCATTGCCAACTTGATTATCTCACACAGTCACTCTCCCACCCAGCCTTATGTTCACTAGGTCTCAACTTCCTTTTCCAGGATGGAAATGAATGCTGGTTCAGGAAACTTAGGCAGCAAACTACATCAGCTCCTGCTTTGCAACTGCTCAGTTACCAGTCTTGGGTGTTATTGGCCAAAGCCCCTTTGCACTGGTGTTTCTCTCCATACATGTCCCTGGTCTCCAGGTTCTTCTGCTTGCAGGGTTGTTCCTCCAGCCAGGATCTTCACATTCTTCTTTTTGGGCCCATTTCTCCCTTTAAAAGACTATTTCTTTTCAAGAATATGTTTGGTGGTTTTTTGCCACCAGCTTTTTTTTCAAGACCTCTAAGCTCCTGATAACCTAGTCAAAATTTATGTGCAAGGTGCAATACAGGATCATCCTCTGAGTAAGTGGTTCTGTCTCATGTCTTTTCATTAATTGGAAGATTCAGGACTTCTCACTTTTAGTCCAGGTTATCAGAGTTAGCAACTAGCCCATTCTGAATGAAGCTAGCAGCTAGTTAGCAACTAGTTCAGTTTCAACCATTCACACATATACTTGTTCATCCATTTGTCACCTGTCAGTGCTCAGAATTTATTTTAATTTAGCCTACAACAATATCTAAGTGTTTCATAGCTGGACTCAGCCTTGTTTCCACAATAACAATTTTTTCAGTTTCTCAAGTTTTCTTTCCTGGTGTCTTTCAACCAGTGCTAGCCATTTGTTCTTTTCTGTTCTTGTACCAGTCAATCTGCCTCCCACTCAAAGAACAATTCTAGTCTGCTTGCACATATAAGTCATAGTTTTACATTCTCTACCTTTTCATATTAACTGGCTTCCAATTCTCATTTTTTTCTGTTCTCCTGCATACTTGGTCTGGACATTTTGTCATCAAATTCAGTGGTCCCTGGCTTTAATTTCTTGTCAGAGAGTTGTTTTTATTACCTCATAATTGTTTCTTCCACTGCCTGTACTTCTCATTTCTTCCCTCCATTCACAATTTTTTCATTTAGCATATTTTTCAACCTTCCTTCCAGTTGCTCCAGACTCTGGCATCACCCAGCTCTTCCCACATGTAAATGGAGATTATTTCTTACCGTCATGCAACAGTTTCATAAGTTTTCTGTGGCAATCTGCTTGTTTTCTAACACTTTCATCTAAGAGAATTATTAAAATATAGACAATAACCTCTACTGTCAAGTTTGATGTCTTGTCCACTCCCACACAGACAAGAAATTGAAGAGGAAACACCTTCCTGCAGGATATTTCTGCATTTTTGGCTTAATAGTGTTTTTCTTTGAGGCACTGGCACAAACAGACGTTAACCTTGATTTGTGAGAGTGTGGAACTGTGTTTTATAACAGTGAGCTCTTAAAAGAATTTGAGTTTGACCCTGATGTTTGAAGGCTACAATATTTTTTTTCTCAAGATCCCCTAAACACATTTATTATCAGTTCTTCAATGAGTGGAGGCTGAAGGGTGTTATGCCCTGGATGTGTCCAATAGTGCTGAAGCCAGCTGGTTCTTTATGTTTCTAGGGTTGAGAGAGGGGAAGTTGGGGACATTTACTCTTTTGCTATATGTAGAAGGAATTTAAAACTTGAAGGACATTGAAGGAAAGGAGCCTCTGAGATAGGTCAGAAAAATTAATATTTAAAAATAAATACATTTTTTAAAAGTTTATATTTAATTAAGAATTCTTTGAAAGAGATTTGCAAAAGACTTTATGGCAGGATTTCCCTGTTGAGCTGGGACTGTAGGTAGCTACATCATATGTAAGCGTGCTGTTCATCATATGTGGTGTATAGCAACAAGCAATCTAGTTTCATGTGAAGGAAGCTGAGACATTGCTCTCATGGGCCAGTTTAGCTGGTCACTCACAAAACTGCCCCTTGGCCCACTGTTTGGCCACTTGGCCAAATTTATGAAAACCAGACTGACAGATGGCCCTTCCTCCCCTGAAAAAAAGAAGGGAGAGGAAGAGAATAAAGAGATGTACAAGTTTAGAACTAACTAAACTATTTTAATGAAGTATTAACACTAAATTAAAACAAAACAAAAGGAAGAAGATAATGAAATAGATACAATATATACAAAACCGTATGAAGCTCCCGGGATGACGATCACGTCACCAGCAGCATCAGGAAAAGTCCCTGATGGGACTTGGTGACCGACAGGAGCTGGATTCCAGCTCTGGAGTCAGGAGTGCTCGGCTCAGGATCAGAGGCAGACGGACAGACAGGGTCCTCCTCAGACGTCAGCCACTGAAGAAGAAGACTTGACCCTTTGATCCCTCAGCTTTTATACTGAGCATGGTGCAGATGGGATGGAATACCCCAGTTGGTCAATTTTGGGTCACCTGTCCTGTCCACTCCTCCCTACAGATGTGACCCCTCTGTGCTTTTCTGCTTCCAACCCTCCAATGGGGCAAATGACAAAATTCCCTGCCCTTGGTTGTTACAGCAATAGGTATAAGCAAGGGCCTCCCTGCAGACCATCCCTTGGTCTAATCGGGTCTTATCACTGTGAGAGAGAACAGTTTCTGAACAATATGCTGTTAATTTCAGAGTTGAGTTAGTTAGATGAGGTCCAGCTAAAAAACTAAAACTGTACAACAGAAAATTGGTTCTGTTTCACCTCTAACCAGGACACCCACTTCAAGGTTGTCAAGGTGAGGTTATCAGAGCTTCTTTTCTTTTTCTCATTCTTTTCCTGTAACTGTTGGGAAAAATATGTTTCACCTAGCTTCATTCTCAACAACTGAAGTATTTTACCTGATATTCCTTTACTTTCACAATAATTACTGTGATGCTAACCAAGGGCATGAGGAGTATTTACAAGTAGCCAAGCTCTAAAAAAAAAAAACCTCAAAATTGGTTCTTAGTAAAAAGAAAGATATCCTAAAATAAACGTATAAAAACAGTGCCATCAACACAATCTATAACTTTTTCAACCTCCTAGGAGTTTACACATTAAGTATAACTTGTAACTTGTGGCATTTTATAGGATTTAGTGCTATTTGTATTTATTACATAAATTAATAAATACCAAAGTTCTTGAAGGAATGTCTGGGAGTTAGCATTTTATTTACCTAAAAATGAGACAAACCAGTCATAAAAGGCATTTGTAACGATGACTTTTTCATCTACTACATCTTACTTTCATTAACCTTTTTGAGCTAGACTTTTACTTCATCTCCAAATGTTATCAACTGTACATGATATGATCTGTCAGCAAGCATCGTTGCTTCACCTGGTCTGCGATTAAGCATGACTCCTACTTTACATTTTTGTCCCTTTATGTTTGATAAAAGAGAAATAGTCTCTTGTGAACAAGCTTATTGCAATTTGATCATCTTTCAGAATTGGTTTAGAACGTGAACCTTATAGAAGTTAGATCAACTATCACTGGCTTTTTAGTGTCACAGCGCTGTCGTGAAGATAGATTTGTTTGTTTGTTCGTTTATTCATATACATGAATCTCAGTATAGTACCTCACCACCCAAACGTCTGTATTTATCTTTGTAATATCCTTATCACGTTGGAAACTATTTCCATTATTAAGGATAGGGAACTGAGACACTGGGAATATAAGGATGGATTGGTCTGACCAAATATAGAGATCTGCAAGACAGAGCTACTCTATCCTTGTTTTTATCCAAGGAAGGAAAATAAGTACTTCTAAGGAGTGATTCATTTGAGTTGTTTTAAATGTCTGCTGTAGGATGGAATAAATACCCAGAAAATGTTCCCACCCATTCTTCATTAGTTGTAAGAGAAATGAATCTCTACATTACAAGTATTTGGCCAGATTAGGGCCCCTAGAAACAGTATCTGTGGGTTATAAAGTGAGATGAGTCTGACTCCGAGTAACTGGTTAAAACTGTCTTCAGTATACCTGTTTAAAGGTAGCTGAGATGAATCCTACCTGAGATCAGAAGAGATGTGACCCAAATGTTGATGCCTTAGATTTGCACCTCTCATTTGAAGTCGCTTTCCTCTTCGTGCAAAATTCATTCTGGTTTTGTGTTGATGATCTTCAAATATTTTTTTTCTCTGGATAGGAGGATAACCTCATCAAGCAGTTAAGGTGTTCTATGCAGCTCCTCAGAAACTGCCTCTTTCAAAATGATGAATGCAAAGTGAGTATTTTTATACTGAAATAATGTGAGCATATTCAGATAGTGAATGAATATCATTATTTTCTTTTTTTTCTACTACAAAATTATTTTCAAGCTGGCTAAATTTAAGCTTGATATTAATGGCAAGAAATACTTCAAGTTTCATCATTATTCCCACTTCCTAAGAATATTTTATGCATGCATTAGGAACTCAGTGTTCATATTGAAACATCATCTCCCAAAGGTTTCAGATGGCTACCATCCTCTGTACCCACTTCTGCTTTGCTTAAATCCATAATTCCAATTTTCAAAGCCAATACTGTGAAAAATGGAACTGGAGAAAAGTGTGGAGTCACAAGAAAGACGCGTAGGAGATATAATTTGCGCCTTGGAAAATAGTTTCATCTTCTTATTCTTTTCTCCCTTTTTCCACTTCCTTTCTCAAAGACAAAAAAAGCCCCAAAACCCAAGCAAAAAACAAATCTTAAATAACAATTTGCCATTTTCTTTTCTTTGGGTTAAATTGCACTAATCCTGCAAGGCACAATTTTGTTTTCATCTTTATTTTTATTATTATTATTTTCTTGCTCAGAGTCTTGTTTTGACTTTCTTCTTTTCATTTCACCTTCTTTGTTTCTTTCTCTGTGCTTTTCAGTTTCTTTTCTCCTTCAGTTCTTCTGTCTGTCTATTTTTTTTCCATTAAAATACTCCATTACTTTTCATTCTGTCCTGTACTCTTTCTCTCTGATCACTAGTCTTCCACTTCCTTGTTGCTGATACCTTTTGCACATTCATTTCCATTTTATCTTTCACAGTTTATTGTGTGTTGGCATTGCGATACAACTTGTGCTACTTTTAGTAAATGCATTGCTGGAACCAGGGGATTTCCAGACCTCCCTATTGAGGGCGTGTGTTTACCTCATTTTTGTACACAGAACATCATGTAAATTATGGGCTTGGATAAGCCATCTGGTTATCCCAAAGGTCCCCATAACTTGGTAATGTTATAATCTCAGATAAGATTTTTATGAAATATTTTTCTTGTTTTGATCAGGGGTCTGCAGAGCCAGTTGCTTGGAGGAAGGAAGGAGGTTGCTGATAACCGAAATTTTCTGTGGAACTGTACCTTTCCATGCTTTTTGAGTTCCAAGAGTTAGTTCAGTTGGAGTAGCGTAAAACTGTAGAATAGGGTGTTCTTGAACAATCACAGTCGGAACGAATAAATCTTTACTTCTGTTTGCATGTGTCTCGGTACTTAAAACGTGTGCTGGTTTTGACTGGGATAAGAGTTTGTTTCTTTACTGTTGAAAGGAGGGTGTCAGTTCCTTCCAAAGCAAACCTGTGGGGCACAACAAGATAAAAAATACATTTTTCTCACTTTATTTATACTTCAAAGTAGTTAATAATGTAGTAGTTCAAATTCTTCTCCCTGCTCTTGTAGATGGCAGCACTCAAAGCTCATCTCATTCCTGTCCTGCATTCACTATGGCCATGGTTTTTAATAGACGACTCCTCAATGGACATAGCTCTGCATTTGCTTTGTGTCTACACTGCAGACTATCCTGAAGGTATGAGAGTCACTCTGTGATGTGATTCATCAAAATATTTAACTGGAATAATTAAGACAGAAAAGCATAATAAAGGGAAAAGAATGTTTATTAGTACCGTAAGAGGAAAGTCTAAAAGCACTGGTCCATCAAAGTCTATCAAGTGTTTTGATTTTGATACATTCAAGAATTTTGTTCAGATCCTGTTTGAGTCTGTTGTATTTAGCCAGAGTACAATTGTATTAAAGGATCAAACAGTATTTAATTCAAACCCTTATAGTGGAGGGTTATACTGAAAGCCCTGCCAAAACTGAATAGTATACTGTAGAAATACTAGTCTAGGAATTCTGTCACAGAGAATACTGTATCAGTACTTGACACAGTTTGCATTTCAGCCCTGACTGAGAACATTCTGGTTTCAAAATATTCAATAATCTAATTTAATTCTGTATTAATTTCCTTTCATTTATTTATGCATTGGGCTCAGTAACCTGTATCTACCTAAAGTATATTTTTAAAAATTATTGTCTTCTTCA
>VZTM01006672.1:14640-35319 GCA_013400555.1 Jacana jacana | reverse complement strand
GCTATTATTTCTTGCCCTGGTGGGTGTGCTTTCACAGACAACTGTGTATTAGTACAATGCTGGAGGAAAGAGAATGTTAAGCTTCCTCAATTTCCCTGAGAAAAACACAACTTTGAAAGAAATCAAACAGCTTGCCCACAGGCTTATTGACCAGTTAGCAATAGCAAAATTATCAGGTGATTTATGTAATAACTCATAAGTATGTACAGGCATACACAGTGAAATGCGCATGAACACATTACGGTTGGGTAAGCAGTAAATAAGGAAAAATAACAACTTGCATGGTGACATTTTTATTCTTATATCCTAATGCAGCTATGCAGTTTTCAGGGAACAGAAATATCAAACACAACAGAAGTGTATTTACATTGAAAGGAGTCACCGTAGTATTTATGATGACTGGAAATGAAGAGCAAGTGACTAAGGCAAAACTCTCACAAATGCAATGAGAATACATTGAGCCCAAAGAAGCCCCAGGCCCTATAACCTGTCACCAAATATAAGTTATTTATTTGCTTTGTTTGATTATGTGCAGGATGTGATCAGCTGTAACCGTCTCCATCACCCCAGGGTAAAAAGGAGAGGATCATCCCTACTCCAAGTGCAGTGGGAGTAAATTCAGCTCCCGCAACCTGGACACTCATCTCCACAAGCCTGGGACTCACAATGCTAAAAGTAAACTACTGCAATGGGAAATGATAAAAAGGTAGAATTTACAGATCCCTTTTTCCAAAGGCACAGTTGGTTTTATTCAGACAATCCCACTTTAGACCATGTGGGGGTCTTCCAAATCCCTTCCTGCAAGTGTCAGTCTCCCCAGAGCAACTTGGTGTGGAGCCTGCAGAAGCTACACCCCTTATTTGCAATTTAGCCACCTAATAGTTGAGTAGCATGTCTAGTTTCCCAAGAGAGACACAGCACAGAAATTTATAACAATATGAACATTCCACCTGATCAAAAGGGGAGTCTGGTTTGAACCAAAATAAAATCATTTTAGGAAGCTTATAACCAGAAGTCCTTTCTCCCTTCATCAGGTGCACTTCAGCTTCAAGATAAAATGTCACTGGGATGGACCAGTAAGGATAGGAAATGTTCGCATTAGGATTCCTAGCTATATCTTATGCAGATTATTTTCAGTAGCAGGGCAGAAATTTAATCCTCATGCAAACTGCTAAACTGGGTATTTCTTGTCCAAGTCCCATGCCAAACAAGTCTCCCAGACAATATGTGAAACATGGAGTGGTGATGCTGTGGCAGCTCTCGGAGTGTGCTCTCTGGGACTGGGCTTCTGGAAGTCCAGGATGAAATCTGGAAGCGCACCTGCTAAACAACAAGCTCAAACATCTCAATGGGCCCCTCAGTTCTCTTTTTTTCTTCCTCACTGATCTCCCATTATTTCTATTCCCCAGTTCATGCTTTTAGGAAACCAAAACCAAAACCAAACCAAACCAAACCAAAAAAACACAAACAAACAAAAAAAAAGAGAAAAGAAAAAAATGAAACTCCCAAATTGGGGTAAATACTATTTCCATTCCTAGTTTAACCTGATTGAAGCTAATAATATAAAAGCAAGCATGAGTTTTCTTCACAATGCCTTGGCTTTTTGCAGTATCTTACCTTTCAACATTATTTGTTAATGTATTCTAAAAATCCATTTAAGCCTTAGTAATTGTCAATAATGAGCACATTATCATGAGTATTCCTTTACCTAAAACCTTTAAAAAGGAATAGGTAGGAGGGAAAAACAAAAGTAGCAGATGATTGTTGCAGATGATGTTTGAAGCTGGACCCCAGAATCTGCTTATAATTAATCTGATGCTATTAATTCTATCACATTAATTGTACAGATATGATTAGTTACTTGTGATTGCACTAGGAAATTTAAGAAGGAGGAGGTCAAGCCTCAAATATTTTCTTTCTTATTAGAGAATACAGAGATAATCCAGGATTTATGGAGGTTTTTTGGCTTTAAGGCAGTAGCTACTGATGGATGAAATGTTTTATGTATTGGAAAGGGAAGAAACAGAAAAAACAGCAATGCATTTCTGCACAGTCTCTTGAGCGAAAAGCATAAATGTCTAGTTATTATTTCTGATTTGCTTTCAACTCTTCAACTCGAGTTTAAAGATGCTACAGAAAGATTAAGCCTTAGAATTGTCTGTCTCAGATGTTATAGATGTAAATGTATTTCATTAAAGAAGGAATGTGTTTAAATAGGAAAAGTAATCAAGTGAAATCTCAACTCATAGACATCAATGGAAGCTTTCACATTGCTTTCAGTGGAGCCAGCTTTTCACTGAGACATTTCATTTAGAAATCAAGTCAAAACCTCTTTCTTTTTCTCACGTCTCTGAATTGCTGGGGGGGGGGAGAAAAAGAGTCACTGAATATCACCGAACAAAGAAATATTAAAATTCCAAATGATTCATGTTCAACTGTGTAGCTCTGCCAGTGAGACAGAAAAATGGTTTTGGAAATTTCCCTGCGTCTTAGCACTGTTATTAGCTGTAGCCCCTAGATGGTGCTGCTACAAACGGTCTCACAAGTCAACTAAACATAGACAATTAGACCTAGGAAAAGCTATATATCATTCGTGGTGAAATCTACACCAAAATTTACCTTTTTCTTTACCTAAGTGTTCATGCTTAACATTTGATTGTTTTAGTGTGTTAAGGAGTGTGCAAAAATCATACTCATGAAAAGAATATTACATTATGTTAAAGGATGCCAAACTTCATACTAGAAACGTGAAAAAATCTGCATCATCTTATGAATCTTTTTTAGTGTTACAGGCCAATTATGAGACATAATAGTTTAAAATAAATAGGGGGATTTGCAGTTGGTGGGATTGACCTCATGTAACTTTCAGGATGGTGTTCAGTTCTATATTCAGACACAAGAATTTATATATCTTGATGTGACCTATATGAGCTTGTCGTTAAACTAGTGCTCCAATGGGATACAAATCTCTTGCGTTACATCTGCTACGGCCATCAGGATGTCTCCATTATGTCAGGATATCTCAAATGGTACAAACATTCTGTATATACTCAACTGAATCCTGATCCTAAGTGAAATGAAATCCGTATGTAATTTGAAGTCACTGAGGAACTGAGTAAACATTACTGGAGAGCATTAGGCTGGAGATTCTACCCCTCTACTCTGTGCTTGTGAGACCCCATCTGGAGTATTGTGTCCAGCCCTGGAGGCCTTCAATATAGAAAGGACATGGAACTTTTGGAAAAGGTCCAGCAGAGGGAGGGCCAAGAAGATGATCAGAGGGATAGAGCACCTCTCCTACAAAGACCAGCTGAGGGAGCTGGGCTTGTTCAGCCTGGAGAAGAGAAGGCTCTGGGGAGACCTTAGGGCACCCTTCCAATATCTGAAGGGAGCCTACAGGAGAGATGGAGAGGGAGTCTTTGAAAGGAAGTATAGTGACAGGACAAGGTGTAATAGTTTTAAACTGGAAGAGAAGAGATTAAGATGAGATACTAGAAAGACATTCTTTCCTGTGAGGGTGGTGAGACACTGGAACAGGTTGCCCAGGGAAGCTGTAGCTGCCCCATCACTGAAGGTGTTTAAGGCCAGGCTGGATGGGGCTTTGAGCAACCTAGTCTAGTGGGAGGTGTCCCTTCCCATGTCAGGGGTGTTGGAACTTGATGAACTTTACGGTCCCTTCCAACTCTAACCATTCTATGATTCCCTGATTATGCATATCCAGTTATGCTGGAGAGATTGGAAATCATTGGTGGAAGATAGCAAAATATGCTCTTACTTATGCCAAAACCAAAGTACTTTCATAATTTCATTGAAACACATTACACTGTAGTACAAAGCCATCGGCTTTGATTGTCTCTCTGCTTCTTTTCCTCCTCCTAAACTATAAGGACCAAGCTCAAGAGACAAGCTGACTTTAAAACCTAGTTATTAAATTTGCTTGAAATCATCTGGAAAGAGAATAGCATGCAAAGAAACCAAACTATAAATATGTTCCTTGTGAACAAGTTTAGGATAAGACATTGTCATAGTCAGAAAGTTGAAGAAATGAGAGATCTGTGCACTGAAGAAGATAATTTCTTTTCCATGTCTGGCCATAAGCTTAGACAGATGAGGTAACCAACAAAGTGTAGAGGAAGGAGTCTGTTAGTATTTGCCAGCAATAATTGTGCCCTGATGAAAATGTAACTTGGAAAGAGTGCTCAGGTGTATTCCTCACTGGGAGGTGATGACACATATATACTTACGACTACCCTAGAAGACAGCATTAGCCTGTGTTGTCTTTGGACATCATAAATTTGCATAAGAAAAAGCCACTTAGAGGAAGTCCAACTGATCATCCATTGTGCTGAGCATTATTCACAAGCACAGAGGGAATGCAACAAAAAAAATTGAAAATATTCTCCTTTCTCAGTTTCATTGTTTTTAGAGCCATTTTCTGACTATCCTTATACGAGGTTTTGGAAGAAACAATGTCTACTGAATTTATGGCAACATAAGATCCATCTGTATTTTATACCACTATGTTGGAGCACCAGAGGTTGTAAGTCAGTTGTCATCAGTGTCCTATATTACCCAACAGTTTTACCTGTTCTTTCTCCAGTGGTATTTTGATATTTTGGAATTTTTGTTCTGATCTGTGAGCATGTAGGTGAGTGCATAGCTCATGTAAGTCATGAGAAAAGACCAAACAGTAAAAACAAATACCAGCACTGGTATCAGAGATGAGTCTCCTCCGTCCAATCTTCCTCCAATAAAAGCATAAAGCATTCTGAGGCTGAGTAGGTAAGACACCTACTATATAAAATACAAAAATGTACAAATAGACACTGCATATCTCTCTCTAGATAACTCGATTTCCTATAGAACTGAGAAGAAAAAAGGAATCAGTTAATGTTAAAAAGTGCAGATTTTTTAAATGGTAATCATATTAAAAGAAAGATGAACATCATCAAGACTGTTTTGGGAAGTAGATCTGAGAGATCCGAACACCTCACGCCTAGCAATAAATGCAGGTGACATCAAGTGCCAAAGGAAGAAAAATATCTAAGACATCTACACAAACATCACATTTTTACAGGTTGAGCTAAAAGAAAACTATTATGTCATACAGTCCATCTCTACCTAACCAACCCATATGAATAAGGATCCATTTTGGAAAGAAAGAAAAAAAAAAAGATGTCTGTAAAATTCCACTGCTTTTCTGTATATCCTGATGTGATTTCCATGAATTTGGGACATTTTTCCCTTGGTCTGTCCTTTAATTTGCCATGATAAACCTGCAGCCTCACTTAGAATGGAAGTGAAATACAGGGTGATATAAGTAAAAATGACAGGGACATGCCAAAAGTCCAGGGATACTTCATACAGCACCTAGACAAAGTTTTTTAAAATATTTTCTAAAGGCTAACCTGTCTCTAGTCCCTTCTCCCACAATGGTTGTAATGTTATCCAAATGAAGGTCATTCCAGTTGAGCAAAGGGCAAAACACCACAAATATTTCTTTGCAGTATGATACAAATAAATCAGATATGTTCTCCATCACTTGAGCAGGATCTATAGTGTGAGGTTAGGATTTAACGATATATATCCAGTCCACTTTGTATTTACCTCCAAGGTAAAGTAGCGATACAGCTGCTCTCAGGGAAGCTCTCTCAAAAGGCAATGAGTTTTTCTGGCTGTTTCTCCTGGTGTGGGCTGCACCACATGCCAGACTGGGTTAGAACCAGAGGACCAGAAAGCACACAGTCTGCACAGAGCAGGAAAGTTTAACATTTCCAGCATATAACCCCCCAAAACTGGTGTATGTGGCACCAGTGAGGCTGCCCCTCGAGTGCTGTGTCCGTTTTTGGGACCCTCACCAAAAGAGAGAAATTGAGGTGTTGGAGCATGTCCAGGGAAGAGCAATGAAGCTGGTGAGAAGTCTGGAGAAGGTCTTATAAGTAGAGGCTGAGGGAACAAGCATTGTTCAGCCTGGAGAAAAGTTGACTGAAGGGAGACCTTATTGCTCTCTCCAGCTACCTGAAAGAAGGGTGTAGCAAGGCAGTGGTCAGTTTCTTCTCCCAAGCGACAGCTGACAGGACAAGACGAAATAACTTCACGTTGCACCAGGGGAGGCTTAGGATGGCTATTAGACAAACAATTTTTAACTGAAAGGGTTGTGAGGCATTGGACCAAGCTGTCCAGGGAATTGGTGGAGTCACCTTCCCTGGAGATAATTAAAAAACATGTAGATGTAGTGGTGAAGAACATGGTTTAGTGATGGACTTAGCAGTGCTGGATTAATGGTTGCACTCAATGATCTTAAAGATCTCTTCCAATCAAAACAATTCTGATTCTACAGTTGCTTTGAGATAATACCACACTGCACAAAAACTGGGCCTGGCCCCCACTCAATCCATACCAATGCAGAGATGCGGATAATCCCCCTCTACATGCTACACTGAGAAGACAAAACACAGAATAGAGCATGGCTGACTCTCCTGTAATCCTGTCTCTTAAATTTTGCAGAAATGAGGTCTACATCCATGTATAGCCTTTTACTGCACTCCCATAGGATCAGATCTGCAAACGTGCATATGAGATTTAACCACAGCACAGTCAGTGGCTTTCACTTCTTGAGCCCTTCCTATTTTGTCTGCACTGTGTGCACTACACAGCATGCTCTTCCCATGGGTTAAACTGGATTCCACTCCGGCAGTAATGCTGTAGCTGTTGGCTGTGCTGCAGAGAGGGTGCAGCAGGAAAGGGCTGTACAGCGCTTTGGGGCAGAGATCTGCCTTCCCTCAGGTTATGGCTTTGGCCAGGGCCAAACATTGAATATGTAGAGAAGTAAAAGAAATAGGTCTGTTGCAAAATGATCCTTTTTTCTCTACCTCTCACACTGTGGGAATTGATTTAGGATTAGGTGACAGGTAAGACCAGTTATAAGGATAACTGGCAGTTTGAGATATTTTTGTCTCCAAGGCCTCTGGCACAGGTTATAGTTAATGTTAGTGATATAGCAGAATTAAATGTGGGTCCATCTCCCATCATTAGGAAGCCTGACTTCCCACAATAATTTTTGAAGCTACTGGTAGCCTGGTTTCCCATATTAATTTTTGTGGCTATTGTGTGACTTTGACTCATTAATGACTAGAACAGAGATGTGACTCAAAGTGGGGGTTGGAACTTGATGATCTTTAAGCTCCCTTCCAACTCTAACCATTCTATGATTCTGTGATTCTAAGAGTATTTGTGAATGTGTGCATGAAAAAAAGCAAATATTCAGGGTATGACTACCTGGTGGATGGTTTTGACAGCCAGGTACAAATATTATTTCAGATTAAGCACTTTGTGTAGGACTGATCAGATGAAGCTCCATGTCCACAGCCAGATTTCCTTTCTGTATTGAGCAGTTGTCAGTACATACTTGTATCACTCACTCCACAATTATAAACATAACAGCTGTGAGTCACACAGCTGGCACTTTGATACCTGTTTATTTAGCCTCCACAACACTGCTAACCAAAAACTATAGATGCCCGATGAGAGGCTCATGAGATATTGACATTCTCCACAAAAAAAAAAAAACCAAAACCAACCAAACAAAAAAACCCAAAAGCAACAAAACCAACCAACCAACGAAAAAACACACACAAAAAAAAAAGCAAAAAGCAAACAAACAAACAAAAACAAAAAGAAAAAGAGCTGTTCCACCTGAGCTAAGGTGAGATAAAGATATTTGTTCTTATCTGAGCTGTTCACTCTGTGGACAGAAACGCATTGCATGCTAAGTTCAAAGCCAAGACTATGATTTTACCAGAACACGGAAGGATTAGTGTCAGAGTTTGTGTTTATGAAAGCATTTATAAAATGAAATCAAAGCATTAAACTTGGTGTTTGTAGAGTACAAAAGAAAATGCATTAGGTTTTAAATAGACTTTTAAATACAGTTATCTAAATTGCATGTTATGCTCAAAAAAGCCCCATTAGTTTACACAATCTGAATAAATGAACCTGTATGTATTTTTTCCAATCTTATGTACAGTTTTCTTTAGGTTTATACATGTTATGGGCTCAGAAGATATCCTTCCCTCACCCGCCTAGGTATTGTACTGCATTTATCCTCTGCTACATCCTGAACAATATCACTATTCTTTGTTCTGCTGGCCTGTCTCTGATAATAACATATGAAGCCACTAAACCACTTAAATGGGAACCTTAAAGCTCAGACAGGCATGTAAAAGTAAGAAAGAAAGAATAACTCTCCTAGCTTATGTGATGCAATGTGATCCTTTAGAAAACAATGTGCTTTTTCTCTCCCAAAGCTGCAAATGGTGGTCATATCTTAAAAGGCTGAACACTCCTCCCAACCTTGTAGACCTGGCAGATGACAAGGATGCTGGTGTTGACTACCAGACGGTAACCCAGACTTCCAACCTGTCCAGTCAAATTGAAGAAGGTGTGGAAAGAAATTGAAGCTCCAAATCCAGTATCAAGATAGTGTCTTGGCTTATACAATATGCAAATCATTTCACCATAATTGCAGCAATGGACATTAGGAGTCTGATGCAATTTAGAATATTTAGAGGGCCTCAATGCGTAAGAATGTATAAGATTCTGCAGCTTTAACACACAAATTATGCCTACTTAGTGTGACTGTAAAAGAAAAATGATGGAAACTAGAAGAATAGATGGAAACTAGAAGAACTTTCAAAAAAGAGTTAACAAGATATTCTAGGAAGTCCAGGTTGGAATACCCTATAAGATAATTCATAATATCAGCACTAAAATCTTTGGTTTTATTTATTAGTGGAAATTTGCAAATTACTCCAAAATAGAATCCTAGAGTTTATTAACACAAAGTAGGAGTAAATAGAAAATCAGTCTGTTTCTTGTGGTCTGTCATCTAGATTTCCAAGGAAAACAGTACAAAAGAACAATTCATTAGCATGTCCCAAAAAGGGTAAAGAAAATACATTCAGGTAGCATGTATGACACCAGCTTTTAGGGCCAATACTTTAAGATAATGGATGCCACTTTACACTACAGGCAGTAGGCATACTTGATGTTTTAAAATCCAGCTGCCTTCATCTCATTTACCTATTAGTAAAATCTAACGGAAAACAGTACAGAGACCAAAGCAATGAATATAGATGTTTCCTTAAATCCAAATTATTAAAAGGGTTTGATAAACTGGGTTATATTAAATTGGTATGGTTATTGCTTGTCCAAAAGTAAATCTGCAGCTGGTTTAAATGGAGCTGTGTTAACAGACACCACTGGAATATTCTGTGCAAGTGAGAAGAGCCCTTGTTGCTGTTCATCTTCAGTAAACGTGCTAAATAAACAAGTGGCAACTGTTTAATATGTAATAACTTTCTTTCCACTGTCTTTTAAAATCAACTTGAATGCTCATTAGGGAACCTAAACCGAGATGTATTAATAGGAGCGTCACATTTTCAGGCGATAACCCAACCATTAGCACGTGTCACTGATACAAATCTATTTGTTAAGCTACATTATAATTCTGAAAGAACTTGTAACCATAATAGCAATAACCCTTCTTGTAAATAAGCTGCTTGTTTGTGACTGGGGAGAACAGTGAAATACAAATCATGCCTTGTTAGCATTACTTTGGAGTTTCTTACTGTTTTTCTGAAATTTTAAATGCCCCAGGATTACGTGTTCCAGGATATTTAGCATTTTTTAGTCCAACAAATATATTCTGAGAGCAGCTGCTAGTACAAATTTAATATAAACAATCATGCTTTGTTTTCTGGGCAGATGGACTCTGTATTGGGTTTGTGTTAGTGGGATTTTGTTAGTGGGGAGGCTACAGGGGTGGTTTCTGTGAGAAGCTGCTTGAAGCTTCCCCCATGTCTGATAGAGCCAAAGCCAGTTGGCCCCAAGAGGAACCCACTGCTGGCCAAGGGCTTTCTGGCCATCAGTGATGGTGGTAGCATCTTCGTGATAACATAAGAAGGGGAAAATATACCTGAAACTGGGCAATTGCAGTCTCAGAGAGAAGTTAGAATATGTGAGAGCAACAGCCCTGCAGGCATCAAGACCAGTAAAAAAGGATAGGGGAGAAGGTGCTCCAGGAACTGGAGCAGAGATTCCCCTGCAGCCCATGGTGAAGACCTTGATGAGGCAGGCTGTCCCCCTTCAGCCCATGGAGGTCCATGGTGGAGCAGAGATCCACCTACAGCCCATGGAGGAACCCACACTGGAGGAGCAGGTGGTTGCCTAAGACAGGTTGTGACACTGTGGAGAGCCCACACTGGAGCAGCCTTCTGTCAGGACCTGTGGCCCTGTGGAGAGAGTAGCACAGGCTGGAGCAGATTTGCTGTGAGAACTTGTGACCCCATGGGGGACCCACGCTGGAGCAGTCTGTTCCTGAATTCCCGAAGGACTGCACCCTGTGGCAGGAACCCACACTGAAGCAGTTTGTGAAGAACTGCAGCCCATGGGAGGGGACCTCATGCTGAAGCAGAAAGGTGTGAGGTGTCCTCCCCCTGAAAAGGAAGTCGCAGCAGAGACAACGTGTGATGAACTGACCACAACCCCCATTCCCCATCCCCCATCTCCCTTCACCATGCAGGGAGAGGAGGTGGAGAAATGGGGAGTGAAGTTGAGCTCAGGAAGAAGGGAGGGATGGGGAAGGTGTTTTAAGATTTGGTTTTTATTTCTCATTATCCAACTCTGATTTTACTTGTAATAAATTAAATTAATTTCCTCAAGGTGAGTCTGTTTTGCCCGTGACAGTAATTGGTGAGTGATCTCTCCTGTCCTTATCTGATCCCATGAGCCTTTCATTGTATTTTCTCTGCCCTGTCCAGCTGAGGAGAGGATTGATAAGAGTGGCTTTGGTGGGCACCTGGCATCAACCCAGCACAGACTCGCAGGAGTAACCTCAGATAAGCATATAAGCTTCTACAAAAATATTGGAGACATCACNTATTTTCTCTGCCCTGTCCAGCTGAGGAGAGGATTGATAAGAGTGGCTTTGGTGGGCACCTGGCATCAACCCAGCACAGACTCGCAGGAGTAACCTCAGATAAGCATATAAGCTTCTACAAAAATATTGGAGACATCACTCACTACAAGAAGGACACTGAATTGCTGGGGCATGCCCAGAGGAGAGCCACCAAGCTGGTGAGGGGTCTAGAGAACAAGTCATGTGAGGAGAGGCTGAGGGAACTGGACATGTTTAGTTTGGAGAAAAAGAGGCTGAGGGGAGATCTCATTGCCCTCTACAACTACCTGAAAGGAGGATGCAGATAAGTGGGTGTTGGCCTCTTCCTAATGAAGGGCCTCAGGAAATGGTCTGAGGTTGTGGCAGGGCAGGTTCAGATTCAATATTAGGAAGATTTACTTTACTGAAAGAGTTGTCAGGCACTGGAACAGCCTGCCCAGAGAAGTTGTGGAGTCACCATCCCTGGAGGTATTTAAGAAACATGTAGATGTGGCGTGTCAAGGGATGGTCTAGTGGACGACATTGTTGGGTTGGGTAATTTGTTTTGTGGGTGGGTTTTTTTGTTTGTTTGTTTGGTTGGTTGGTTAGTTGCTTTGGTTTTGGTTTGGGCTTGGTTTTTTGTGTTTTTTGTGTGTATGGTATGGATCTCAAAGGTCCCTTCCAATCATGAAGATTCCGTGAAAGTTCAGGCAGCATATCCCTAACTGTGAATACCCATAACTGAATATGAAATCGCTACATTTCAAATGAGACTTTATGTTACATAACTTCAACAAGGTGTGTTCAAGAACACATACTTCTGAGACTCCCCAACTTTCTTTTTCCAGACATATACATTTAATAATAAATTTTAAATAAAAATACTTCTGGTGTGGAATGCATAATTTCCCTACAAACCAAGAATCTTCTTGCTCTGGTGGCAGATGTGATACCAATGTAAAATAAAACTTTTAAAAAATCTATAATTAATGAAATTTACATTTTTCAATCCTGACATCAAGACCACTAATTATCCTTAATTGCTCTGACCAGCCTCACCTGGGGCCTTCACAGTCCCTCTTTGCAGCTTTCTGAGCTATGCCTGTTTCCAGCCCTATCCTGGCCAGACCTTGGACCAATCTTAAGTCTTAACACTATCTCCAGCCAACTCTGGTCCTAGATGGACCTCTAGCCTATGCTGCAGCCCTGTCTTGTGCTGTTCTGACTTGACTCTCAAGAAAGACCCTGGACCTACATACAATTATGCATATACATACACCATAAATATGTAAATTATATGTATTTAAAAACTCATGTCTAACTGTATCTATCTGTCATTTTTTCCCTCAGTTCACTGAGAGACATAAAGGTGAGGAAAAAAAGAAAAAGAATAAAAAAAGAGAGAAGAGATACCTGAAATTAATTCATTTCGTCTATATGCTTTTATGCAATATACACTGACAACCCATAATTCTCCTTTCCAAAATATTTTATAGGTTCTTACAGGGCAAAGATCACACTGTCCTATGTGTCAATTATATTCTATCCATTCCAAAGATTTTTGCAGTTCTCCAAGGCCACTATATTTCCTGTGGAAGGAGCAAATTTGCCTGAGGTTGGAGCCAGGGAATGGACATAAAGAATAATTGTCCTAATGGGAGAGCAAGAAGAAGTCAATGTGAAAACTAAAAACCAGTTGTTTGATTCCTAGATTATTTTAAGGCCATAAAAGCCACTTGCTTTAACCTAGGAGCTCGTATATATTCTCTCTCTCCATCCTGTGCTTCAGTCGAGGCTCTGTTGAGGTTGACAAACCACACCAAGTTTCTAATTCAAAATTTTCTTCCCATCCTTTTGCACAAACCAAGACCTTTCCATTGCCACCCAGGTTTCCGGTTTTACTTGTGCACCTCACTAAGATGACAGTCTTGTGGGAGGACATGCAATGCAAGAGTGGCATATTTATTTATGTGCTTCATCTGGGAATATTATGTGACGAGTGGAAAGAATGTAATCCCCCTGCTACTCACCCTCCACTGAAGAAGTCTGGTCTGTGTGTCAGCTCCTTATTATAAGGCACAATGTGCTGTACATGCTGTATTTTCATTCTGTTTGAGCATCTCTCAGTCTTACAATGTGGTTACAACGCTAATTTTTAAATTAATTCTGCTTCTTTTTTTTTTTTTTAATACTTTGAATACTGTGTAAATTTTCTGGAAAATTATTCGTGTCTCTCGGATCACAGTGGTTTAAGGTTTTTTTTCTTAGACTCTCTAGGCTTTGGATAGAGGGTAAATGAAACATTAGTTTTAATCATTGTATTGATAAAAAAGAACATTCTGTTGTTTTTGAAGTTCACCTGTTTTCCTGCCATTGGGTAGCTCAAGTAGTCATTCTGCAGCTAGTAGAACCTTTGGTTTTTGAGAAACAATAGTTGCATTGGTGCTGAGCCAATAATTCCCAAATCAGTGAAACAGGCTGAAGCAAATATATTCTTCATAATTGGGGCATTTAGCTACATCTTTCTTTGTATCATTCCTTTTTAATCTAGATATATATGATGTGGATTTTTTGTTTTAAAAAAACTGTTGGGGTTCTACAGATATAGATATAGGTACAGATCAATCTCTTTGCAGAACAAAACCACAATATCTCTGTGAAAATAAACTGGGGAAGATAATAAACAGACTAGCTCTGCTCTCTAAGACATTTCTCTGCAGCCACTTCAGAACACCACTGTAGGAAATGTCTACATGGAGCCCTGACTTTTGAGGGAACTTACAGAGAGAAACAAGGTTTAATAAGTTTAAATTCAGCCTTGTACCTTACAGTCAGAGGGATGAGTTAAACAACCGCTTTTAAGGCCTGTTCCTTCTGTTTTCCTGTTGCAGTAATATATGTGATATATGTGTTTGGTGGTTGCACTACTCTTTAATAACTGTTGTACAACTCAGGCAGTATCTTTTTTTTTTTGGTGGACTTTTTTGGAGTCTTTTTTTTCCTTTTTTTGCCCCCCCGCCCCCATATAATTAAAGGGATAGAAAGTTTATCTGCATGGCTTTCTGCTTTTTCTTTCCTCTTCATTAATTCATCATGCCTCCAGGGACTATCAAAGAGTAGTTAAAACTGAATTGTTGTAAAACACCCTTGGAAAGTTTTAATGTCTCGTAACACAACTATACACATGTTTTCTGGTGCATCCATTTCTGGTGATGACTGTATTCTTTTCACCATCAGTGATACACATTATCAATTAATATCCCATGTGCCTTTTTGCCAGCCAGCCATTAGGTTGGGCTAAATTAACTCCTCGGCCTCAGGTTAAGAAACATTCAACCACCATTTACGATATCCAGACCCATTCCACCCCACTTTCCCCTTTCTCTTTCGATCCACACAGCGCTTCTCAAAGCAAACGGGTTGGAGAAATCTTTTTCTCAGGGACTGATGCCATCTTAAAGGTTCAGAAGGGCTGGAAACTACAATCAGCATTTGGCTTTCATGAACCCCTAGAGAGCCATTTTTGTCACACATGAAATGCACAACAAATAGTACAATCTCTGGTCTTTGAGTATTCTTTGTGGAGGTGACAAGTCTATTGCAACAATGTAGGGCAACCAGCATGGGTATTCTCCCTTGAAGTGCAATTTTGATTCTCTGTTGCTAAAAATCAGCATTGTTTTTTCTGACTTCAGTAGAGCTATTCCTGCTGACAGCTGCCGAGCTTCTGGCCAGCAGTTTCCAATTGCTTGATTTTATGATAATTTCTGAATCAGAGAGGTACACACATGGTCCCAGACGGCAAAGCTTTCCCTTCCATTTAAGTAAATCTTTTATTAAATCTAAATAGAGTTTGTGGAAAAAAGAATTTGGTACTGAATGTTGCTCTCTTGCAGTGGAAAAAGAAGAATTTGGTACTGAATGTTGCTCTTTTGCAGATTTCCATAGGAACACAATGCAGTTATCTCCCTAGGTAGTCATTTGGTATAGTTCTGAAGTAATACACCCTAGAAATATCTTTTTTCTGACATATTTATAGCAATTATGTCAAATAGTGAATTTAAATAATTTGAGTTGATTACTGCTGGTTTGTGAAAACACACAGTGTGACGTATTCACAAGTTTCAATTACTGTATGTAGAATGTAATTATGTGGAGTACAAAGCTCCAGGGGAAGCTGTATTTGCTAAATACACCTTATCTGAATTGCAATGATCTTTACATTTATTTCTTTTTCCAAAACTTGAAAGCATCACAAATTTTATCAATGGCTGATCATGTAGCAGATCCCACTTTTAAAAGCTGAGTAGCCTGCATGCAAAGAGAAAATATTTTCATATCTCAGCAATCTACCTGCTACGTGAACACATATATGAAATAGTTCTTTAATTTTCTTTCATATTTTTCTGGCCACTGTTCAAGATGCCCCAGAGTACTGTTTTAACTCAGTGAAAGCTTAGAGTAAAATTTCATTTGTTTCAAAATAAGTCTTTGTAACAAGAAACTTGATAATAGTAATTTATTGTCTGATTCACTAATGGTTATTTAGGAATTGTTTTGTGTTTGTTTTTTTTTTAAAGATACTGAGTCACTACTAGTGGCCAATAGTTCCTTAAGAAAAAAAGATGAAACATCATCTGTGATTCTATCTGATCATGTCTTGTCACTTGTGATTGTAGGAAACAGAAAACAAATGTCCTGTCTTCCACATATATCCTCCCACATCTCTCACAGCTCCAAACTTTCAAAAAAACTGTGGTGATAATGTGCTATAGAAAAGCAGCAGGAGGGTTGAGGTCTATGGAAGGCAGCAGGGGATGGAAGTCAGCATTTTGCCGTGGTACCAATCGCAGCGTTTATAGCAGCTTTCCCTTTTGTCCTTGTCAGGCACTTCTCATTAGTCCCAGTGCCACAAATGCTGGCATAAATGGTTGCATTTCTGTGAGCTCCGCAGCCCCATCCACAGAACTTCCCATATGGAAATGTTGATTAAAATTTCTATTGCACTTTTAAATATACAAAGTTTCAGAGCTGTTAAATTTGATCCTCTCTAAGGCATCTGTGTATTTCATTTGCATCTCACAAAAGCAGATCAACATTAAAATCCATTTTATTTGCATTGCTGTGATAACCCCAAATAACCCTAAATTCCTTCTGTTCATATTTACACACATTCTTGGCTTTGGAAACTCCTTCTGGTGCCTTTATTTTCTTTGCTAGTGAAGCCATTTTCATATTTGATGCATATCTGTTTCTTTTATTTTGACAAAAAGTGCAACACACATGAAGGAAGACATTAATAATTACTCTTTATCCTTAAAGAATTACATGCCCTTTGTATTGTGTCATTTATCAAAAAAAAATCCAATTATTATCATTAAAATTTCAAATTTCCTTCTTCCTAAAGAACCGAAGAATATGCTTTTAAGAGTTTTGACTATGGTTTGATTTGAACTTCTGCTTTAAAGGACCAGTAAAAGATTTTTTCAATGTCTGGCTAAATAGGACATTCATAACCACAATAAGACAATTTCTAAGTAACTGGAAATGAGCAGGGTAAGAGGTGAGGGATAGCTTTCTTTTTGAAATAAATTGTGTACCTCCCAGGTGCACTCAATTATAATGTTTCTTTGACATGAGACAACACCTTGACATTGTCTTACATGACCAAACATTTCATTGCTGTATCCTTAGCTGATGTACGTACCTAATACGGAATCAGAGTGGCCTGTCGTTTTCTAATGTGACCATTGTACTCCAGGATAATTCTGAAAGAATATTGCTATGCTGTTCTAGTCACACTAGTATTATGTTTTCAAAAAGAACATCTTAATGGAAATCAAAAATGAAAAAGTGAAATCTATAATAATGTAATTTGGGTTCAAGAGCCTTTGAAATACATGAAAAATGATGTCTCACCTATTGACCATTTTCTACATAAGGACTTAGATTATTACCATTTCTTTTAATATCTTTGTATGAATTTCTAGAAAGGAGGTGTCTATATGAATGACAATGTATTGCCTTGCATGAAGATGCAAACAAAGTTTACATAAAAGTGTAAGTGTATTTCTTTGTGCAGACTTTTGGAATTTACAGAAATCTAGAATTAACTGTATAAATAGAAAAGGAACTGGTGCCACTTTCATTTATACAACATATTAATCCAAATAATGCAATTAGAACAAATAAAGAGCAGACTGCTTGATCTTCACACTCACCTTCTCACATGGTAGTATTTTTCTAGTGTTTTCAATTGCCGACCAATTAGTTAAAAACCCAGCAATGAATATGTAAGAAAGGTTTTTCTGCATTTCTAAAACCAAGCAAGTGAACAAACTGCTGCATGAGAGTTAACTATAGACAAAATAATGACTGATATCTGGCTGCAAATGCATGTCTATACACTGGCCACAGAGGAATGCAAACCCTAAACACAATATATATTAGCCAAAGGAGAGAGTAAAAATAGACGGATGCATACAAATCAATGGATAGTTCAGGCCAAACAAAGCAGGTGCTCTTTGGTGAAATTGGGATGGCACTGGGCATAAGCAAACCAGAATGTCAGCACATTAGGATCTGCTAGGGCATCATTACTTAGGAAGGAGTCAGCAATGCCAGCAATTTCTTGCATGCCTTGAAGCCTTCTTGAAGTCTGCTGGACCAAAGACTACATCCTGACTGATTTTTCCTCTAAATATTGCTAGATCAGATTTGTGGGAGTGCTCTTTATCATATTCTCCAAGGCAACACAAATACCAAGTGTATCCAAAAGGCAAAACTAATTCTTTGCCTTGGGAAAATCTCAGATTCCTGACTGTGTGGAAGTAGCTGCAGTTCCCCACTCTGTCAACCACTGTCAATAATCCTAGCAGCAAGACTCTTTAGGCAGCGAGGTACAGATGAAGAAGCATTTTCATCACAGTGCTTCCAGTGGGGTTCTAACTACAAGTTACTTCAATCAAAACACATTCATTATAGACCTATGCACTGCACGTTTCTAACTGAAAAACAATTCAGCTCAGGTTAATTCAGGTCACCTGTTACTCTTCACTCTTGTGTTGGAAAAGAAGTAGGAGTTTTTTTCTCATCTGCCTGTATGGGTAAGTAGAAATCCCTTACATATTTAGTCTGTGCTGTGAGGAGCCTTCTTTTCCCTTTATGCAAGCCCTTTCTCTTTATAAGCGTGGACAGAGATCTTAAATCTAATAATTTGTCCTCCTATCCTGTCTTGAGACCCTTACTAGCAGCTACATAGCCTGACTCCTCTGTAATGGATGCACTCTTTCTGTTTCAGTTCATTATTACATATTACAGTAGTTGGTGTGGAACAACAGCATTAAGCGTAACACCACAGGAAGGTCATATCTTCTCTTTTATTTTGAAGGATCTAATAAATTAATATAGCAACAATATCAAATACTATGCCAACTGCACCTTTTAATTAACAAACAAAGTGTATTATAATTAAGAAATTATCTTAGAGGCACAAATCATTTAATGACTTGAAGGTTAGAAATCAGTACATACAAAAAGAGATGTAAGCATGGAAAATACATGAAAGGTTTAATAAGAAGTAAAAGTTTTCACATATATGGAACAAATTAATATTTAAACTCCCTAAGAAGTAAAAGCACTTCTGCCACAGGATAACTGTGCTGTTTATGTGAAACCAATTTATAAACCCTGTCTAGCTTATAGGAGTGTTGGATTAGTAACTGGCTTTCAAGAGGCCTCTGCTCAGCAAAGAAAACTACAGGAATTGGATAGCTGGACCCTCTAATGAATACAGATATTATTAAAATTTCTGTTCACAAAAGTAAAAATAAGGGTAGGTATTGCAGTAATCAGTAAATATGCACTAGGTTTCAAGGATAACTGTTGTTTCATGTTAGCATTCTTCTTCATTTGGATTTGAGCCAAAACCTACTGATGCCACTAGAAGTTTTGAATTTGCCCTATGAACTAGAGCATGCCCATGAATCATCCATTTACATCTAGATTAAATTACTCTAATTTAAGGCAGTTGACATGTCCATAGTTGGAACCAAGTTACAAACTGCTACATAGAATTTTTTTTTTCAGTAGAACCATGAAATTTCTAAGTAATCCTAATAACATGTGAATCCCCCACAGACTTGTAGAAAATTGTGATATATATGATGAACTTGAGATACCTATATCTTTTACTGCTGCTACAAGACAGTTCAAAGGGAGACATAGTTCAATTAGTAAAAAATATTAGTGTGTAATCACAAGCTATCAAAGAAAGAAATAATTTAACACTTGAAAGAAGAAAGAAAATATTTTATCATAGAATGATAGAATGGTTTGGATTGGAAGGGACCTTAAAGATCAAGTTCCAACTGCCCTGCCATGGGCAGGGACACCTCCCACTAGACCAGGTTGCTCAAAGTCCAATCCAGCCTGGTGTTGAACACCTCCAGGGATGGGGCATTCACAACTTCTCTGGGGAATCTATACCAGTGTCTCACCATCCTCATAATGAATAATTTCTTCCTGATATCTATGTCTACCCTCTTGTAGTTTGAAGCCCTTATCCCTTGTGCTATTGCTACATGTCCTTGTAAAAAGTCACTTCCCAGCTTTCTTGTAGGCCCCCTTAATATACTGGAAGGCTGCTATAAGGTCTTCTTGGAGGTTATTTACTCAAATTAACAATATTTAACATGACACAGCATCAACAAAACTTGAGAGCATATTAATTGAAGAATTTAAGGGGGACTGTAGGGCTGTAAGTACTTTTTCAAACCTGACTGACTGTTTAAAGGCCAAATTTCTGTGCTAAGTCAAAACAGAGGAGAAAAGTTATGATTCTCCTCAGCGGGACAAGTTAAAGTGATTACAGCAAAACCCTACAGCAAAATGTAGTGTTTGATCAAGAAGAAAAGTGTGTCACCTACAGTTTTTCTGAATTCACCTTTACTGGTCTCTGTAACAAGTTAGGAAGTCTATGCATCAGATTTAGCAAAAATAACCCATTTAATTTAGCTATTGAACCTCCAAAAGTAGAAGAAAAGGTGCTGTCATAAACAGGGACAATCTAGACCAGATCTCATAGACCCTTGAGTCTGTACCCACACTGAGGAGTGCAGTAAAATGAGAACAGATGATGTTCCAAGAATGCAGTTGTTGGAACAATGGAATGCAGACAACTGGGAGATTCCCTTCAAAAGTTCACCCTGCTATGAAACTAAATTAAAAATTAAAATTCCTAATGCACTTTAGATTAATCGGAAACTCTAGAATCACAAAAATTCAGTGAGACTGTGAAAAATCTAATGGAACTTTCTTCAAGCAAAGCTGAGTAGTTTTCAATGCCTGCCCAGGTCAGGCAAGGACTCTTTATTACTATAAATAGGGTAACATTTAAACTTGAAAGGATTTATTTTTTTTTTGTCATCAAAAGGTGCTTACGCTTGATAATGAAAGTCCAAACCCAGTCCCTAAACTAAATTTATGGAGAGGGAGACAAAGAGGTTTGACGTCTTTCCATTTTATTTTCTATCATTTCAGATTTGCACTCAATATACTAATTCTAGGGCTAGAGATTAAATGTTTGCTTTTGTTAGTTCTGATTTTGGATGCTTCCTTGTATGTTCCATTGCAAACTATCTCTTCCTTTCTCCTTTAGGTTGAACTTGAACACGGGTTGTAGCACTGCAAGTCATCACCAGACCAGACTCTCCCCTTGTCCCATGGTTCATCTCCCACTTTCT
>VZTM01006671.1:36485-60620 GCA_013400555.1 Jacana jacana | reverse complement strand
GAGCAAAATGAAAACTCTAAGGCTGTAGCATGAAGTAAGGTTTCAACAGCGAACTATGAAGTCTTTTTCAGGCCTCCAGACTTGAAGAGGACTTGCCATTTGATTGTAGTCAATTATTGTGCATTATCTTGTGCAAAGAGTAAAGAATGCTGTTAACCTGTATTGGCTGCAGTAGTCTAGAAACCATCCGTGAAGTAGTTAATTACTGAAATAATTTTCTTTCTGAGCTGCAAGAGGATGAACAGTATGAGGCCAAGAGTTGCTTTTCGATACGGACACACTCAGCTTCAAAAGAAAGATGATAGGGGCAAGTATGACTGAGGCAAATTCTTCCTGAAATCTGTTCCCAAACTGAATATGAAGTCCAAATATTTCTCCTTCTGTAAACATCTGAAACAATACATTGGTTATGATGACAACAATTTAGTTCTGAGGATTATCTGAGTATATTACAATTTGGCCATACTGTCCTTTTGTAGGTCCTGGAAGTGATGGGATCATGGTAATCTGGAAAGACAACTTTGAATCCCTCTACAGTGAAGTGGCTGAGCTTGGCAGGTACGTTCTGTATGCTGATCCCCAAAGCTATCTACATCAAAGTATTAACTTGTCTTTCTAAAAATTAAATTCTCTTTGAAAAGTAGTTACCATATGAGTCTAAAAGGCTAGTAATTGTGTTGGATTAAATAAAAATGAGGAAGCAAAGATGTCACCAGCACTAGATGGCACTGCATAAACAGAATGTATTTAGGCTGAAGTGGTATTGTGGATTAATGGATTATTATTTTTATAAGAATGCCTTACAGTGAGTTATGCTACTTCTATAGTGAAGCTCTCCTAAACTTTTTTTATTTAGTGATGAAAGTTACAGACAAAAAAAAAGTCTGAAAATGGACAAAGTCCATATATATATAAGCAGAATATTCATTTGTCCAATTTAACGTTTCAGCCTTTGAAAGCTAGATACTACTCTGACTTGAGTTCTCTGCAATGCAATAAAACAGGTGTCTGTCTGGAGGTAATTATTTATACAGACATTTTGCAGAAGATACATGCACTGGAAATTGTTGTTTATGTCCAGAAACTGCTCTGTAAGGGTAGCATATTAGAGATGTAAACTTAGATCTCTCTCAGGAATATCTTTCAAGGTAATGGTATGTCATTAGTGCATCTCTCGGTTAATTCTTTCCTTTCAATATTGTATTCCAGGGGCAGATTTTCTGTCGTTAAGAAGTGTGACCAGAAGGGAACCAAGCGAGCAGTAGCCACTAAGTTTGTGAATAAGAAGTTGATGAAGCGAGACCAGGTTACCCATGAACTTGGAGTCATGCAGAATCTCCAGCATCCCCAGCTCATTGGCCTTCTCGATACCTTTGAGACCTCCACCAACTACATACTAGTGTTAGAAATGTGTGTAGTCTCTAACATTATCTGTAAAATGCAATCTCTACACTGACTTCCTGGGGCATTTATAGCGGTTTAAGAATAGGGAACTTTACGATTTCATAGAATTTTGAAAACACCTAAGTAAAATATTTGTCATATGATGCAGTTATTAAAATGGTGATTTTATTACTCAGAAGGAAAGAAGTTGAGATATTAAACTGATATTTGGATGATTTTCTTAGTCTGAGGGTCCAGGAATTATTTTATATCAAGTGGTTGAACAAGTGAATTAGGAATGTTGTGATCTGGTAGCTTGATAACCAATCTCTGTTTCATGCCCTAGTCCTCTGTCTCCCAGGTGCTGCAGGCTACAGTTATTCCTGTTAAGCTTTTCTTTTGGTTCTGATCTGTGGATTAATCCAAAACATAACCCTTGTAATTCCAATAGGGCCGACCAGGGTCGCCTTCTAGACTATGTTGTGCGATGGGGAAACCTCACAGAAGGGAAGATCAGACTCTACCTGGGAGAGATTCTGGAAGCTGTGCAGTATCTTCACAACTGCAGAATAGCACATTTGGACCTAAAGGTGAGGAGTGAAGGGGATTCCTGGCAGCGTGTGCCATTTCAGGCATAAAACCCTTCTTCTTCTAGGAAACTTGCAGCTGAGAACAGAGAAATGTGAATTGCTTGAGGCTGTATGAAGGGTATGGGTCAGGACTCCATCCTCAAACCAGTACAGCACTCAAGCTGTACACTTTAGATCACTCAAGCCAGTACAGGAAAAACTTTGAATTCCCTGTGCTTTCTCCTTAGGGCTTGCTGACCCTGTGTGGTCCCTGTGTGCTGGAAATAATGGCAGACAGGAACAGTTTTGTTTGGGTTTTGTTTATTTACTTTCTGAGAAACTTGCAGCGGGAATCCATTTCTTTCTCAAGAAGCATAGAGTTTATTGTGACAGAGACTTCTTTTCTTCCATTCCTGCAAATCTGTTTCTCATCTTTGTATCCTCAGGGCTGTGATATCTATGTGAATGATACTTCTTTAGGCCTCTTTTCTACCCTTTGAATTTTACCTGAGCCACAGGAATTTGGTGCATCCTAGTATGGAAAGCTATGTAAGAAGGTCTTAATGTGAATATTAATTAAAGACTTATTCTTTACACTTTTTTTTCCACCTGTATTTAAATAAGGAGTTTTACCATTGAGGACTCATCTTTGTATCCAAAAGGGGGTCATGTGATAAAAGTGAAAAGAGCCTTCCCTCCACGTGCTTCTGTTTTCCAAGCAGAACTAGTCTGGTCCTGCATATCACGGAAACCCAAAATTGAAATATTTTTTTAGTACTGTATGGAGTTCACCAGTACTTTTTCCAGTCTCAGGGGACATGCAGATGAACTAATTAAAAAATAGCTGTAGGTAACTCACTCCTGTTTTGCCAAGATCCCAGCTAGAGCAGCGGTAGCTTTAGACATAAAACCATAAAAATAGTTCCACTTTCGGTTCACTGAGTGGGACAGTTCTCTCAAAGCCTTGTGCATCCAACAGGATCTTCGTCTGCCATAGTCTCATACCAGCCCCTGACTTCCATCTGTACAGCTGTGTTACATTTAAGAATTGCCAAGTAAACAGAATTCTGTTGAAAGCATCATGCAAATTCTGACACGGTCTGACATGCAAGGGTTTTGTTGTCTCTCAGTCATAAAGCAAGCAAAGCAGTTCCTTTACTCACACTCTATTTGTAATGGCTGTTCTTTAAGCTTACATTCCCAAACACAGGTTCCTGTGAAACTTTGCAGAGCTGCTGCTGTGGACATCTGCAGTATTATCTGGCAGAACTGTATTTCCTGCAAAGATTATCGTGCCAGCAGCTAAAACACGTTCATTGTGTACTGTAGTTGGTGAGAAATGCCTGTTAGTTGGTCTGAGGGACGCCTTGGTAGGACTGCCCAGGAGCTTTGCAGAGCTGGCCTTCAGCAGTAATCCTTGTAGCCTGCAGCTGTTTGCTGCATTCTTGAGCTGAGAGCATTGTCTGGGAATCAGTAATGTTGGAGCATTAAATGTGTGTTAATCTGTCTTGAAAATAAGATATTTTAACTTTTACTTTTATGTTTTCTAGCCTGAAAATATTTTGGTGGACCAGAGTTCCACTAAGCCAACAATAAAACTGGCTGACTTTGGAGATGCAGTCCAGCTCAATACCACGTATTATATCCACCAATTACTTGGAAACCCAGAGTTTGCAGCTCCTGAAATTATTCTTGGAAATCCTGTTTCCCTCACGTCAGATGTTTGGAGCATTGGAGTGCTCACATATGTCCTTCTTAGTGGCGTCTCTCCTTTCCTGGATGAAAGTGTAGAGGAAACTTGCCTGAATATTTGCCGCTTAGACTTTAGTTTCCCAGATGACTACTTCAAAGGAGTTAGCCAGAAGGCCAAAGATTTTGTATGCTTCCTACTTCAGGATGACCCAGCTAAGCGTCCCTCGGCTGCACTGGCCCTCCAGGAGCAATGGCTGCAGCTGGGGAATGGCAAAAGTGCTGACAGCATTGACATATCCAGACTGACTTCGTTCATTGAGCGGCGAAAACACCAGAATGATGTTCGACCCATCCGTAGCATTAAAAACTTCTTACAGAGCAGGCTCTTGCCAAGAGTTTGACCTTGCCTGAAGTTCTCTCTCATTCTCTTTCACCTGCCAATCAATCAGACTGGAGATGGACTCCTCCTGCCAATCAATCAGACTGGAGATGGACTCCTCCTGCCAATCAGCTGTTGACTTGAATTTTGAGGAAAGCAAACCCCGAGCCAACCAGCTGCTAGCGAATGTTCGTGTGCAAACGCATTCCAGGGGGACCCACGCGGGGCAGCGTGGGAGACTGGCGATGCAGACTTCACTGGGGTGGAGGACGATAGCGATAGCACTGTACGCTGCAAAAAGCAGTCACGAGTGATACAGTAACAGTATTTTATTCAGGTTTCTGAAAAAAAAATAGTTTTTTTAATAAACAAGAGTTGAATTTTGCAAGTGAACTTAACTACCGTTTTCAAGATTTATTCAAGAAAGAAATGCCTATGTTCAAAGCACTGGTGTTAAAAATGAAATCATGCCTGGAGAAGACTCACCAAAATGGCTGCCCATTGGTACGGCCTCCATTTATAACATCTGGTTTTCACTTGGTCCTAGAGCTTTCCAGTTGCCTCGCCTGTATGTATCTCACGTAGCAGTGCACTGAGATCAGACTCTGCTTTTAAGTGCATCCAACCTCAAAGTTTTTGCATACAAATAGAATGAATCATTTTGCTCTGATAAAATGTAGGCCTTACTTGTATATAGACTGTTACCTGCCTTCAGTCCGTAATTTTATTTTTTTTTTTCTCTTCCCCTTATCCTTTTTTTCCCTCCTCCTCCTTCCTAAATGGTGGTATACCACTGTGCGGGTCTTCAGTTTGGGTCAGTACTCGCTGTCCCCTTAGAAAAGGACTTTGGGTTGGTGCCCAGCTTGCCGACCCGATTGTCAAGCAGTATACAGCAGGATGAAATACTGTAAATGCACTCATTTGGGATTTTGTTTTCTTTCATATCATGTGCAATGTTGTGGCTTTAACATTTTATGCAACTATTTATGAGGACCTCTGTTGTAACTGTAATAAATATATAGAAAAAGCACATACTTAGTACGGCGAGCTTTATGATTTTGTCTGTGTGTTTGGGGTTTCTGGGTGGGCAGGGGTGGGTGTGTTGTACCACACTATCATTATTAGTTTAAGATGAGGGTTAGCATAGAATTTAGACAAGACTAGTCAGTTTTAAGGATTGTTTTAAAAAAAAAAAAAAAAAGAAGAAGATTCCTATCCCAAATCTCAAACTGGTTCAGAAGTAGGGTGACATTTTTTAAAATTTATTATTATATTCAAAATGCCAAAGTCTGACTTTCCCAAAATCAGTCTCAACACTTAATACTTTTTAGAATTTTCAAATTTGTGTTTACTTCTTTCTGTGAAATGAACAAATGAATTTTGTGCTCTTTGGTGAAGAATGCATTCAGAAAGTAGTGGTCAGATGAGGATAATCTGACACGTAATGTAATTGTCTTAGTAACTGTTTTTAAGGTTGAAGTAATATTAAAGTGAGCTATTTAAAAAGACAGAGATGGTTTTCTGTGCATCACGGAGTTCATATGGGTGTGTTGTCATCTATGTTTGTGTGAAATGACACGTTTAAAGAAACCAGGCCAACATCCCACAATAGTTAGATATATGGGTCTTAAGCCATAACCTAGCTTGGGTTAATTTTGAGCTTTGCGGCTTCCATTGTATTCTATTTATTCCTTTTTTGTTTTCTGTTTTTTTTTGTAAAGTTGTACAGAAACTTTTTAAAAGAAAACAACTGACTTCAAAACTGGATGTGTATTCGTACCAACCTCATATCATTATGTTTGTGTATTATTTTCCTTTGTTTTAGTTAAATTTTTGCTTTATTTTGCATGTATATTTCTTTGTACAGTGACGTTACATGTTTACACAGTATGACGTGATGTAAATATTTTATTTTGCCATCAGTTATTTTGAAAAAAATTAAACATATTTGACATATTTGTCTGATCTCTTGCTTTAAGGAGTTTGAAAATTTAGGTTTGGTTATATTTGAATTGGGCTGTGTATTTGAAAAGGAAAAAAAAGTACATTATTTTATTGCCATAAAATTAATCTTAAATTGCAATGATGTATCTTTCCTTCATGCCTTACAAGATAATATTTGCCTTTGCTCTGAGTGTTGAGTGCTTTGTAGTGTCATGATTGCTTTTATATAAAACATGCATAACTCTCTAACCATGGAAATTCATTTATAGTTTTTATTAGCTAGTAAATTTTGACCAGCAAAGTTTGCTGCCAGATGTTCCCATTTAAAGACCAAAGGGTCATATTTCAGTTTAATGTTAAACTGGGGAACAGATTTCCCACACCTTTAAGGCATTCTAGATTCATGAAATGTTACTTTCGACTGTGAAGCTTTGGGTTTTGCAGCTAAACTCTGCTTGCATCCTACAAGGGATGAAGCAGAAAAGTTTTTCATTGTGTATTTCTCTCCCTTTTCTGCTGTCATTAATCCATTTGCAATTCATAATGAAGTGAAAGGTCAGGGAACGATACAGAGTGGTTATGCTTGTCACTGCATTGTATCCATGATGTTTTTCAACTCTTTTCTGCTATTACCTGTCAGGTGATTAAACAGTCCCTTTCCTCCTCACAGACAATTGAGAGACATTCTTACATTGCAAGAGACAGAGAATATTCAGGAAGGACATACTGGCAATGATGAGCCACTGGAAGCTTTTTCCATGACAGGGAAAGAGATGGGGACATGCTTCATGGAAGGTTTTTGTATCTTTAAGATCTCTAAAATACATTTTCTTGAGGAAGATACTCTAAACTGGGGAGAAGTTACCCATGTGCTTTACAGAGAAATAATGCACTTGTAGGTGTTTTAAGTAACAGAGATGTGTTCTTCTGCTCATATGTAAACACGAGTGCTCATATGTAAACATGAGTGCACTATTTCCGGCCCTCTCTGTGAGTTCCATTATTTGGGAAAGCTAATGTCTTTTGGCAGAGTGGAGTTTTGCAGTAAAACCTTGTTTGGTGCAAGAGTTTCCAGATAAATAAAGCTTGAATGATGGGCTCTTTGGCTCTTCAAATGCTTTAAAGAGATAACATATGTGTATGTTCCTTTTGTTTTGCTAAATTGTGTAGTTGAGGCTGCAAATTCCGCTTGGATTCAGTTGATCGCAGGTCCTCTTGACTGTCCTGCACCCAACAAACCAGCACCACAGGCTGTCAAGGCAGTGGAAACCAAAAGCAAGGGCGAGAGCAGCTGGTATGAGGTTTCTGCTGCAGGACTGTTGTAGAGCATAGGGAGTGGTAGTTGATTCCATAGCTGAAAGGGAGGGATATAGCCAGGGACTAAATGTTTGGTTTTCATGACATATCCCAATCACTTCTAACTGATAGTTTAGGAAGAACAGAAGACGTTGCCAGACTAAAGTCAGTGCGCAGGTCAGTACTTTTCAACTGGGGTTTGGTTGCACAGGAGTTCTCCGTTGTACATTTGATTAGCACAGCTTAACTTTAAAACCATTGTGCAACTGCAGAAAGCAGAAGGCCTGGCTAGATACAGTCCCATGGTCAGGGAAGCAACCTATGTTGTCTTCATAACAGGCAAAGGTCTAATGCATACCTGCCGGTGCTCATGAGGAGTGGGGTGGGAGAGCCTGTTTTTCTCCTGTATGAGTATAGATGTCACTGAACTATGTCGTCCTCATTCTTAGATGGGACTATTATTATGTTGATGAATAGAAGAAAAAAATAATTGTTTTTTTTCTTTCTCCAAATCCAAAAGCGTGGTCGGCAAAAGCACAACGACACAGCAAAAGCACCTTGGCTTCCTGATAAGATTTTATTACTTGTGCAGACCTGACTGGTTGTAGAAGATGCCTGAAAATATAGTGGTACATGTAATGTGCTGCATGATGTTGTCAGGAAACATTATAAAGTTCATTACAGATTACTTAATATCTATTACTGTTTTAGAATGGTAGTAGACCACTGATATCCATAACTTTGTGTAGCAACATGTTCTGCAGTTGAACTCCGCACTGTGTGAAGAACCCAATGGCATCTTCCTTTCATGTCTCTGAAGCTTTGTTTTGGAAAAGACAATGAGCAGTTCATCTCCCCAACTTGTGTGTCCTACCTTTCTTTTTACAGTCTTCTACCTTATTTTTCATTTGGTCATGTGCTAACAAAGCTAGAGTACTGGTCTATTTATTCCTCATGGGGAAGCTATTTATCATCTTCATTGCCTTTCTCTGTGTATTTTCTGTGATGGAAGGGGGAAAAAGCTCTCACAATATTCATGATGCAGGTGCATCATGAGTTACACAGCTGCAAAGCAGCACTTTGTTCTCCATTCCTTTTCTAAAAATTCCAAGTGTTCACCTTGCTTTGACTTTTGAGCTGATACTTCTTTGAATATTAAAACCTGAGATTGCATTCCCAAGCTGAGTGGCAGTCATCAGTTTAGAGCCCATCCATGATCATATATGTAAAATTTGGATCCCCTTTCAGCATATCACTCATGAAAATTAATTTTCTCTCATTAAATTTTCTCAGCCACTTTATTTCCCAGATGAAGTCGAGGTATTATGATTGCCTTAGGGAGAGGTTGTTCTGATGGCAATGAGCATGGAGATCTCTTATATTAAACCAATTGAAGCTGACTGCTGCTGGCCTTCATTTTACTGCTCAGATAGTAAGCCTAGCTCTCCTGACGTTTTCAAGAACTTTTGCAGGAGTCTTCTTGCCAGGTCCTGGAGCCATCAAACTCTCATCCTGTGGGAGGAAATTGTAACCTGCCTTGCACTTGATTAAGCTGAAACTCTTTCAAATTAAATTTCAAACACTGATTTTAGCCAGACTAGCACCCTCACTTCAACAAAAGGAGGCTTCTTTCTGCACTGAAATAGCTCCTCGGGAGTATCTCCAAAGATTACTTGCAGAAATTTCATATTAGCTTTCTGAAGACTCACGAAGCAGCAGTCAACACCAGGAATTCACTTAGTGCAGCCTCTGCAAAAGGCTTGTGATCCCAAGGATTAGTCCCAGATACTAAGGAAGAGCTAGCAGCAGCTGGAAGTTTGCCCTGTTTTACCACTGGGAATCTTCCAAATCATTTCTGGTCAAATAACAATTTATATCACTTGTCTTGCTTGTTTTTACACATCTTGCCTGTATGTTGCTGAAGACCATGTAATTCCTTGAAATTGATAGTTCTTTGGGCTCTCAGACTTTCCCTTCAATGATGCCAAGATCCACTGAGTATTTGCAGAATGATATAATTCAATTTGCTGTCTCTCAAGACTGATGGTGAGAGAGTACTTCCTTCTTTGGTGATGGAGCACTCTTCTGGGACTTGGAGGGTTCTGGACTCTTTGCTTGCCAGGAAAACTCAAAGCTGGGAATCCGTGCTTGTCCCAGTTACAGAAGTTAATGCATCCATTGATTTGTTCTGGTTTTATTGCTGTTATTGGGAGCTTTAGATGCTAGTGGACAGTCCTGGCTGGTTAACGCTGATGGAAAAAGAATGTAATGATATATCAAGAAGTATAGGGGAAGTAAGGGGAGGCTTTTAGGGTGTTCTGAGGGTAACTTCATCACCATCAAAAGGTGCCTGAATGCCAAAATTACTCGCTGGTCTTGGAGTTTTATGGAGGCCTAAACTCATTTCTTCTGAGAATCTTTCACAAAGTAAGGCAGGGTGTAAATCTTGTGATGATTGCTGCTTTTACACTGATTACTGGTTGCAGGTGACAACTGGGGATCTTACCTTGCTTTTCCCATCTGCTTGCAAAGAATGTATAGCATGCTGTTCTGCCTGCAGCCTAGATGTTGAATGCTTCTCAAGTGTAGTTTCAAGTCCAGTCTTTATTTGTCTTTTTGGATTAAGTACCGATTTTTCTAAGTGGACCTAATTTTTCACTTAATGTTTAGGCATTCATTTCCTTTTCAGGACCTCCACCTGCTTCATAGTTTGTTACTTTTAAAAATTGAATTATGAGAGTCTTTATTTGATGAAGTATGGGTATAGTATAAATATTTGATACACGCTAAAGTACAAGATTGCAATAGGAGTCAGCATCTCTATCAGGGCAGTCATTTGCTTCCTGTAAGAGGTTCTCTGGTTTTTCTCATTCCACTCTAGGGGATTTCTAGATATGAAAAACACCGCTGAATTCCTGTTACACAGGTGGTCATGATGTGGACCACGGCAATCATCTGAGTTTGCAGCAGCTTCACCTTTTGACCTTTTTACTTCCTGGAGCATGAATAACTGTTCCTTCTAATGTTGTTTTCCTCCAGGTAATTTATCAGGGTGGGCGGGAAAGTTTAAGAGCTTATGCTGGGCCAATAGCTGTGTGTTGTTTCTGCCAGAAATCAGAAATTAATGTTACTGTTTTCTTTTCCATCTAGCACGTTTTTGTGATTGAAGGATTGCCTCATAACTCACAAAAACTTTAGGTTTTTCCTTTGTTCTGAAAAAAATCAGACTTTTCAGGGCAATCTTCTTACATGGTGGTTGCCAAAACTAGATGATCTAATGGTGTGACCCTGGGGAAGTAGTCTCGCTGGTTAGCTGGCAGTTTCATACCTGCAGCACAACTGCCAAGGTAGATCCATGACCTTTGCAGAGTCATTATGGTTGAGGAGTTACGTTTGCAGAAAGGCAGTACAGTGGTCCCCAGTTTCCATGTAAGATGCTTCTGTGGCTGCTCAGTAAAAGTCTGAAATACTTATTCTGTGAATGTGTATGGTGTTGCCTGGATTTATAACACAGTGTGGGATATGCATGCAAGCACTCACAAGAGAAAAGAAAACTGTTCATTCCCATGCGGGCTTTAAAACACATTCTTCTTATATTGTAGTTTTCCCAAGTACCTTATTTCTGATGGACCATCAGATGTGAGGAAATGAAGGCTGTAATGTCTGGACTGGTAATTACATTGGCACACATGAATAATGTGCTGTAAGAAAGGGTGGCAGCTGCAGTGGAGTGCATGCATGCCGCAAATACTGCAAAAAGGTATATGTATGTAGAAAAGTGTATGGATTTCTTCAAGGTATGTTGACTGCAAATAAAATTCATGGTGATTTTGTTGGTTTTTTTTCTGAATTCATGGCTTGCAAACTAATGTTATGCATAAAATTATAATTGTCCTTCCTTTGCTTTCTCTGCAAGTAGAAATATAGTAGTGGTGAAGAGATACATAGATGATTATTTATATGCACAAGAAAAGGAAGCCTAGTTTCCTAGGGCTTTGCCTCAGAGTTGAATTACGTGGTAGTTCACGGGAAAGAAATTAAAGCTGTTCTCAAATCTGAGTTATTCATGATACTTACGACATGATAACAGCATGAGCTTGTTCTGCCTGGTGTCTTGAAGAATCCAAGGGTTCTATGTCCAATTCAAGGCAGTCAGGAATTCAAAAAGTACTCAGGGAGGCTGAGACAGATGGAGATTGGGGAGAACTACTACAGAGAGAAACAAGTGGAAGACAACAGGAAAACACAGAAAGGAGATGACTGTACATGTCTTACTAGGCTGCCAAGGATAAATTAGCCTGCTTAGGAGTAGGCCTGGGCACCACCAGCCTTTAACTGTGCATCTGATCCCAGCCACTGTCTCAGTCTGACCAAGGGACAAATGCTGCACCTACGAAAACCATTACATGGCTGAGACATGACATGGCCTGTGCATGTTCTGCTTTTTTGGTATGGAACTTTACAACAAATACCTAATTTACTTAATGTCTTTTTCTCTAGACTGATACAATGCTATTTGCTGCATCTTTATACTGGCTGTAAGTTGTCTGTTAGTAGATCGTGACTAACTTTAGGGAGTGCAGCAGTTCAGCCATAAGAAAGACATTGCAGCCAACTTTCAACATCTTTGGAGCAGGATGGGGGAAATACTGAAGAGGATGGTAACCCTTGCAGATAGGAAAAAGGAGGACTGGCTTGGAGACACGTTCAAATATGTGAAATAGTAATCAAGACTTTTACTCCAAAAAGTATTTCCAGCAATTTCTGGTAAGCTAATGGGTCTAGTGCAGGCAAGATAAGATTATACTGAGAATAGATGGCCTCCCTTCAAAATTATTAACTGTGCAAATTAAAAGCATTCCCCCAGAAGTAACTGCTGCTTGTCTTGGAAGCTAATATCCCAAAGAGACTGCAGAGATAAAGTTCAGAGAGAGGAAAATATCTTTATATGGTATTTAATAAAGATATAAGTATCTTTGAAGAAAGTTCTGGGATAGTCAGTACATGGCTGATAGGACTACGATTCCTTTTCATCCTCTGAAGGATTTATGGATGGGTAGGGATGGCATTTGTGAAAGCAAATATCTGTTTCTGTTTGCATGCTGTGACTTTTCCAGTTGTGCGTGGCTAAGTAAGTAGTGCAAGTACTTGATTAAAGTTGACTCTTCCTCTTGAGTCTGTAATGTTTGGTTTGACAAATAATCAAGAAACATATTTTTCTCTGTTAGTCAACTGTAAGAGTTCAGAGGGGTAACCTTTTACAAGGCCTAAACACAATCTGTCAGTATGAAAAAAATAAGGAGGAAATGGTAACACTCTTTTCCATTAGTTCAGATGTGAACTATTTCTATACTTCAGTGCTCCACAGAAACCCTTTATCTGCTTGCAAATCTATTCACAAATTACCTGAGTATTTTTTCTAGCAATCTTACTTTTCTAGTTTATAATTTCTATCACGTTAGTTTGTGTTAGCAAGAAACCATTGTGATAATTCATTTATTTTTGAAGTGACTTTTTTTTAAAAAGAAAAAAAAAAGTTATTGAAACCATATGTGCATGCTGTGGAATCTAATAGCATGAAAGCTGTGGACAAAGTTATAAAGGGTTTTTTCAGAGCCTTGGTGTTAGTGTCCTAGGTAATGCAGGGTTTTATTTTCCGTGGTTAAGTTTGCTTGATGTCAAACATTAACTTTTTGCCCCAGTCAGGCAGTGAAGTATCACCTTCTGTCATATTACTTGAGCTTCCTGCTTTGTTGTATTTTAGAGGTGTAAGGAAAAAGTTCTCCAATTGGATAAAGGGGTATTAGATGAAGAATATGTCCCCGTGTAAATGTTGGAGGTCTCCTGTAACAAAGTAGATGCTGTGGTACTCCCATGGGGCATCTGCCACCCTGCCTTATTAGTTGCAACTATTGCCAAATAGTTGCAACTATTTCTTTGTCGTCAAGTGACTTTTTTTTTTTCTTTTTTTAACATTTCAGGGTTTCTCCAGCCACTGGGAGTGAAAATGGTGTTATTTCACTGTAAAGACGTGAAATAATTGAAAGGCACTGAAAGACATTACCTTTAATAGGGTTTGCTGTTCTAATCCTTCTGCTGGAGGACACAATCCAGCAGAGCTCTGGCTGTACCACACTGGGGAGGTCTGTTGGAGCTGGTGTCCCAAGACATCTACTAGTATTTTTCCAGGTTCTTCCCTTCTGTGTATACTTGCAGCTACACCACTCTGTGAGAGGGATGGCAAAAGGGCTCTTTGCTAATTATGAAACAGTTAAAAAGATCTTTCCTGTCTGCTCTTGGCAGAGGTAGGGTAGAAATGCTTGTGGTGGGGGAAAAAAGAAGAGGCACAAATGGCAAATGCTGAGGGATGTGTGGAAATTCATGCTCTGCTGCCTGCCTGTCCTCAGTTATGGTGATGGACATTAGACATACATATGAGGTATATGCACCACAAGGACACAGGTTTGTGTCCAAAGTACCCTGTCCTAGAAACAAAGTGCACAGGTATGGTTGGGAAGAGAAGTGGTTGGGTTTGGTCTATGCGCAAGTAGGTCCAGCCCTTAAACAAGTTATGTATAAAAATTTGTATGTACTAATGTTGTCACCTTACAGTGTTTTAAAGCACACTTCATGTCCTGGTCTCCTCTTGAGGCAGCCAAGCAGGCCTTATATCCTAAATCTGCCATTGTGAGAGGCAGATCTCAGCTCTTGGTTTCTAGCTACACTGCTGGCTTCATGCTGCGCAGCTCCTATGCAAAAAAAGTACTTCAGCTGTTCATGACAGTGGTGTTTAGCTGAGCAAATCTATCCCAGGAGGTAGGTGGTGGAGGGAGGACAGTAGCAGAGGTCTCTGCCTAGGTTTCACTGTGAAATCCTGTACTTGGTTCTGATGTGGGAAACGTGAGGTGTGGCAGCCGGCTAGCATGTCCTTGCCGTTCCCTCAGCCACACTTGGGCTGCCTTTTTGGAATGTTTCAATTAATTTCATAAAGAAAACAAATTTAATGTTACATTTAGGGTGTTACAGGGGAAAAAAAACCCTTTCAAAAACTGTAGGTCCATCTATGGAGACCCAGGGTGTTCAGTTTGCAAAACTGTAGCCTTAACTTTGGTATGTTAAGCCTCCTGGTGCTTTGACTATCCAAATGGCTCAGCTCCTCTTGAGTTGCTCATTTGCAGTTGACATATTGCCACTTTAAAGCAGTGGCTTGTTTCTGGCTGAGCTCCATGTTGGACTTTATAACAGCTCTCTGTATTTGTTTATTGAGCACGAATTATTTTACTATTGGGTGTAGCTCTTTATGAAGTCTGTCTCCCGGAAATACTGCCAGTGGAAGGAAGTATAACTATATGATATTTACATTACCATAATGCAGTTGTAGTCATACTGTTTGACTCATTCTAGTACACGTTGTGTTAGAGTAATACTTAAAGGTCAGTGGAAGACAGATTGTTCCTACCTTCACTTGGAAAAAAAAACAAATGTAGCAAAGCACAAAGACTTGTCTGCCTGGGGTTTTTCACTCATAAGCAATCGATGGCAGAATAGAGCTCTGCATTTGACAGTTATGTTAGACTTAATAAAAATTAAAAAAAAAAAAACAACCCACAACAAAAACAACAACAACAAAAAAAACAACCCACCAGAAAATCCCGCAACGTTATGCTTGTCTGACCTGTAGAAAAGTGCTCCAGCACCTTCTGGAGTAACTTCCAGTAGATGCAGAAAGATGCAGAATACACTTACCTGAGTTAACTTTTTTAAATGTCCTGAAGGTAAGGCGTTTTTCAGACACAAGATGCTTGTTAACAGAAGAGGCCCCAAAAGCAAAGCTCTTCAATGCCTCAGACATGAGGATCTATATTTAACAGTAGTAATGGTTGTACATTCTGTTCCTCGTTGGTTTCCTGCTGTGCCTCCAGTGTGTCAGATTCCTTCCCTCACAAAAATGGAAGTTTAAATGGTCTCCCTTTCATTTCTCCTCCCAGTTAATTTGTCATGCATTTAAGCTCTCAGCACTAAAAGAAGTTTTTTAACATATGTAAAAACCATTTGAGCTTTTCAAACAAAACCTGTGACATAAGGATCCAATTATGTATTGTATAGTTAATGATCCTGTTAAATGTAAAAACTACCTATAAAAATTTGGTGGCAGATTTGAGTATTTTAAAACTGTCATCCTGAAGTACCACAGAAAGTATCATTATTCTGATGTAATGTAAATTGAGATTGTTCATAGGATATGATTAAATCTAGAAGTAATTTTGAGGAAATAGAGGCAGAATTCATGACATATTCCTCCTTCCCCCAAACTTAGGACCAAGAATTATGCTTTGTTCTTCTAGCGCTGCTCAAAATCCACACCTTTCTTGTGTAAAATGGATGCAAGATGCTGAAATGAAGCATCAGCTCCTGACTCCTGTAACTAGTAGTGTCTGTGCGTGGAGTCCAGCCTGTGGGGGATGGATCAGGACTGAGCTGTGCTGCACCGGCTGCTTTATGCATAACCATGGATAGCATCTGGGATCTCTGCATGCTTGACACGCAGAGGGAACAACAATTCTTGCAGGGTCTTGGGGGGTCCAGAAATCCTGTAAACACAGAATCACAGAATGGTTCGGGCTGGAAGGGACCTTAAAGATAATCTTGTTCCAACTCCCTTCCATGGGCATGGAAACCTCCCACTAGACAGCCCCATCCAGTCTGGCCTTGAACACTTCCAGGGATGGGGCATCCACAACTTCTCTGGGCAACCTGTTCCAGTGTCTCACCACCCACACAGTAAAGAATTTCTTTCTAGTGTCTAATCTAAATCTCCCCTCTTTCAGTTTAAAAGCACTACCCCTTGTTCTATTGCTGCACTCTCTGATAAAGTGACCCTCCCCATCTCTCCTGTAGGCCCCCTTTAGGTACAGGAAGGCTGCTATAAGGTCTCCCCAGAGCTTTCTCTTTTCCAGGCTGAATAACCCCGACTCTCTGCATGTCATCAACATCCAAAGCCAAGTTTCACTGAGAAAAAAAAACTGTAGTGGAAATGTGTGTGTATGCTCCTGGGAACAGCCAGGAAATTCCATTTTTGCATTCTCAACATGGGCTACTTTTTAAAGAAAATGTATGTAATTTACTTGCCAGAAAAGTAGAAATCCTAATACTTGCAGTCTAAGTAGTAGAATGTCTAAAGGAGTAAGATGCATAAAAAATTACAAAAAAAGAAATCATTTAATCTTTTGTGAGGAAGGTGCTGACATCCCTTGCAAGTGGGAGATTTCTGTCTTTATTATCACTGACTGCCAAGGGAGATGAGAGTGCTGCTTGTTATCACAGCGGGGGCTGTATATTCGGCTGAAGAGTCCCCATCACCATGGTATTTTCAGCATCTCTCAGTATTAATCATCAAGCTTTGCTTTACAGATGGTAAAAGCTTTTTATTTCTTTCCCCCTTTTTAACAGGTGGTAAAAGGATTTGTTGAAGATGTCTACGATTTTGGCAAAGGCAAAAATAGACTTTCATCTTCTAAATTCCTGTCCCATATCCTAATTAAAAGAAATTAATGTCATCCTTCCTTCTGTGCTGTGAAATATATAGACAAATACAGGATACATTAATTTATCGGTTGATTGTTTTGACCTGCTAAATGAAAAAGCACATTTATTAATTTCAGTCGTCAGCATGGATTGTGATCCTGTGTTAGGGAAAGGGGGAAAGAAAATGGCAGCTAGAACCAGGATGTTTGTCTTTGCAATTCAGAATAAGGAAGCTATCACTGCACAAGGTGTCTTTCAGAAAGAAACATCTTCTGTTAGTGTTTCTATTAATCTAAAAGTAATCTAAAACTAAATCTCCAAAACTGATCTAAAAGATCAGTAAGCTGCATCATGAAAGGGTGCATGTGCAGGCTCAAGCCCTTGTTTCTCCCTGACTTTTCCACGAGCACTGTTGCTCCTTTGTGTACAGGCTACTGCTTTCTCATTTTGGTTTTTACATGTTTTATTTTCCTGCTTGTTGCTAAGTTTCCTTCTGAAGAAGATTTGTTCTTTTCACTAATGGCATTTGATTTTTTGTGTTGGGGTGACTCCTTCCTCTGAAAAGAATGAGCTCTTTTCTTCCCCTTAGTGATCCTGTTTTGCTGTTTCAGCACAAAACAAGCCATCACTGATGACTGCTGCGGTTCTTAGCAGGGGTGGCAGAAAGCTGCTTGCTCCTCCGTCAGAAGAGAAGCCCAGAGAAAAGGGGTGCTCTGATCTTCAGCTCTGTAGTCTCAGTGATTTGCTCACAGCAACCATGTCTTAAAAATGCTTACTTTGATATTCTGCTATGCACTTTTGACAGCAAAAGATAAATATTTAGTCACTGTTGCAAAACCAGGCACTAATACTAGACACACACACACACAAAAAAGCAAGTGCCTACAAATGGGCTGTGTCAGTTTCTTCTGGCAGTAATGCCTTACAACCTGAAGGAGAAACAGCTGAATTCTGAGTCTTTGCATGTTGATTTCTAAAGAAAAAGAAACCATAATACAGACTATCATTCCAAGTATGAAGTATCTGATTTACAAAGAATTGTCCAAAAGCTAGGCCCATCACAGATTTTCTAAGAGGGATTCCTTTTCTCCTGTGACCAAGCCCAGGAGCCCTGGGAGGTAACTCTGTACTAATAACTTGCTTGATGCTTACAAAATCTTAGTCTGTCCAGAAAGTATATTGGATTGATCCTGGTCCCCTTGCTAGTATGCCAAAGGAAAAGGATAACCTTTTGACCAACTAAGTAACCCACTGTGCACCTGCATAGGACATGACCTCTCCTGCCCCTCTCCTCTCTCCCTCTAGCAGAAAGTTGCCAACAATACAGATGATTGTTCCTAAAAGGGTGATTTTCTTCAAGGTAACAAAGGAGAGAGTAGGACAACTCATTACCTTGCAACAAAAGTGACTACATGTGTCATCGTTTGTGTCCTCAAACCAAGACACCATGCAATCCAAGGTGGGGGATATTTGTCTCTGTAACCTTAGCCTGCTTCCAATTCAAAGGGAGAAAGCAGAAAGAATGGAAGAAGGTAGCTCTAGAGCTCATTAATAAAAATGAAACTGCCTGCAACTTGGGCGGTCATCAGGGCTCTGAAGCGTTTGTGCTTAAAGCTTTCAGACAGCTGGGTGATGTTGGGCCACGTCATGTTTGGGTTTCCCAACTACTGTTGAAGACCAAGAGCTCTCCTATCACTGGCCAGCAGGGAAACGAGTGTGTAAGCTGTGGTGAAGTCAAATGCAGATCACATTTTCTGTATCTCGCAGAACCACAAGGGGATGTCACGGGTAAGAGCAGCTGTCAGATAACTCCCATCACAGAAGCACCGGGGTAGACAAAGGAAATGTACTTGTCAGCTTGTGAATGTGATAAAAAGCGTGCAAACAGGCAGGCATGCAAACACTAGCTACTTACTGAAAAACAGTTCTTCTTAGTTTGTGGATTATATTAGCCCAGGTGGTCACTGCCTCTAGCACAGCAAGTGTGTCACCTTCCCTTTCAGGTTTGTCTCTCTCTTCTCCCCATGACCTTGCGTAAACCTCTAGTTCTTCCTAATAAAAAGAATGCATGGGGTGCGTATGTGTGGAATTTAGCTTGTATTTTTTGTAACTTAGTCCAGTTCCAAAGCTGAGCCTGAGCTTTTCCTGCAAGGAGGTCCTGGTCTGTCCTCTTCTCCCATTTGGAGCACTTTTCTGCCTAGAATCTAATCTTGTTGGAGCAAAGATGACATCCCTTTTCAAAACTACTCTGAGTTCCCAGATCCCTGCCACACAGAGTGTTCAAAAGCCCCAGCATTTTCACTGTGCTCTAAGGATGCTCATAGAGCTATGGAAGAAATGCGGAGCCCAGGCAAATAATTCGTGCCTTGGGAAAGTGAGCAAAATCCATGATTTTGCTGCTTAGATAAAGTCTAAAGTGTTATTAAAGAGTTACCCAGGCAAACCAGCTTGATTGGTTGAAAAATATGGTATATGGGCTAAAGAATGTAGAAACTGCAAGAAAAAAGGGTGAGTAGGCAGTGCTAAATATCCAGAACTGTTTCTGGCTGGAGCAAACCAACCTGCCAGACAGAAATTGAAGTACAACAGAGGAATTGATGAAACGGGGTTCAGTGCAGTGAAGACAGTTTAGTTTCACTGTATAATTTAAAGTTGTTATTTACTTTATTAAAAACAAAAACAAAAACAAAAACCCAAACAAACAAACAAACAAAAAAAGCCCAGCAGTGCTGAACAAGTAAAACAAAAGAGGGCATGTGCAGTGTTTCTTTCTTCTACTAATTTTCTTTGAAAATCTCCCCTTGCTGATGCACTGGTCCTGTAGCCACCCCACAGATTTTCCCCTCTTGGAACTGTCTTGTTCTGCTACTGGAAATGGAACATAGACCCCCAAAAACCCCATGCGTATATACATATCAATGTGTATGTGTATATATACTGTCTTTAAGCCTTAGAGCATGGATAACATTAGACCATGCAAAGGCAGCAGGTGAATTCTTGAAGACAGAAAATTCTTTATTGTTCCTCTCCTTTTTCCACAGTAAATGGTGAAATAAGAAGCTGTTTGCAGGCTTGCACTCACGGGGCCCAAGCCCTGGGCTGGAGTGAGGAGAGCAGATTTCACCTTCAGCTCCTGAAGGGCCAACAAACAGAAAGATTAATGTAATATAAGTTACAGTTATCCTTCCAACCCCACCTTTCCAAATTTACTTTATTCTTTTTTTAGCAAATGTTCCTGACCAAAGGGTGATAATGAAGAAATAGCATTTTTTTTAAACTAATTTAATGAAAGTAATGTAATAGATGATGTAGAAATGGACATCAACATCCCAGTGAAAGGGAAAATGTGAGTCAGTAATTGTAAGAGTTCCAATACTTTTTTTAAAAAATCCGTCTGTAACACAGAGCAATGGAAGAGTCATCTGGAAGGGCAAATTGGTTGCTTTCACATCTGAAACAAGAACTTGTGGGTGGGTTCAGAGCAGGAGACTGGAGAACTTGCAAGCTATGGCATCGGGATATATCTTCCAACAGTGTAATTCAGAAGCAATTAGTAGCCTTAGGCTGTAGAGAAACCACCAGTCTCATTTAACTTGAAGCAGCAAGTAAGGAGGGGAAAGGAAAGTATCTAGGAATGGACCCTTATTAAAAATCCTGTACCTATGAAGAGATTTAATCAGTAGGAACTTTCCTTTTACAGAGCACGGTCCATATCTCAATAGATGCTTGTGTGACCATCTGTTTCATCTTCAGAGTCACAGTGTTGCTACAGAAAGCACACTGATTACATGATAAGTAATGTTAAATGCTTAGCAATAGTACATGCCATTGGAGCTGAAAAGAGGTGGCTGTGACTCTCTGAGGACTACCACTACGACAGAGAACACACGTGGGTGGTATATCATGGTTTGAAAATCACCCTGCAACCTCCAGCACCCAAACAACTTGGGAGATGTGGAGGGGAGGTAGTGATGTGACCTTTATAAATAGCTGAGTTATGCTCAGGGTTTTGTTCTTTTTTTCTCTTGTGGCTTGGATATGGAGAAGCATACACAGCCTGGGTGACTTTGAAAACTTCAACGGAAATGAAACAGGAAGCCAGATCCTCTCACAGCTTGTTGATCTATGAAGACAAGCTGAGTCTGTAGAGACTCATTTTTTACCCCCAGCAAGAGAAGCCAGGGGATAGAAATCCAGTTGGGGAGGTACTCTGGAGAGGAGATGCAGAGGCGACATGACGGCAAGGCAAGTAAGAAGAGAGACCAGCTCACTGAGCAAGCAAAATGGAGCAGAATTAACCACTCAAAGAGAAGTGCTGGTAAGTTCATAGAGCTGTGCTCTAAGTTTTGGCATCTCACCAAGCTAGTGATCAGCTATAGGAAGCTCCTGTGCTGCAGATCATACTGCACGGGCATGACTCTTCCCTATGTGTTGGACTAAACCTGGCCTTGGTAGTAGTAATAAACAATGATAAATAGGAAAATGGTTCCTGCCTGTGTAATAATGGACTTGAAAAACTGACCAGCTCTGCACATAGGCTCCCTGGTTTTACTGTGTTGGATGCTCTTGCTTTAGTCACAGCAGACCCTTTTCATGCTCCTTTTGAATTGTTCATGTTCTTTAGGCTGTGGTTATAATCCTACTGCTCACCTGCAGATAGGGGCAAGAGCACAGCGCTTGCTGCGAACTTGTGGCTTTAAACAGGGACAGTTAAAATGTCTTCACACTTGCTCTATGGGGCTTTCAGTATAAGCTTTTGCTGTAATTGCTATGCAGTCTCGTTTGGGTACAAGCAAAGCAAGATAGTCACTGTCATGCCTGCAGTTTGGAGATGCCATGACCTGCAGAAAAACCTGGAGGTTTGTGTTATGGGCAAGTTCCTAATGCTCCCCTAAAGGCAGGAGATGTCATAAATATCTCTAAGTGGTAGATGTTTCCCATCAGCGCATAGCCATGTCAGAGGATTTTAAACATGTGCAAAATGCCAAAAAGTCTGTAAGAGGAACATCAACCTAAGGCTGCTTCCAGTTGGAGCTCCCTAGAGCTCTCCCTTTGCCCCCATGGAGCTGCTGCCTCGCTGGAGGCAGAGCAGGTGAGGCATTATCTCTGTGGAAAAATGTTGAACACATGCTTTAAGTAAGGTCTTTTGTGGCTCCCAATATTGTTTACAAAGATATTTTGGGGAAGTTCACCTTTTCTGAAGCTTTCTGAATCCTTGTATCAGCGTGTTTCCCTTTCTGCACAGTCCATAACAGAAACGGCCTTCTGACTGCCTGCTGTTCCCCTTTTTGTAGCTTATCCTGACTCAGGCCTAGACCTTGCTTGCTCTCCTTAGGATTATCCTAACTCTTCTTCTTCTTGAGCTAAGAGGAATGGTATGATCTCACCCTGACCAGTCCAACAGAGAGTGCAGGAGGCCTCTGTTCCTTGACTTAGTCTCACCAGAGCTGTCTGCATCTCAGGCCAAGGATGGGCTTTCAGGGGAGGGAGGTGGGTAGAGGCTGTCCCCCCTCAGCAACTTGCAAGGAGGAGAGACAGTGTTCTCCTGACAAAGCCCACAAATGGGAAAAGGTAGTAAAGAGCTCTCCTTAAGTGGCTTAAGGAGGAGATCCAGGAAGTTCTTAAGGAGGAAGAAAAGGAATATGGACAGTGCTGCTTAAAAAAATACCTCAAGAGGCTTCAAATCAGTGATCTCAGATTGACAGGTTGATGGCTTCAGGGCTTAATTCCAGCAAGAGCAGGCATAGAGGGGCATAGGCTATTCTCCAGATTGGAGAAATGAGCTGAAAGCAGGGAAGTGGGAAGGACTCAATGATATGGGGGCTGATCTGCAGTGTTTGTACTTTGCATGTTTCATCTCTTCCCTAATGAGTCAGCAACCAAATAAACATTAACTTTGAGGCCTGTCTGCACAAAGAAATCACCTATTAAATCCTAAGATTTTAACACAGTTTAGGTAGGGCAGAAAGAGGCAAATTTGGGTTTGTCTGGAACACTAAATCATCAAGCTAAATCACCGACACGGGGCTGGCAAGGCAAGAAGGAAGGTGGAAAGGGAAGCTGAAGGATGCGATTGCTGCAGCAAAGACGTGGCTCAGAAACAATGCCGAGGTACCTTGGAGCCTTGACAGGTGGATGCCGCACGGGCTAAATCCTAACAGCCTCTCTCTCAGCTGCCCCTCCTGAGACACAGCTATGGTAAACCACAAACTGCATGTCCAAACGGAAAGCACCAGCTTGCTGATGCTGCAGGGAGGCAAAGAGCTGGCACTTTGAAATGATTTTTTTTTCCCAATGGTGCAGTGCACAGCAGTGCACAGCTGGCAGCTTTAGGCCTCTTTAGACAACTATTTACTTTTGCTCTTCTTAGCTGGTTTGCTGCTTTTTAAGCCCAGGGTTTCTTGGACAAGTGTGTTGGTGGCTTTCTATGACTGCACCTCAGTGAGCACTCGGCACACTGGCATTTACCAGGTTTTGTCTGTTTTGTTCCTTGCCCAGATTAACTGAGACGGAGAAACAACATGATATTTGTGCCAGACAGTACAAATCCCTTTGTTGTTTCATGAAAATTGTAAATTTTGTACCTCCAACCATTTAAATATCTTACAGTATTTTGGGAACTAAAGTAACAACCAACCCTGTAAGTCTGTCCTAGCTCTGTTGGACCAAACTGCTTATAACTCTGTAAAAGATTTAAGTCTGCGTCACTTGTTCAGACCATTACAATTCCCTTCTGTTTTCCCTGCAAAGTCTCGAGGGAGATGGAAGAAAAAACGCTCTTTAATGTGTAACCAGGAAAGAAATTACATGGGTCTATGCAAATTCTCTCCATACAGCTGGGAAAAATTACACCTGAAAGACTGCTGTAAGGGATGGTACCTGGCAAGGGTGAATTTCTTTCTGGATGAATGTACCTCATCTTGTTAATGAGTAAATTAGTGAGGAAACCAACATTTACTGGGGGAAAGGGGATGGGGGGAGAAAAGAGAATCCAACCCTTTTCAAGTCACTACGTTGCATTTAAGTTTTGTGGCTGGATTTCAGACAAACGCTGATGACGTTGTTCTCTGTTAAGGAACTGCTGCTAGAAAATGTAAAAGAATGTAGTGTGGCACTAACGCACAGATGATCTGTGACTGATGGCGGAGCTGCAGGCACCCTGGGGGAAACGGAGATCTCCACTCGGTTCTCCAGCAGCGGACCGCCTGAGGATGGGTGACAAGTGTTCGCCCCTCTCCTCGAAACGGCGACCGTGACCACCTCGTTGCCTGCGTTACTCGTCGCTTTCGGGACGAAACTAAGAGGTCTCGGGCCTTCTTACCGAAGGAACCGCTTCCCTCCTTTGCC
>VZTM01006671.1:3226-36315 GCA_013400555.1 Jacana jacana | reverse complement strand
GCAGGGACTGTGTGTATTTGAGATGAGTTTGGGTTTTTTGGGGGGGGGGGGCGCGCTCTCAGGGCGCTGCGCGGCTGGCTCCGATGCACACAGGGGTCGTCCTGGCTTTACATCAGTAACGCGTGACATTTNCCCCGCCCGCTTTTTCCGTGTTCTTTTCTGCTCTGTAGAATCTGAATGTAAGTGTCACAGACTGGCTTTTGGTTCTGTCAGAAAGGTGAAGGTTTAGGAAAGGGATCAGAAACGAGCACGTGATTCAGGAAGACTTGTGAAGGTGGAGGTGTGTTGCTTCTGGTGTGCTTAACTTGCCCAGAGCTCTCAGTATTAAACATCTCTGAACTCACTGTCAAGTGGTCATTCAGACTGAAGATACTATGCCCTCCCAGCTTGCTCTTCTGCTGTACATTCTGGAATGTGTTTCTGCTTTGATGGTTGCCAGTCGAGCTCTCATTTTACACTGCCTTCCAGACCAATCAAGTAGTTTGCTTTTTGGAGGAGCTGTACAAATTGTATTCAGTTCATACTTTCATTTTCCACAGTGGAGGTGGAACCAGATTTCAGTGGTATTTAGTAAGTGAGTTTAAACCAGTGTTCTTATTCCTAATATATGCGGGTACAGTTATTCCCACTTTCACCACTTGGCCCACTCCAGTTTCTGCAAGTGATGAAACAAAGAGGTAAAGTGTGTGAAACAGGAAGAAATTACCTGTTTGGGTTTGAAGTCTCAGAAGACTTCCTTCTAGTCACTCATGTTTGCTCCTTTTACTGCTGGACAAACAAGTTAATTAGAATTTGAAGGGAACATCAAACAGTAACAGGAAAAGCTGCAATTCTGCATATCTGTACAAAATGCTATCAAGGTTGTTTACGCACCAGATGAAGAGTCTTAGAGTTGATTTTTTAGAGTTGATTTTCAAGGGCAAAAGCAGCATTGAAATGCTGGTCAGCACATTAATCAATAGTTATGGATGGGTGTCTGTACGCAGATTCGGGCTTCTGAAAGAATTACTTAATTTTCATACTCCTGAGTTTCTTTTTGCTATGGGGATATAGTTTTTTTTCATTTTGTTTAACTTTTTGGACCATGTTGCTTTATTCAACAGCATGAATTTCCCGTTCAGCATCCAGACTTTCTGTTCACCTTGTTTCTTAGATACAGCTTCCAAGTTAAACCTTCACCCTATCTATCAAGGATATAACAACAAATATTGAAGTTTTTTTCAGTAATGTCATCAGTTCTTCATCAGCTTAATGTCTGAAAATGTTTGTCTTTGCATGATTACCCAGGCAAATGAGTTTGAGAATTCAGAAGTACCTTTATCCTGTACCTCCTGACCCTGAGCAGCTGAACCGGGGGAGTCATGGTGCCAAACTGTGCTAGGGGAGATGAGTATGGTTATAATTTAGTTGTTTTGAAAACACATGTGAATAATCAGTGCTCAGGAGTCAAAAGGTTGTGCAATTACACTGCTTTCATTTCACTTGCCTTAATTCAAACCAGGACACTACATTTATGGGTGTGATTTGGATTGCATAAATTTTATGTTAAGGAGCTTCTTGCCCTCTTGGTTTAGGCTGTGAATTTTTTATTTTAATAACTGTTGGGCCACATTAATCCTATTCTTCTGATGTTTTCATTCAGGTATTCTTACTTCTAAAGGAGTACAGTATTCTTTAAAGTCAAACTAATAATGCTAAATATGCAAAAATGCAATAAGGCATTGCAAAATGCAAAAATGCAATGCAAAAAAATAATGCTAATCTGAGTTGCTGTCTGGCATCCAAACATGAATTGCTTTAGGATCAGTTTTCTGCTTTGAGGGAATTTGGGAAAGCTTGGTGGACACATGAAATCCTTTCTGCAGTCCTGGGCTGATAGAGCTGGCATGGTGCTGGCACGCAGCAGTAACGGGGAACTCTGTGTTGCTCTGTTGCTGGGACTCCTGGGATGGCCAGCACTGGTTGCTCTCCGCGTGGTTGCAGTGCCAGCAATCAGACATGACAATGTCACACTTTCCATAAAGACAGAGAAATAGTTATTTATTATCTAAAATGTCAATGATTCATGATAGAAAGAAGTGGTTCATGACAGTGTTAAGGGCAGAGTTTGTAACTAGGGAACTTCCACTGGTTCTGAGATGCTGGAGTTCAGTTTGTATATTACAATATTTGGTATGATAGAAAGTTTTTGGTTTGGTTCGGTTTTTTTCCCCATGAACAGTATAACTTATGGTTATCTGTTGCCTGATTTTATAAAACCATATCAAAGTTTCACCCCAGCTTAAGTGAGGAAAAATGGAGATAAAGGTGCTGCAAGCTAGTTCATTAATTTTCTGAGCAATTTTTATGCCAGCAGCTTTTAGTTTCTTCACAGCCTTATTCTGCCTTTGTAGTTTCTTCCCATTTTTTCTCTGCTGAGGAGGAACGCCATCCGGTTTTGGCATGCTCAGGATGCAGACCCCAGTGCTTGGGATTGCTCTGCAGTCTGTGTGGACGTGCTGGAACCTCCAGACAGAGAGAGGTGTGTCTCTAGCTCCTGTCCCTGTGTCACTGTTGGGGACAGATACTACTTGCACCATGTACCTGTGCAGAGGAACGTGGCTAGCAGGGCAACTTGTGCTGCCTCAGTATTTCTCCCAGCAGACCACACTTGTCTGGGAGTGACCTGCAGGCCTATTTGCTGTTCTTCAGTTCTGGTTTTGCTGTGTGTCGCTACCTGAGCACGAATTTCAGCTGTGACATGCTTGCTGAAGACTGGGGTCTTAAAAGTAGGTGATTGCATATCATTGTAGATCTTAAAAAATGGCACTGCCGGGTTCCAAGGTTAGAAACTGTCCAGTGCCTGTACCTTGTTTTCTTACTTTTCAGGTGAAAGTAAGTTGTTTCTCAGCAAAGTGCCAGCCCTGCAAGAAGAGCTCAATATGCAAAGTCACATTTAAGCGATATTGTACAGAGTTGCACAATTTGTATTTTATGTAGACCTTGCCACCTAATTGTCCAGTTTTTAGGCAGTTTGTGCAAATTCAGAGGTGTCAGGAGACCGTTGTCTCTTGGTCCCTGTGACTGATGTCCAAAGTGCTTTGCTTGAAGCTTCTCTTGGCATCAAAATGTCTGTAACAATACCAAAAATTCATTAGCAACAATAATGTGCTTTTTACAAGCAGAGAACTTTCACGTAGAATATTCTGGCTTTTTGAATCACATTTTTATGAAATGTTTTATTAGCTCTGACTTTGGTATTACACTGCATATTAAAACTGAAATTTAAGTTATCTTTCAATGTGCCTTTTTTGCATAAGATTGTAGGCAAGAAGACCCTGGTAATGTGCTCTTGAAAAATGCAAAAGGACTTCTATGCATGTGAGCTAATTAAGAAATGCCAGTTTGAAACTGTTGCCCTTTAAAAAATGAAGATAGAGAAAGGTTTAAACACCCCAGCTGCTGCCATCCTAATAGCATTAACTCTGCAGAATAAAGCTGAAGTTTTGACTTTCATCAGGCTGGACATTGAGAGGCAGGGAGAGAGATGTGCAAGACCAAGTCCTGTCATTTGTGTTCAGAGTGATGGCTTTGTTACTTTGCTTTCTGTTGCCCTTCCCTTCTGCTTCTAATCTGTCTTGGAAAGAGGGAGAGAGACAAGTAAAACTCTCAAGCGAACAAATAACCCAGCTGGAATAACCCAGCTGCACATACCTATTGGGAAAGCAGGTTTTGTGATCTGATGCATCATCAGGAGATGTGAATTATTTGCGATTATTAATCATAAATTATATGTGATTATTAATCCATATGAAACATGCAGAACTCTGCACACAGCAGGCAGAGTCTGGTATGCTTTTAGAGAGGGCTGTGCTCTGAAGACAAAGACAAAATCTGTGTGATGAGGGTGCAGCAGTCAGACCCTGTGCAGAGATGTTAATGACAAGCTATGTGCAAGCAACCCGGTCAGAGGCTTTCAGAGCAGGGTCTTTACAAGACCCTGATGGCAGATGCACACACTGGTTGTGAGAATTAACAGCCATGACTGATTCTGCTTAGACAATGAAGAAGCTCAGATGAGTTGATTTTTTTTTTGTTTTATTGCTTGTCATGGGTCGCCTGATGCTACCATTGTCCAGGCCATCACTTGGGATAACTGATAAGAGTTAGAAACTTAAAATTCCTTGGAGTGTCCTGCAATGCCTGCCTACCAAGTCAATGCATTTTTTGCTCCTCTCTTCTCTGGACCACAGCACTTCAGCAAGGGATGCCTCAAGGTCTCAAACTGCTGCTTAGGAATGAGCCAGCTGATGACCACTGAGGGAGTCACCCAGGGCCATCCATGGGGTGTTTTATCCCAGGAATGCTGCTGGTGGAGTCCAATAAGTGGCTTTTTTTCCTCTATGCTGCTCACATTGAGAGTTTTCCCATGTGGCTTTCTGTTGACATTCCCTCTTCCTTGACCCAGGTGTCGACCCCCCTCCTTGTGAGCACGTGAAGGGCTTCTCTGCTTTGCCACTTGCATCCTTCCTCCAGCGCCGATGTGGTAGCCGCTGCTGTGGGTCTTGCAGGAGTCACAGAGCCTACCAGTCCATTCCTTTGGGGTGGTGGGCTCAAGAAGGTCCTACTCCTCCTGGGTAGCAGTGACCCTGATGCCTGCACTGCTGGGGGGTTGGGCACATGTCCAGACCGGGTCCCACAGTGGGGAGTCCCAGGAAGGGGTCGGACAGCCATTGCTTCAAACTCTGCTTGGAGAGACCTGGAGGGGTGCTGCCTGGGGTACCACACAGCCCTGTTAGCACCTAATGACTGCACATCCTTGGAGGGTTGGGCTGTAGGTACAAGTCTTCTGCTGTCTAGCAAATAAGACTTAAAAACAGGAGGAGGAAAATAATTCTATTAGCTCTAAGTTATTATTGCTAAGTAGGACTTCAACTTTTTTTTCCCATAAACAAAACTTCAGTTATCCAGACAAATCAACAGAAAAACCCGAAGTATTTGTATCACTTAGCCTATCAGCTAAACTTACGTGTAAGAATATATTCAGGAGGAAAATATTTTGTTTACTCTGTCAGTTTGGATTCAGCACAGCAAAAAATAATGAAATTATACAAGACATTTTGAGAGTTGTGTTTGCAAATAGATAAACCAGAAACAAACATGAGCAGTTTTAGGTATGACCCAACATGCAGCTCAGCAGCAGGCATAGTAAGAATCCTTAGAGCAGGCTTCCTTCAAATAATAGATTTAGTGCATTTACGTAAGTTCTCTTTGAAGTGTCCAGGCATTAAATAGCAATTCTGAATGAGGACAGATGTTTTTCCACATTAAAAAAAAATGAATCATTGCAGTAGCAGAAATTTCAGAGGTTTCTTCTTTAAAAGGAGGTTATTTTATTTTTTCATTATTTTTTAGTTATACTTAGGAATAAGAGCTTTAAAGAGATGTTTGTTTTTTATGGCATGAAATGCTTTTCATGTATTGCTCTGGACTGTAAGTTCTCTGAAGGCTCATCATGTTTTTTCTTACATAAATGGAAGTGTAGCTGAGATTTGTTCATCTGAAGGTCCTGGATAAAACACCCTGTGCCTTAAAAAGGAAGCTGAATTATACAGGAGATCAGGAACTGAACTTTCCTTTTGTTCTTATAAGCACTTGGAGAGAGTGAGATGGTATGGGCAGACCAGGGCATGTGTTAATAGCTTGATTATATAGATGGTATTGATTTTGTAAGGGTAACTCTAATGGGGTATTTTTTAGATAATCATGCAGCAGGTAAGAACACATTCTGCTTGTTGCCACAGAGTAGGAATAGGTAGGTGTCACAACTGGATAGGTACTGTGACAGCAGCAGTTCAGATCCTGTTGACAATCAGTCCAAAGAAGGTTTCCAGTCTTTCAGCTCTTTGCAGAAAGAGGACAAGGGCTGTGGGGAACACTTGGGACTCCCACACAGGACAGCTGTGTAAATAAAACCTTTCTTTAAAAGTCCTGGGCCTCAGTGCTACCCAAACTATCCGTTTTCTAGGTAGTTGTGTGATTCTAGTTACAGTTTGGGGCTGGGATTATTTTTTGTTATTTTTTTGGAGTAGAAGTTGAGATCTGATTAGCAGACATGGTTGAACTTTTGGTAAGTCACTGATGATTACTGTCTTTGCCTATAAATGATTCTCTTTCTCTTCTTATACCAAGTAGAGATCCTTATCTCTAGTTGTTCTGTTAAAACAGGTGAAGAAGCTTTTCTTTACAAGTTGGCATTACTGTTCTCTCTAAAGGAAGGGATTTGTAATTAAAAAAATATTGAATTAGGCAGTGTTCCCACATACCATGTTTTGTGCTTGATCTGTTTTCTGGCATGGTGCTGATAATAGACTGGGAAATCAATGATTTGTAATCACTTGGCACTACTTAAAATGGTACGTTTCTCTCTTCTAAGCTGTTATGGGGTGTACTCTGTTGTAGGTATTGAATTTTTATAATTAATATCTCTTTTCTTCCATCTCCCTCTTGGCTCAATGATTTGAGGTGTATGTGCACATGTCTATCTGTGCATCAGGCTGATGAATGCTCTGTAAAGGTAAGTTTGCTTGTTTTCTCTTAAAAGAGGGAGTTAACTGATTCTGTAACATACTTTGGTGTTGGTACCACATAGTCTGGGGAAAAAGGTGATGTGCAACTGTGCAGAGAGCTCTGCAGGCACACACTGACTGCAGGCAGACTTGGACCTCCATGCCAAGCCTTGTGTCTCTCAGCTGAGGGGTGTCTCTTCCTAGCTCTGGGTCCGAGAGAGGACGAGAGGAGGAGGGATATGGGTAGGCAGCAGAAGGGTTAGAACAGGGGGATCCCAAAGTCTGTCTCCCTCTTGAAGAAGGGATACCTGCTATTTGGGAACTAGGAACATAGTGTTATGTGATGGGAGTATGAAGCCTAGCCACTTTATGATAACAAATACCATGGTCCTGCTTTCAGTACCAAAAAGACTGTGAAGAGGAATGTCCTGAAAAGGAGTCACAAGGTCAGCTTTTAATTTTGGAAGACACTTTTTTGTGTTCCTGATGGCTTGCTACAGGGAGGGAGGGAAAAAGTAAAAAGGTGAATGTGCCATCAGACACACTGGAGTACTGGCTCATGATTCAGCACTGCATACAGTGCTGCCTGCTAATCCCCCGACTGACCTCCTACATTTTGCATTTCATCAGTTACGTGAGTTTTAGGTGTCAGCCTCTAAAAAAGTTGCAAGGGTGCTAAATGTGGAGCTAATCCTTTAGACATTCTTCTTACGTTACTTGTGAAAAAAGCAGATGTTGCAGATGTCTCTTACTCATCTTTTTCTGGCCTTTTTTTTTTTCTCCTCCCGTGTCTCTCTTGCTGATCTTGTGGGGGTGTAAAAGCTTGAAGTTTGGCCTTAGCAGGAAGCTGATAATGTGGCATGAAAAGAAAATATGGTGTACCTCTTGCAGTGTAAGATAAACATTGCTATCAGCTCCTACTTCATTACTGTTCAAAGCTCTTCATGCAGATTTCTGCTTGGAACTGTTTTAGAAGTCCTGGGCCTTTATGGTCTGGGATGGAGGAAGAGTTGCTCCTCCCTGTGCCCACAGTGATGCTCGAGGTGAGTCTTCAAAGAGACAGGAGCCTCAGCAGTTGGTCACAGCACTGACAGGCTATCAACGTCTCCAGAGCAACAGGATGAATTGTGCCTGTATCCCAAGGAATGCATTAGGTTTAAAAATCCATGGGTTTATTTTACTCCCCCACCAGTGCATTATTAATTTAATTGCTCTTCAGTTTCTGAAGAATTTTGGAGGGGGTGGAAAGATCTAATTTAAACTGCCATCTTCTTTAATTCATGTTTCATTTGTGATGTATTTTTACCAGTGGCACTTCGTGATCTAGCTGCCACTTCTAAATGTCATTTACTTGAATAAAAATTGTAATTATATTTCTAAGTGTGACATAAGCACTGAAAGTAGTAACGGAATCACAAAGCACTGTTTGAACAGAAGCTTTCCCATGACAGGAGGGAGGGTTATGAAGTCCAGGGTATGTTGTAATACAAGTATAGCAAAAATATGCAAAATCAGTTGTTTGCAGGTTTTCCCAGCTCCCATTAGGTTTTTATTAGGGAAATACCTACTTACAAATCGCCCATACTAATTAAAAATGGATGAACAATATTTGGTTATCTCATGGTCTCTGACATTGATTTGTGGTTTTGATTGAAATCAATAAGCCAGCATTTCCCAGCGCTCCTTGAAGAATATCTGCTTCCATGCCTTGAAATGGGGCTTGTTGGACTCCAGTAGGTTTTTGGCAGGTTTAATACCATCAAAAGCTTTTTCAAAAGATTGTTTGACTCATCTTAAAAGCTCATGTTGATGCAAACCTCTCATCCTTTTGCCAGTAAAAGAGGTAAGGGAAGAAATTTTGCATTCAGATGTATTCCTGGTATTCAATAAAGCAAAGTATGTCATTTAAAGAGATGGATCAGCTCTCACTTTTTATAGTCCCAGTTTCTTCAAAATCAAAAGAGGGACCATACAGTCATTTTAAGTAATGAAATGAAAGTCTGCTGGATCTTCTTTTTGATGCTGTATGTTTAAATTGTTGTCAATTAATTCTATGTGAATCATCATTGGCTTTGAAACAACAGTGAGACAATATAAATCCAGAATTCCCACTGATCCATGGACTGAACCACATTTGTAAGTCTTCAGGTTAGCAGAAGTTAGCAGAAGGTTCAGTTATTTACAGTCTGCTGAGGTTTTTCCAGCACTGATGCCTTTATCCTAAAGAAGAGAGAGAAAAAATGTGATGGGTTGATTATTGTCAGTTACTAATTCTCAGCAGTCATTCTCTAGGTAGCAATTTGGGTGCTTATTAAGAATGTGCCTATTGATGTCCATCAGCAGTAAGTGTGTGTGTGTCCCCATGTGCTGTATGTGGAAGTGCCCCAGTGTTTCCATGAACTATGCCATTTTCAAACCTTAGAGCTGATGTTTTGCTCTCTGTTACTTGGCATCAGTAATAAATGCTTCCTGTGGCTTCAGGATTTTGGTCTTCTTGGTTGCGTATGAATGTGTGTCTTGCTTTTTCCTACTTGCATGTGCAGGTATAACCCCTGGTCTCAGTTTGGGCTGGGCTGGCCACTGAAACAAATGACAGATGCTCTCTTTTACCTCTCTCCTCTTCGGATAAATGATAAAGTGAGAGAGAGACTTATGAGCTGAAACTAAATTACTTTAAGGAAACAAGAGGAAGATAATAAAAAATTAATGAAAAAATATATTGAAGTATATATGGTGAAATATATATAAAGGAAATATATACAGTAATGAAATACAATATACAAAACTGTATCAAGCTCCCAGGATGATGATCATGTCACTAGCAGGAAAGTCCAAGACTGGACCGTATTCCACATCTGGATTCAGGAACACATAGATCAGGATCAAAGGCAGACAAACAGACAGAGTCCTCAGACGCCCGACACTGAAGAAAGAGAGCTGACCCTTTGATCCCTCAGCTTTTATACTGAGCATGGGGCAGATGAGATGGAATGCCCTGTTGGTTAGTTTTGGGTCATGTGCCCTGTGTACTCCTCCCCACAGGTGTGACCCCTCCATGCTCCTCTGCTTCCAGCCCTCCAAGGGGACAAATAAGAAAGTTAGCTGACCTTAGTTGTTATAGCAGTAAGTACAAGCAAGAGCGTCTCTGCAGGCCATCCCTTGGCATTCACTATAAACACCAGGCCTTATCTCTGCTAGGAGATACTGTCTGAAAAATATGCTGTTAATTTCAGAGTTAGAAGAGCCTTAATTGAAAAGTAAAATTACTGAAAAGAAACGTGGTTCTGCTTTACCTTAAACCAGGACACCCCTGGTTGTGCCAGGAACATGAACGTTTGTGCAGCACGCGAGTAGAAGCTGACAGAAGATCTGTCTGCCGACCTGTATGAAAAGTGTTTACTGCAGTACGGGTTTTGTGTAAATGGGAACTAGCACCCCAAAAGCTTCTCCAATTTCCTCTTTTTAAAGTTTATTAACACCTTTTCCTTTATGGCTTTTAACCTACCTTGTGTTCGTGGGAGAGACGAGGTCTGGGTCTTGCCTCCAGACAACTTGCATATGACATCCTGTAATAAAACTTCTTCTAACAACGGAGTATTGGAAAGGGCCAAATATCAGCACTGCTCTGTATATATGCAGCAGTACTTGTAAAAATGTATGTGTAATAGTTTATCTCGTTGCCAAGGCGGGGATTCCTGTGGAACTCGATGACTAGATAGTTGTCCAGGGTGCATGGGATTAATGTCCTTGAAAAACTTAAGCCCCTCTTAAATTTCCCATTAAAGCCAGGAGGGGAAGAAGTTCAAGTGACATAAAATAGTGCTGAATGAGTAATTCTCTTTGTGGACTCTCTGGAGAAGGATCTTTTCAGCCTTCTCTGGGGATGTCTTTGTAAAAAGTTGATTTCTCTTAAAGTTTTGTACTAAATCAATAAATAAGTTAATAATAGAGCGCAGCTGCTGATCATAAACTGTGGGAATTTCCTATACTCACATTTCAGCCAGAGGATAAATGTCTCACTTTGAAAGGCATACACTGCCTTTGTCTACTCCTCAGTCTCCAGGTTCTCTCTCAATTCTAGGGTTTCTTATCAATAAAATACAACCAAAACCTTCCCTAACCCTGCCTGTGACGCCTACAGAAACTTGTCTGATTTGTCTATGAAACATGCAGACAAGGGTGTGAGAGCACACCCGCTTTGTGATAATCTCCTGAGCTTTCTACGAAATCCCCAGGGAGGAGCTTTGTTTGGAGTTTTAAATTGACCCTAAACTTGCCCAAATTCAGACAGGAACATTCCTTTAATTCCACTGGCAGTCGTATGATCCTTTGTCAGCTAATATTGCCTTATATGGCCTGTTTGGAGACTACAAATCCCAGGAACCTCCAGTCTTTAAAACCTTGACTTAATGGCAAAGTAATGATAGTACAGGTCTCTGGATCAGCACATCCTGAAGCAAAAATATTTGGTTATTGAACAGTTGCTTTGACATCAGTCTTCCTTTGACTCCATTGTAACTATCTGTCTAGCCTCCACTGTGTGGAGGAAAGCTTGGAAATGTGAACCACATTCACCCAAAACCCTAAAAACTTGAACAACTAAGTATATAAAGTTTATTTATTAAGTATATAAAATATAGTCACCTTTTACATTTTGTGTTTTGTGTTTCATTTGGGGTTGTATCCTACTTGGATTATTATTGTTTTTGTATAAAAACAAAGAGAAGCAAATATTGTGAAACAGTGTCAAGAAACTTTTTTCCTCTCTTTTTTTACCCCTGTTTTAGGAAGGCATGAGGTGCGGTCCTGGACAACAGCTGCCAAGCAATCCTTGTGTCTCATGTGGCAAAAAGTGAAAGTGCAGCTAATGCTCAGTATGTCTTTCCTTGTGGCTGTTTGTTGGTATTGCAGGAGGCTATACAGCTTTTTAGCACAGCTACTGAAACGGTAGGTTTTTATTATGCAGACTTTAATCTTCCATACTGTTACCTATTTCAGTAAATATTGACCTTTGACCACTCCTCTTTGACACCTGTTTTATCATTTGGATTTCAGGTGGAGCAACTACCTTCAGAGAAAACTCATAAGTAATCTTTTTGTTTTCATTCTGTATTCTTTAATCCCCTCCACCACTGCTACCCTTAAATGCAGAACAGCAGAAGGTAACTAATCTATAAATTAATCTCGATTTAGGGAATGTCAGTGTGCTGACAGAAGTTGATCTGCTTGGTTATAGTGTGAGAGAATGGAAAGGAGAGACAAAGCAGGCCAAACACATGAGGGAGGTAAGAATTAAATTCTAATTTCTGCATGAGGATGAGGGAGAAGTTAGTGGGAAAGGACTAGCACTCCCAGCACAAGCAGCTGCTTCAGCTGCCAGAGCCTGCTACACCGGCTGGCTAAAGGAAAGCAAAAGGGAGAGCATGAACATAAGTCTAGATAAAAAGTGCAGTAAGGGAAGGTCAAACTGTAGATCAGATTTTAGCCATTCATCTTCTGCAAATTCCTCCTTTAGCATCAATGATCCACATGGTGACTTTATCAGGAAAAATCATCCCCAGTACTACAGCCCAAATAATTTGGTCTTGGGTGCTGCCTCTCAGCCAGCCTTTAATTTAAGGCAAAAGCTCCCATTCCAGGGAGGAGTGAAACAAGCTCCCTGTGACAGCAGCCAGTGCTTGGCATCCTCCCCAGCTGCCACCGAGGTCCTTCTCTGGCTGCATGGGCCACAGTTGGAGGCAGAAGCTCACATCTGGCCTGTGCCAGATGCAAGAGGACCAGTGCCATCCCAAGCCTATACACAACCCCTGTCTGCTCCAGCTCTGCATACCAGGACACATTGTTCTCCCTGACTGAGGCACTTCTGTGCCACCATCTTCCCCTGCATCAGCATCTTCCTCTGCCTGAGGCAAGTCTAACTACATTGACCAACTCCTGCTGCCTTGTGTCAGATACAGCTAGGACTAACAAACTACTAATGTCACAGTTAACATCCATGTCATCTTCTGTGCCCTGATCAGCTGCTGTGGCGTGGTTGGAGACATCCTTGGGGTGCACAGGGAGGGAACAGCCTCTGCTGCATGTGGGCATTAGCTAATCCTTGGTGCTGCTCTTTTCCCATTCACTTTATTTTTTTTTTCTTCTATGTTTTTTATTCTTTCTATCTAAGGGGGTTTTGGGGTGGTTCTTCTATGTAATTTTTTTTCCTTCTTGTATCTTTGAGCTGCTAGCTGTGACCATCTTAATTATTATACTTCTCCTTGGATTTTTATTTTATTCTTCTTACTTTTTAAAAATTAAATAGTTTCTCACAACTTAGTATGTTTTCTTCCTAACTGTGAGTCAAGGTGACAGTTGTGCTGCAGTGAATCAGGCTTTAGGTCATGGATAGATGAACTCCTGAGACAAGGATTCACTAATTTAACAGTTCACCAATGCTAGCTATGCTGTTTTCTGTCACCTCATCAATGTGTTATTCAGTTGTGTATGGTGTGTATATATGCTTACACCCTATAAGCAGAAATGGCAGCTGCATTTCCTGCAAAAGCTCTATATTAATGCACGTGCAATGGGCTGTTGGTAGCTGTAATGGAGACAGTGTGACAGCGGGCATGGCAGGAGAGGTAGTGCTCTCCGAAGGGCCCTGACCAACTCCTTGGAGTTGGAGCGGTACTACATTATCCTAACTCATGAAGGGCATGAGCCTCCAGGAACAACATGTGTTTAAAACTCAGTTTCAACTGTGTTAAGCCTCAGTCACCAAAGTAGGCTCAAAGACTATGGGCTGGATTTTTACTTTTCCCATAAAACCCATAGCTAAAGTAGCTATATTGGTAGTAGAGTGGTAGTATCTGCTATAAATGAACTTAGAGTCCAATCTAGTGAATCAGCTAACTGTGACATTACATCCTTGTATCCTCACAGTGTGGCATTTCAGACCAGCGTAGGACAAATGTAGCACTGGATCTGTATTTCTGATTGTCTGATGATGGTGGGAGACACTGACCATGAGATGCTTAGAGAGATCGAAAAGGCAGAGAGGATGGGAAATACAGTAGTAATGAGAGACGCCAACTAGCCATCTGCACCAGCAGCAGCTGTGGGGTGAAGTTGAAGGTGCTGCCAATGACTCTCTGCTGGATCAGCTTTTCAAGGAGCATCCAGAAAAGGAAGCTACCCTTGCCTTGGTCCTGAGTAGTGCACAGAATCTGCCTCAATTATTGCTTTCTAATCTCTATTGCTGTTCTCTGGAACAGGAGATAGCATGTACTAATATTCAACAGCCATGTAAGAACAACACAGCAAAAAAATTATTACAATTGTATCCACCTACAGACGGGTCAGCTCCATAAAAATGAGGAAGAAAGTTCAAAAGAACCTAAAAGACAGCTAAGAGACTTGAGTATTTACAGTGTATTTGACATATATATTGCTTATATATGTTGCTTTAGTTCGTGGTATTGGAATCACAGAGCAAATGCCTACCAAGAAGGACTTAGGAAAGGATAAAACAAATCTAATAAGGCCAAATTGCGGCCTTTTTTTTTTAGGAGAATAAAAAGAAGGTATTGTTCAAAAACCTGGAGTCGTATACAAATCAGGAACAGAGAAACAATCCAACTTTGCCAGATTAAATTAGGGGACACAGCAATGCCCAAAGTGGCCAGAACAACACACAACAAGGCCTAGAGTGATTTGGAGGAGCAAGTAATTAAAGACAGCAAAACTTCTGATAAATGTGCAAACACATACTGGATGACAAGCCTCTCAGAAAGAATGATGTTAGATGATCAGAGCTGAACAAGAGACTCAGGGGAGTCTAGTGGATGGCTGGTTATATCAGGTAGAGGTTATCACAGTACAAGCACATGTTAGAATGAGTTCTCATGAGATCCTTAACCAGCCTAATGTGCTTGCTGTCCCCCCAAAGGAGTAGTTCCTCACTTGTCTCTCCCTTCTCCTCATCTCATTTTAGCTAAATAGTCCTTCTGCCCTTTATTTGTGTGCTGGCCCTTACATCTCCTGTTGGATGTGGTCCAACAAGATGGTGAGCTGATGGAGACATCTGAGCTTGCTGAAGCAGCAAGAAGTTCCCCCAGCAGAAAGGATTCTGTAGGTTTACAATTATTACATCCAATGCAAAGTAAGAGCAGGGGAGACTGAGCAGGCACGTGTTGTTGGGATGGGGTGAGGAAGCAACTGAGGTGAAAGAGGACCAGGAATTGAAACCATCTTCCTGCCCCCTCAGGAAGCAAAGTGAGACTGATGCAGCAGCCCGTGTAACTGCAGAGTCCTCTTTCTAAGGTAATTCTCTGCCAGTTTATTGATCTGAATTGTCTCACCAAGGTCCCAGATGAGAGCCAGAGGTAATGCAGATGAAGTACAGGGAGTGTGTAGCTGGAAGAAGGGCCATCAGCTTCAGCACAGGGCTGCCAGATGTGTGCAACCTCAGGTCACCATTGCACAATGGATTCAGGTCAGTGTATGGAGATGTTTCGGCCAGGAGTTTTCTCCAGATGCCTATTCCTGCCCTTTTGCTGCTCCATCCCATGTGTCAGCATGAGTTGTGAAGTGTTTGGGGTTAAAGCTGTTATGGTAAAGAAGTCTTCACTGATCTGTTCTGCTTCGCTTGACTATGTGAATGTTTACACTAGCAACAGTGGAAAGACTGGAGCAAGTTGGTGGGTTTGGAGAGAGTGCAGAATCACTCTTAAGGCGCAGCGGCAGCGTAAGGTGTTTACAGAAATTATGAAGTTGGAACATTTTTGTATATATAAAACTTATAAATATACTCGCTCTTTCCCCTAGCCCCCTCTAATGAGTAGTTTGGAATTGGACTCCAGTTCATCATGGGTTTGGTCCAAGATTTAAAATGCTGATTGCTAATTTTTTTCTGTCTTTTTCTAGGCATATGAAGAATTGTTTTGGAGCTGTCATATCAAATACCTGCGACAAGTCAGGAAGGACAACTATAGTGTACTAAGAGCAGTGCTTTTTCAGTTATTCAGCCAAGGCATTCCTTTTCCATCATGGATGAAGGAGAGAGATATATTGAAGGTAAAATTCAGTTCCTAAATGAACATGAATCAGGTGACCTTGCATTGTAGAAGGAAACTTTTCAAAATGTGAAAACTTATGTGTCTGATGTGGAAGTAGAAGAGAATCATTATCAGAAGTTAAAGAGAAGTTTTGCAAACTCTTTGGACTACAACTAATTGAAAAAATGTCCCTGATCTAAATGTAACAAAGTGAACATAACTCTAAATGGTAAGAAAAAAATAAAATAAGTAGATTATAAGTGTTACTCCCACCTTGCTAGATGTCACTCCCTTAACACAAAAGGATATTTTAATCCTCCTCATCCACATCTGTGCAAAGTCTAGTGGTTCATTTGGGAGCAGCTGAGCCTGTTACTGAAGCAGCAGGAATCCTGCCCTGAGCTCCAGGAGCTCCAGCAGGAGAAAGTGGCAAAGAGGTGGGGAGCTGTAGCTAGTGCCTGTGGGGAGAAGGTTTCTGTAATCCTAAAAACCTCACTGAGTTTGGGTATATCCAGCTTCTCCAGAGTGTGGGTTATATGCTTTGCTGAGAGCATATTTTCTTCCCTTTTTGGCTGACCCTGTTCTAAAAGAGACTTAAGGACCTGGCAGTCAAAGGGAGCTTCATTCTTAACATTTGAGTTGTTCTGAAGCCCATTTATAATTTTGAACTATATACATGGTATATATATATATATATATGCTATATATACTGTATACACAGTGTATATACATATAGTATACAAGGGGATAGAACCACATCATAAATTAAAATGTGCATAGACAAATTTATATAACTTGATATTCAACTTCTTGTTACGGTTATGATCTGTACTTAATTAGGTTTTGGTTTTTCTTCCCCAGCTCCCTGAAAAGCTTTTGTATTCTCAAGGTTGCAACTGGATTCAGCAATACAGTTTTGGGCCAGAAAAATACACAGGTCCCAACGTCTTTGGTAAATTGCGCAAATGTATGGAGACACTAAAGACCAATGTGAGTATTTAGGAGATGGCTGAGGGGAATAACAGCACCAAAACCTGGGTTGAGACAGAGCTAGGGAACTGCTCCTTGTTACTTGTCTCTTTGGCAGTCAGCCCCACCCCAGGTTCCGGGGTCTGAGCTGCCACACAAAGGCCATTGCCTCTCCTGCCTGGGAATCCTGTTTGTGGGATTCTGCTAGGTTATGTCCTCGGGGTCCCCCTGAAAATTAGGGAGCCCATCTTCCCCACAGCTGTTAGTTGCTGCATGGTTTAGTAGCCTCAAAGCCTTCTGAAACAGAGCTAAAAAATCAGCCTAACAAGACCTTGCACCTTCCTTGAGCTCCTTGGGTGTTTCTGTGTGTCTGCAGTTGCATGTTCCTATTTGCTTTGGCACAAGCTGTCCCCAGTGCACCACCACCTTCTCCTCCCCATCTTCCTCCTGCTGGGCATTTGCTTTGTATCCTCTCCTGGGTCACAGTCATCAAGTGGATACTGGTTGCTGAACTCCAGGGTCTTGACCAAGATTAGGTTGAAACCCTTCTCTGAAAGCATCCATTATCCTGTATATCAGATCTTAAACTGTCATTTTTAAATCTCCAGTACACCTTACTGTTCTGGGATGTCTTACCACAGCCGCAACAGCTTATTTTACTGGTGTGCATTTAAGCTGGTTCCTTTTATGTGGCCCTGAGTGTGCAAGTTACAACTCTGTTAATTTAAACCCTATTATCAGTGATAGTAATTGTTAAAATAAAAAATCAACAAGCCACAGACAGACTTATTTAGCTCTAGAAGCAAAGCAAATACAGTATTTTCTTTACAAATAAATAAATACTATGGTAATAAAAAGAGGGAATTGAAATAGAGATGTGGTCCTTGGTCCTTGCCCCTTGCCTACAGCCTTGCTGTGCCACAGTGACAACTCCCTATTGTCTTGAGATGTGCCTGGTGGTTCTTGCGTGCAAATACCATTTTCTTCTGGTTGCTCTTTGCATTTGCCAGTGTTGGGTTGTTTGGCTTTTACTTTTAACTTGTTGTAGCTCTTTTAAGTTGCTGTTAATCCCATAGCATGAAGCATTTAAACTGGATGTTTGTACAGCAGAAGTTCCAAGTCAGCACCATGAACAAACCCCTACAAATAACAAGTTGTTGCAGAGCAGCTGTATGATGTATAATGCTGTTATTGGGTATGAGCTTGAGCTCCCAACTTAATTCTACTTTTATAACGATGCAAGCAAGATGGATTTTTGCCTGTTTTCACTAACAGGACTCTCTGCTGCCTTTCCCAGCTCCATTATTATCTTGTGGGCTGCTGCCTGCAGATGCTGTTATGTCTGGGGTGGGTTGGTTAATAGTGCTTTACTCTTAGGACATGCTTTTCACTTAGGTAGTAGAGATCCTCTAGTTAAGGACATCAGTGGTTCATCTGCTTGGTCTCATTTATAACCTGTAAGGAAGGTCTTGAGGAATTCATGAGGAGATGGGGGGATCTGTTTCTCAATTTAGTATTCATGGGTGTTAGATATTTTTTTGTTTTTTTTAGTTGCAATCCACAGTTTATGGCCACTTCAACATATAAATGATACAAGCACAGAATTAACTGAAATTAATCTGAATCTGAGTCATTGAGCATCATCCTTTATGGTGTTCCTAAAATACCTCACAGTTCCTGATGACGCTTTTTAGCCACTGTTTTCAGGACTGGGTACTTTAAGCTTTCTAATTTGGTACCCAGACCAACATTGTCTCCTGTATGGCCCATGTTCTGAATGTGGGCACTGGCTTTTGACCCCTCCAGAGCAACAAAGAACTCAGAAGCTCTCATCAACTGTGAGCAGAACAAGAAATTCCTATTCCATTCATGTCCCATGCATGTTTTTGTCTTGTCACTTCTTGTGCAGCAAACTTACCTTGGCCTCATGAGGCAGAACACACTAAAGGCATACAAACGTGTACAGCTGACTTGTCCAGTTTGTATGGGTTCCTTTTAATTGGCACACTGCTGAATTGGGCTCAACGCCTAAAGAATTCAGGCTAGGACAACCTTACAATGAAGGGTACTATGGAGGACAATCACAATTATCAATTTTGGAAGCTGTAAATGAAGAACACATAAGTATCATCACTTAATCTAACCTTTGCTGATGACTTAGTGTCTGTCTGATGCACCCACACAGATTTCCTGTACCTTTCTGAGGTCCTTTTGGTGGTTACACCCCTTTCAGACTTTTTACTGACAACAAAATCTGGATTTTCTACAGTGGTGGTGGGTGGCTTTTGTATAGGGGAATTGTATTTGCTTTTGCATAGACTATTATTAGCATCCAGATGCTTGGAGCTGTCTGTAGTGAACAGGTTCAGATGGATAAATGGAAAGTAAAATGTGTTAGGCTTCAAATTTCACTGCGGATCCAAAAGAGCCACCTGCTTATTTGTACCACCATTTGGCTACAATAATGGTATAGTAGAGACTGGCAATCGTTCCGCTTTTGGTATCTTTTGGATTAAATAGCATTCTTAATAATTTGATTAATATTCTTCTGTGTGCTTTCCAGTGGATTGAAATATGTGCTACTAAAGATCATGAAGAAAGAGGAAATGTGTGTAATATGCTCTTTTCGGATGAGAGCAAGGAGCACAAACTGTATGAGGCCATAAAATTCATCATGCTCTACGAAGTTGTTGAAGCCTATGAGCAGATAAAGAACAGGGAAGAACCCCCACACAACCTTTTTAGCCTTCTCCTTGCTCGTGATTCTTCGTCTGACCCTTTGAGTTTCATGATGAATCATCTGAACGCAATAGGTGACTCTATTTGCCTAGACCAGGTAATGATATAGATGAAAAATAAATCACAAAACTTACTCCATGTCTGACATGATTTGGTGAATATATCATGCATTGTCCATGATAGCTGGCCTGTATTTTTTATTTTGGGATGTGGGAAAGTGGAGTGAGGATAAGAGTTTCTCTTCCAGGAAAATTTTTTCTTGCAGAGCCAGAAATATAAATGCTGCAAGCTATCAGTGAGACACAGTTTTGGACAATGATACCTGTGATCTGTAAAATAATTTTAGATTATGCAGATTTGACCTATTGTTTCACTTTTCCTATCTGTTCCACCATGCCAAACCCTCTATCGTCACTCTGCTCTTTCCTTTCTCTGGTTCCCATGTCTGTTAAGAGCAGGTAATGAGAACTCTACTGCTCACTTATATGTTAAGATAATTTTTTTTTCAGTTTAACCTTTAGTGAGGAGTTAAGTACTGACATCTAAGCTCCACACTGCCAGTCTGCAAACAGTTTCACTTTCCAATGGATGAAATTACTTTTTATAATCAATATCAGTTATCAAGTCAAGCGTTACATGTCAGGAGTCACCTTCAGGAGCAGTTTGATTATAGCTGGAAAAGTTCTGCTCTGTCTGGCTGTGACCAAGGATATGAGCTTTTTCCAAAGCATTTTTCCAGATTAAGCACTGCTTTGCAAGAAGTGTCAGTGAGGATCAATACTCGTTTCATGTACATGAAGTACAAGGGATTTTTGTTTTTTACTATTATGTTTCTCTCGTGTAGCAAGTGGTCACAAGGTGGCAGACTTCCCACTTGTCAAGGTGAATCAATCTTCTAATAATAGCTAGTCCCTTCTTGCTCCCCGCTGAGGTGTGTGAGCTGGCTTTGCAAGCAATTTAAGTATTGTGTCAGGTGAAAGAGCAATGTTTCCAAAGTGTTAGACATAAACCAGAATATTCTACACGAGAAAAAGCATGTGGAAGGACTGTTGGAACATTGAAAATATCCTCAAACATTTAATTTTCTTGCTTCACTTACAGAAGGGCCCCTTTTATTCCTTGTCCACTGTTTTGAAGCTAGGTGACTTGCCTTCACTTGGATTATCTTCAGTTTAGTTTTTTAAGTCTAAATAAATGTCTTACAGACTTCTTTCATCTTTAGGTTGAACTGTTTCTTCTTGGATACTTGCTTGAAGTAAAGATAAGAGTTTACAGACTGCATAGGTTTCATACTGAGGGATTTCAAGTAAACTATCCGGACGAATACCGAAGGGAATGGAATGAGATTTCTCTCCTGACCGAGGATGACCGCTACTATCACATCCCCCTTTTCAGAACGTGAAGGACCAGTGACTTTTTTCCCTTTGTATAATACAGTGAGTGAACCGTTCCAGTGAATTAAGTTTCTGATTGGCAGCAGTATGATTTTGAGGCTGTTCATTAATGACTACAAAATGATGTATGGTTTATTGTGTAAACGTTTTGCTTTCCCATGCAGATTAATTCACCATCAGTCAGCCATAAAAACCCCATAAAATATATTGCTGTACTCTCTGGGGGAAAAAACCAGCATATTTGAGGGTTGTCAGACAAAAAAGACTGCATTGACAGAGAAGGCAAAGGTAATGCTGAATTTTCCATTGCTAGCCTGAGGGTTTACTCTGACATCTCTAGATGGGTTAAACTCAAGTTCCTAAAGCAATTCCTGACTTTCCTTCACCTGTCTGTAGCTAGGGAGGATGAGTCACAGAGGAAGCAACTCCTGGGGTCCCACAGTTTATACTCCAGACTATTAAACTTACACTGACCTGGGGATACCTAGGATGGGAGGCTGTAAACTGGGGCCTCTGTGTAGCTGCTTCAAATCCCTGGATGTGGGCTGGAATGCCTCCCTCCAGAGATGGGCAGAGCGAGCAGTTTCACGCTGTACTCGCTTCAAACACCTGAAGTTAAGCTGTCTGCACTCAGTGCTGATATTCAAAGGTGAAGGCACGTTACACTGGGGGAAAATCCCAACCCCCCCACAAGAATACTGTGCCAGATGAACGGAAGATCTGCATTGTAACTGAGGAATGTAGACAAGCTTTCTCAGAGCTGAAAAGGGCAGCATTAATTAATAAGGAACATGCAATGGAGTTAGACTGGGTAGTTGCCTATGGGTTTTGTCAACTTGTAAATCCTTTCAGGGCTGATTTCAACATTACCTGCCAAGATTTTCTTTGCAATTCACCTGAGAAAGCTGTGCACAGAATACATTCATAAACACTGTATTTTCAGAAAATACTAATTTCCTATGTGTTGGAATTCAGCAATGTATATACACATTTTATCCTCTGAGTATATATTAAACTCCTTGCATAAGATTGCTATTTAGTTTAGACCTCAATGTCTGAAGAACTCTGTCCTGGACAACTAAATGAGATATGTACCTTACTACGTGGAGCATTTTGCCCAGTTTTATTTTCTAATAGAATCAATTGTGTTTTGATTCTTTCAAAAATAAGGGACCTTCTCTTGAAGAAATACTAGAAAGGTGTAGCAGATCTGGTAAAATATTTGTGAAAAGCTTACAAACCCATAGGCATATGGTTGTGTTGAAGAAAGAGGGATTTATTAAGAAACAAACTATCCTTTCCTTATTCTAGAGATATGGGGACAGGCAGGCTTGTTTTTTAATTCCTGCAGGAGAAAATACAAGCAAGTAACAAATTGTGAACGGGGCCTGCAGGAGCTACAGCAGTAGCACAAGGCAGCTAAGTGGTAATGCCTGGAGTGCACAGTGAGCATTTGGTTCCTTTGTGTAAAAGAAAGCAATTTTTGTAAAGGAAAGCAGTTTTATCCCTTACAGTCTTTTTTCTTTTTTATGTATATATATATATATATTTATAAATACAAACACCAGAGTTCTGTATTGTAATAGCTTTGTTTCCTGAAGTTTTTGAGTTCAGTTTTGTTCAATAACTTGTAGTTTTTAATTAAGAAGGCTTGATACCTTTAATAATTTCATCTCATCAAAACCTGCATATGAAGTACTTTACTTATTAAAAGAAACTGTTTTTCACTGAATGAAATAATTTGCCTGCCTTAGATTTGGTTCTGCTCTGCATGGGTAAACGTTATAATGCCTGAGGGTAGGGTCTCGCTATCTGTTTTGCATCAGCAGTAACATTTATGGCTATCAAGACTTGGCTGTACTTGGTTCTTGTTTTGGTACAAGCAGACACACCAAAAAAGGATGTACTTTTATAGCGATCTTGTTAATGGTTTGCATATTATTTATGAACAGCAATACAAAAGCATTACAGCTGGAAGTGTTTGTCAAAGTGTACATTTTTGTCATCTTGAGCATATTAATAGCAGGGGGTTAGAAAGGATCTAACACAGACAGTGGAATTTATCTCGACAATTTGGATGTTTGCATCTGAACTCTGTCACCTTGAGCTCTCTGCCTTGTGGGAGGAAGGCGATGGCATGCAGTCAGTCAGAGGAGTCTGATTCTCCTCACTGACTGTGGTGGGAGCTGGCAGTGATCAGCATAAATCTCTCTGCTTCAGGTGTTTGAAGTTAGGTGAGATTGATTTTTTGCCAAGCATTCCAGAAAGGACATGTTGAAATGGATCTGCTGGCTTATCAGATTTCAGAGGTGCTAGCTGGATCATGAAAGGAACAGATATGGAATGTGAAGAAAGAGAAGATTCAGGTGAGGATAATCACAAGTCTTAAAGAGAAACAGGGAGAACACTCTACTCAGGACCTTAAGAAACACTGAGATGCGTTTGGGGCTCTACTGTGTTTTAATCACGTTCTCTGATAATATGTATATTTTACATATGTATAAAGCAAAAAGGTATGATTTTTTACATATCAATAAATGTATGTGTGTACATATATATAAAAGAAAAATACATTAAAAAAAAAATCATCCTGAATAAAGTGGATCTGAAAGTAACTGGTACTATGGAAGTGAGAGGTGCTGCAGCATCTTTTCCAGTTGGTGGCAGAGACAACCTTGCTGTACAAACCCAGAAGCAGAATCATTAACAATTTTTTTTTAAATGCAGTGTTGTAGGCAGCTAAAATTTCAAGTCAAGATGTGTTTGTTATTGCCAGTTTTGCAAGAAAAGATACTGAAACCTCAGCAGTGAGTTTGGGTTTTTCCCTGAACTTGAAAATGAGTGTTAAGAATGTAACTGAGCAGCTGAAGAAACTTATATGCTGTGGATGCCTCATGCATGGGAGTGTTCAAGACCAGGCTGGATGGGGCTTTGAGCAACCTGCTCTAGTGAGAAGTGTCCCTGCTCATGGCAGGGGGGTTAGAACTCAATGATCTTCCAGCTCTAACCATTGTATGATATCTTTTCCTATAAAGGAGAAAGAAGATGTTGATTATGAATGTCATCTTTTTTAAAAATTACATCTCAAAACATGTATGAACCATGCTTGCACTTCATTATTAACTCCAAAGAAAAATACTGGCAATCTCGATTCTTCACCTCTCACACTGAAATTGCTTCTTGTATAGATTGTGGCTACTGAGTTGAAGCAAATTAAAAATCAGCCAGTGTAGTTGTGGCTGGTATGTCTACCTGCTTAGTCTCACGGTATTGAGTTTCAGGTCTGGGCTCTCAAATACAGTTTGTAATTTGCCTGAAGGAATACGTATGATTTCAAATTAGCCTAGTTATCCAGAAAAATAAGGATACATCCATTCTCTTCAAAGAACAGAAAAGACCTACATAGATTTTTTTGCTAGTAGTTGTCCCTCTATACTTCAGCAATATTACAGCAGTCCCACCTGTGACCCTCTTGTTACTGCTGTTATAGCACTAATCTTTAAATTTTAGAGTCTTCATTTTTCTGAAAAGCTCCTGATTTTGAAGAAAAGGCAATGTTGGGATTTTGGTGCCAAGGAAGCCCTGGTCCTTTCCCCAGAGATTTGGGGTGTTTGAAGGCCTCCCTGTCAGGAGGGAAACTTCCATTTTGGGCCTGGTTTTGTAAGAGGGCATGATTTGGGTTTTTGAGGATCCCTGGAAATCATTTGAGAGAGGAGCCTGGCGTAGCAGCTGGGCTGGAAGGATGCTGCTGCCTCACTAAGTGGCATTTGTTCCTGTTCACAGCACACTTCATGGTGTTAGTCCAACCCTGATCTTGGCCAGGGATGGAGCAGGTATCCTTTCAGAGGCTTTTTTAGAGATTAATCAGAAAATTTCTAACAAAATCCAGGTACCCCAGAGATAGGAGGTGAGGTACCTAGCTGGGACAGGAGATAAATGCAGAGAACGTATCTCCTTGAGGCTTGGCTGATTTGTATTTCTCTTACGAACCATGCCAGCCAGGGCTACTGGGTGAGGAGGATGGCTGGGGCATTGCTGAGACCTGTGGCACGGGGTTGTGCATGCTGGTCAGTGCTGGTGGAAAGTAAAAATAGAAAACATGAAAAAAATAGAGTGGGTCCTGGATGCTTTCATCTAGCATATCCCAATTTTGCATAATTCAAAGGTTAATGCCTTGGAAGGGCATTTAACCAAAACACCTTCCTCTCTAGTGAAGCGTTTGGCCATAGATCAACTCTTTATTAAAATATGGAGGCAACTAATTTGACTGCACTTGTGGAGTTTGTGTGCAGGACCTGCTGAAGTCTGTAGCACATATAGCAGCTACTAACTCCCTCTGTCCTGTAAGCCAGGTTCTCCTGTTCAGCTGCATGTCTTCCCTGTGGTGGTAATTTTCAGGATTGTGATACATTGCATCTTACAAATGTTGAAAATGATCAGCCGTTGAGTTTCAGACAACACATTTAACATTTACCTATGAAAGATCTTATGTTCTTCTTACCTATCCAGTAGATGTCTTTCAAGCATCAGAAAACATCGTTCAATAAACTCAGTTCTCCTGGCAGTTCTTCAATTGCAACACTTGCCCAGGTGATAGGGGTGGGTTGGCCCCAGCCAACAGCCAAGCACCCCCATAGCTACTCACTCATTCCGCCCCACTCCAGTGGGATGTGGGAGAAATTGGGAAGAACAGGAGCAAAAAGGCTTTTAGGCATAGAGGGAAATCACTTACCACACACTCTCATCAGCAAAGCAGCTTTAACTTGGGGAATTTAGCTTAGTTTGTTGCCAATTGGCATAAATATTTAATTACTGATTTGAGTATTGGGAAACAAAAAAGGACAAGTGTTAGAACACTTGGAAAAACCACTCCGCCTTTCCCAAGTTCCACTTCACTCCAGACTCCTCCTCTCCCTCTTGCTATCACCACAAGTCATACTGGGTCCCCTCAGTGAAGCAAGGAGTGGTGCAGGAAGGTTGTGGTCAGAATGTAGTGATTCCTCTCTGTCCCTCCTCATTTCTCACTGTTTTCTTGTGCTTCAGTTTCCCCCTTCAAGGCTGTGCCTGCTCCAGTGTTGGCTTGGGATAAGTAAGTACTAAAACTCTTGGTAAATTACATGTTAATTACCAACTTTATAGAAGTCTTATTCAGCTTAATATAGCTTCTACCCATGCTACTGCAAAGAAAAAAGGGGAAAAAATAAGTCCATGTTTTTGTTGTCTTCCTTCTTTTCTTCTTCAATGTCCTATCACATACACCTGTATTTTTACAGGACATGGATCAGAATAAAGCAAAAGGATCTGGAGAAAGGGGCTCAGAAGGTAAGGGTTTAAAAGCAATCCTGCATGTGAAAAACGGTATTAGCGATGGTAGCACAGAGGAGTGATAATTTCTTGAGTTCCTGCAGACTGTAACAGGAGTTAGTGAGTGTTAGAAGAGAGATGGAGCGATTCTAAATGTAATAAAAGAGATACATGGGAATTCAAGGGATGACCTAATGGTGAAGAAAAGCCAGGTTGGTAGCAGTATGAGGAAGAAGGTACAGAAGAGACATGACTAGGAGAAGTGAGCAATTTCACGGAGGAAAGTCTAGTAAGTCTATGGATATTTCCTAACTGTGTGTGAACTGCCAGTATGTAACTGGAGATGGGAAAATTTTTCCAGTGTAATATCCACAGAAGGTGTCCTTGCAACAATTCTTGTCCTGCTGCCTAAAACACAGCACATGAATAGATTGTGTCTACCATGATTTAAGCTTTTCTCAGTCACCCTTTCAAAGGAGAGGACGTCACTGCTGTGAGTGTTCTCTACAAGCGTAGAGGCGTTTCCTGCCTTTCCTGTATTGATTCCTTCACTTAAGGCTTCCTCTTCTTTTGGGGGTTGTGTTCCCACATTTGGCTGGCATTTACAGTGCTTCCGTTGCTGCAGCAGCGGGGATGGTACAGCCAAGAAACACTTCAGCCACCTTCTGGTAAAGTTTTGAACGAGTGAAACCACATGCTCTTGCTTAACAGGCTGTGAAAAGCTCATCTCATCAGGGAGCATGACTGATCAAACTGGACCACTGTCTTCAGGGTCACCAAAGGTGTATTAAGGGAAATGTTACTGAACTCCCTCATTAGCCTTCTCAGGTTAGCTCTCAGCATGGGAGCTTTTGAGTTCTCAGTAATGGGCAACCTAAGTAAGGAGAGAAGTGGGAGTCAAACCCTGAGCACACCCAACAACGTGAATTTCTTCAAATCTTAGAGATGCCATTGCTTTTGGTGTGAGTGTAACTCCAGAAAGCTGCAGATGCAGATATGCACATTTTCCAAGAGGTGACAAGCACTTTGGTGTGCTGCCAAGCCCAACTAGCTGCCAGGTTAGTACCTATCTTCATAAATTGAAAATTACTCTGGTCAAATTTGTCAAAATTCAATGGCAATCCATACATAGTCATGTTGCAGAGCACCCCTCTGCAGCACCTGATGTCTGCAGTGGGAAAAGGGAAGAAGCAATCTTTCTGAAAGAAGCTTTTTTTTCTGAAAATGTAGCTGCTGAGTTGCAGTACAACTCATTTCTGTTTGGCTGGAAGTGTCTATTGCTCTTCTCTGAGCTTTATTACTGACTTAAGTTCAGGTTCGCACACCTCTGAATGTCTTAGTTCAGGTTAGCCCATCTGTACATCTCTGCCTAAATAAGGCAGTGCAGCAGCTTGGTCTATGGAATGCTCGTCAATTCAGTGAATAATCTGTCAGCCTGGACTATGTGTCTGATCTGCTTTCAGAGACACTGAGCTGCTGCCAGCAATCAGAGCCAGGTAGGAATCCTGCGGCTTGATTACAAAACTGAGCAGTGGCAGGCCAACTGCACCTTTGTGACCCCCAGATGTGAAACAGTCATAGAAAAATACATGCAGGTTAGCAGAGTTCACACCAACTACATTTTTGAAGCTGTTGGAAAAAAAAAAAAAAAAAAGATAGTTGTAGGTAATTTTAGTGCTCCAAGTGTAATTTAGTAACAAAGCAAATTACTCCTCTGAGGTGCTGCCAGCAATTAGAAATTTCCAGTGTCTTGCCAAGTAGTAAAAGTCTTGCAGCCTTCAAGTGAAGCCATTTGTCCTACTTTTCTAAATTCAGTTAAGACTGTAGAACTGAACTCTTTTATTTTCCATTCTGGGAGGCTGAGTGGAAATGGGAATACTATGACTACCGCCTGGGCTCAGCTCATAACAAGAACATGAATAGAAGATGGTAGACCCTGTAATATTTCTTTAAGTTCTGTCTATGAGACACAGAATTCTAGAGTCTGAATCCTACTATTGCAAACACCATAAGGATCTCTATTTTACTTCAGCATCTTATGGATCAGTTTAGTCCCCCTATAGAGAGATGGTTTTTTTTAACTGAGTTTTTTCAGTATGTGTTGAGAAGGTTTAATAACAGTACCACAGCAAAGAGTTTATGCTGTAGCCAAGAGTTATGGTCTACTTCGTGGCAGAAGCCAGTGTACATTGCCAGCTGCACTCTCAGAAGAAATAGTCCAACATCATTCATAAAGCCAGTCCTAGTACCACAGTTGGCAGAGGGGCAATGGACAAGGGCTTCAGTAGCCCTGCTGCTCCTCGTTGAGGAAGGTTGATGCAAGGTCAAGCCAGAAATGGAGAGCTGCATCTTGTCAGGGAGCAAGACCCAAACGCAGGAGACAGGAGCGAGCCTCAGGTGAGAGCCTGAGGAGCTGGTCAGCTAGAGAGTAGCTGCAGAGCAGGCATAAATATATTCCTCCAAAGGCTTGTTCATTAGGGAAACGTATGAACATCAGCTGAGAGGGATTTGTTCCAAATGAATGGATCTAGTCCATTTGATTAATGAACTGAAAAAGATCTTGAGGCTGATCTGTTTACTCATTAGAGCAAAATGCCACTTTTTTTTCCCTTGAGAAAACAGTAAAGGGGACTCATGAATTTGAGGGCTGTAATAAAAGCCACTCAATTTCTTGATTTTTGATACTAAAACACAATTTTTGTGGTGGAGCTTGCATACTCTGAGAGTTCTCAGGGATGTTTTATTATTGCAGCAATGCAACTGAAGGCTGCTTCTCTTGATGCCTTGACCATAATGGCACACTATATCACAAAGTACACCTGAGTACAACAGACACCTCTCATTATATCCGAAGCCAGGCTTGCAAGGTTGCCATCTGTACAGCTCATGAGAGTGGTCCCCCTGTGCTACTTGTTGATTGCATGTGTTTTGGCAAAACTATAGTACCGAATTTCTCTATACCAGTAGTGCTCAATGATCAGCTTCATGCAGGTTTCCATGGGTTTGGGATTGACGTTGGTACTATTGAGCTGAGATGGAAATCCCAAATTTGTTTTCAGCTAAGAGGCTGAATCTGTCCTCTCCCATAGGTATAGGAGCTATACAGGCATCCCACTGGAATTACAGCAATCATAGAATCATAGAATCATTTTGGTTGGAAAAGACCCCTGGGATCATCAAGTCCAACCATCAGCCCTACTCTACAAGTTCTCCCCTACACCAGATCCCTCAACACCACATCTAATCTACTCTTAAACACAGTCAGGGAGGGTGACTCCACCACCTCCCTGGGCAGCTGATTCCACTGACTGACCACTCTCTCCGTGAAAAATTTTTTCCTAATGTCCAGCCTAACCCTATCCTGCTGCAGCTTGCAGCCATTTCCTCTTGTCCTGTCGCTCATTGCCCGTGAGAAGAGACCAGCACCAATCTCTCTACAATGCCCTTTCAAGCAGTTGTAGATAGAACGAGATTTCTAAGTTAAACAGTCTGAGCTATTAAGAGATGATGCACAGGACAGCAGGTGTGGCTCTGGGTTTTTACTGTAGACTTTAGTGATACTTGCTTGCCTCGTTTGCAGATGGAAGTTTAAAAAGACAAGTTTTAGGTGTTTTGGGAGTAATAAAAAGATCTTGGGTTTACATGTCTAAATTCCGCTTAAGCCTCATTCTCAAAAAACAAAATAGTCTTATAGAATAACATGACTGTTTCAGTATCTTCAACAAAAGTACACAGATGCTCCACTTCTTTCTGTATCGGTACATGTATCTTGCTTGGTCTTAATATTACGAGAGTTTTTTACAAATACGACAATGTTATTCTTTAAAACTCACTTCAGAAATTCAGCAGAATCCTGTAGACATTCTTACAGACGAAACTTCAGTACTTCTGTAATCTGTGCACATGTATTTATTATTTGCCGATACTGAAAAGCAAGACACTACCTCTGCCCTGAAGCCTTTGCAAAGAGCAACTGTCCTCTGCTGGAGAACACAGCATTGTCAATGGATATGACCCATCGTGTATGGCCCAAGCTCTACATTAAAGTTATGATGACTAACAGATTATTCTCAAACATCTATGCAAAATGCTGGAAGCAGCTGTGTGCAAAACCAAAAACAACAAAGAAGAAAACACTGCATTGTTGTTCTATGCAGTGCACTGAGTAGTTTGTGTAAATCTGTTGCTCAGAAACGTTACATACTTTGAGCAAGACTAATTTTTTAAATTACACACAGTGATTAAACTATGGAACCGAATACACAAATCCCAAAGAGGCCTGTTGGTTTTGAGGGGTCTATTTGTTTAAAATGGATCATCTGGGAAACAAAAAACTATTTTGCAGGGCTTGTTTGTTTAAAAAAGGATCATCAGGTCTATACTTCCACAGCCTTTGGAAAGAAAACTTCAGGACTTCATACTTGAGTCATTTTACCTATTGAACTTGGTAGGACAAGGTATTTGCTTTGTTTAAACTACAATATTCTGGACACCTGTGTATAAATTCTTACCACACTTTCCTCACAGCCATTTCTTTCCCCTTTAACATTAAATTATTTACTGTTGTTGCATGCTTTTTGACAGCTACAGCATTTGGTCCCCAAGACACAGTTTTTTATTTGCAAGCTAAAATTATTCTTTAGATTTCTGGAAGCTAAAAGGCAATGACTAACACAAAACTCTTTTGTCACACTTGATCTTGTGAAATGTGTCATGGCATTATTTGCTGATTCTACATACCAACACTAAACACAAAAATACCCTTGGCTAAGAAAACAAATGTCATTTATGTTTGCAATATATTGTTCACAAGAAGCAGAGAGAACCCTGATGTTTAGAAGTACTATGTGTAAGGGCAGAAGGTGATTATTCTCTGGAACTACCTTTATCAATTCAACTACAGAATATTATATCCAATCTGAAGATTTTGAACTTTTTCCAGTTGCTTTAGTAGAGGGAGCACTGGGCAGTGACAGTGTACTTTTCTGTTGATTTTTTTTAATTCAGCTGATGACATTTGATTGCCAGGGAAATCCCTACTTTGGGTATTTAGTTTTGGTCTTTTCTGACAAAGAGGAAAGAATTGTAGCCATGTGATGGACATAAGCTCCATCTGCAAGCAGAAAAATATACATGGAAAAGATTGCACCCGTTTTTTCAAGTTCACAGGGCAAGTATCACTGTAATGCAGCCTGACATATGACATCATAGCAAGGGGTTCTTTTAATAACCCTTGAGAAGGGAAACATAATTTGCTGCTTAGGAGCTCTCTGTTACGAGTGAACAGTTCCAAATACAGAAAGCAAAGAATTTGCAAATTTCACTTGGTAACTTAGAGTTTGTGTGTTTTGCAGTGTCATTTTGTGATGCACCATTTTCCTCACTATAAAGAATGGGTCTGGGTCTAGGCTGCATCTTCGCCTACGTCAAAAAGCTCTATGGAATAACTCTGCTCTGTACTTCTCTGAAGGGTTGTGAAATCACAGAACATCAGGCATTGGAAGGGACTTTGAAAGATCATCTAGTCCAATCCCCCTGCTGGAGCAGGAACACCTAGAGCAGGTCACTCAGGAACGCATCCAGGCAGGTTTTGAATGTCTCCAGTGAAGGAGACGCCACAACCTCCCTCTGCAGCCTGTTCAGCGCTCTGCCACCCTCACCCTGAAGAAGGTTTTGTCAGCCAACAAGTCTCTCCCATAAAGTTGCTGAGGGAATGGTAAATGTGCATCACTAAGAAAGTAAAAAGGAAGAAATTTAACTTAAAAGAGCAGATCTATAATGAATCTTAAATGCTACTGAATCTAAATTATTATAATTATAGGAACATAGGAAACAGTTGGGTGTATTTGAAGTGGACTTACTCTTTTAACAGGAATAATTCTGAAACGACCAAAGCGAAACAAGACTGCATTCTGACAAGCATGCTGGGCAAACATTTATTCAAAGAGATTTTTCAAAGGTGATGTCAGTGCTAAGAGCATCAAAGCACAGATTTAATCCACAAGAAGGCCAGCGGTTCAAAAAAATGTGAGGGTTTTATTTTTCCCCCTCCCCCTACAAGCATTTGCAATGATGATTCCTATGGTTCAAGGTTAAAAGGAAAAGGAAAACCTGGGTTATAAAAACGTCCATCAGTTTTATGTGACTTAAAAGTTTCATGATGCTGCAAATTAATTTTCATTGCCATTTTAACCTTTTATGGGTTTTACTACCTGATCTCCACCTTCAAAATGTTCTCCCTGTACTGTTCAATACTCTTAAGTACATCAATTTTAAAGAAAACTAATGTTTTTCCAAATTCCTTTACTGTCAGCATGTTTGTAGTTACTTTCTCCCAGTCTCACTTGTGTTACTCAGTGTGTATTACTATGAGGGACATTTCAGAAAGAAGACAATTTTATCTCCTATTTTGAGGCCCAATTCGAAGGTGAACACCATCCAAAACACTCAGGCTTCAGCGGCCTTTTCTCTACCACAACACTGCTTTTCCACTCTTCCACTGTTCCCAGTATGCCGCTTTTAATAGCGCTGGCTATGCTTAACTCCTCGGTAAGACGCACCTTTGAGAGGTTTATAGTTTACTCTTTATGAAGAAGTTTCTATCCTGTTTGGAGTTCCTAACGGTGCATCAGAGTTTGGCGATGGGTACTTTGCTCCCGGGAGAGCCCTCCCGCCTCTGAGACGCTCAGGCCGCCGGCCGTCACGTACGCACGTCTCCTCACGGCTCGGGGCCTCCCCACAAGCATTTTCGCGTGGAGCACCACCCAGCCGAAGCACGGCTCCCTCCCCCTAGTACCTAGGACTGCCTGTCTCCCAGTTTGGGGCTTTCCACCGGCATCCCCCGCCAGGCCCGCAACCACAACCACAGGCGGGGGAAGCCGGGACCGACACTTTCCCTCCCCGCCCGCCGCGGCCATAGCGGCTGCGCAGGCAGCCAGCCAGCCTCACTCCCACCCCTACGTGACAAACGTCAGCCGGAAGGAAGATCGGACAGATGCGTGGGCACGTACAAACGTTATTTCCGGCGCGGTGGATGACGGTGGCTGGCGAGGCGGAAGCGTTTGCGGAACCGCGGAAGAGGCCTCGCTCGCTCGAGC
>VZTM01006670.1:2091-42558 GCA_013400555.1 Jacana jacana | reverse complement strand
GATGTTAGAGAGGTGCAATGTAATGCATGACTTTCATTTCAGCTTTTCAAAACTTAATTTTTAATATGATTTTCACTAGACTTGTTTAAGCAAACTGCTCTGAGTAAAAGGTGGAGTCTTGTTACACAGACCCCAGAGCAGAATAGACAATGAATTCTGATTCAGAGAGAATCTTAATTAATTTCCTAGCTCAATCCTTTTTTCAAGATAAAGAAGTAAGTTACTGGACTATAACATGACTTAAAATTACCAGTTGGTCTCACATTACCTTTCTACTCTTTGCACACCTGGGTAGCAGAAGCAATTATAAAATTACAGTGAGATTAACCAAATCCCCCTTTAACCCTTTATTTCTAGTCCTGCAGGAACAATAAAATAATTTTAGTTGCAGGACTATAGAGACTCGTAGAGGCAGCCTTCAGAGCCAGTTGTGTAATTCCTCAAAGTAGTCTCACAGTATATGGTGAGCATGCAGTTGCTGCTTTTACGGCACAACAGTTAGGAGATTCTCTCCCCCCTCTCCACAATTTGAAAGCCAAATTCCTTTTACTACGATTTGCTGTTCAGGTTCCTACAGGGCCACCTCTGTAGGTTCCAATAAACTGTGATTCCCTTCCAACCTCTTCCAGAAACATATGTGTATATTTTAGGTGCCAGATGGAAAAAAAGCAAACCAAAAAGCCTCAGCAACTAAGTAGTCGATCAAGCTTAAGAGTTCAGTGCTTCTCAGCAGCTTTTCTGATTCTTGCTTAAGTTCCTGGCATTACTCACACTTCTCCTTTGTAGCCAAAAATTTCTAGCCTGCTGACATCTAGCTTTTCTGATCTTGAAATTATTTTGCTACCAGAGATAACTTGTACTTCCTAGTGAAAATGGCTAATGAATAATTAATGCTTCATCTTTTCTCTAATTTCACCTGGCTGTTAAAACTGCTAACTGTAACACTTCATTTTAAAACACAATGTATCCTAAAACCATGAAATTTGATCATAATTTTGAAACTGGGAAGAAACGTTTAAGTATAGTCTTTCACAAGGCTCAGATCATTCCATGAATGTCATCCTAAAACTTTTGATAAATGCTTCACTTTAGTCACATGAGCACTCATTACAACACCTGTTTATGTACCAAGCCAAAGGAAGAGGCAATACTAGACTTTCTATATTGAGTATGGCATGAAAAACTCATATAGAGCAATCAATACAGACAATTAAAACTAAGCCAGCTCTGAAGTAACAGCTTATCTATAGCAAGTGCTAAAAATCTTTCTTACTTTTCACAGTAAACCACTACATGCGTGATGCTAAGGACACCTCACTGACCTGTTTGGTGCAGGTGGTCTCTAGCCAGCTCAAATAAACGCATATGCATGTTTGTGATGGGGTTAAAGGAGCCACAAGCTAGAAGAATGAGAGGTATCCTGCTCTTCATTCTGACATCAAAACATTAAAACTCAACCTTAAAGGAAAAAAAAAATAAAATTAAAAGATAAACTGGACAAAGAGAAGTTCCTCAAAATAAAAACAGTGCTCTTAGAACTGTGTATTCATGGAAGACCTGTAAAGTAGCAGAAGATCAGTCCTCTGTACCACCCCAGCACGCAGGAAGTACTAGCTCAGAAACATGTGTTCTTTGATATTATTAGGAAAGCACAAAAAAAGTTTCTGGTTCCTCATGTACAGAGATGGCTAGGAAGCATTTCTAGAAATTCATGTTGTCACTATTATTAAAAACCGTTAGATTTTTTTTCACGTTTTTTATTTTTAACCTGCTTTTGTCAGAAAACAGGGTTTTGCTCTGTCTTTCTGTCAATGCCCTATTAATAACTTTGGAGCCTGCAGGCCTGCTGCAAAAGCAGATTTAAAAACAAAGTTCCTGTACTCCATTTAGCCAAATCCTAATCTCCATCTGTAGTGTACCAAACCACTGTAGGTCAGAGCATCCCTCTCACTGTTCCATGTCCTTATATTCCCTTTCCCTTATATTTTTCCCTTAATCAGAAAAATTTAACAGTAATTGTTAAATCATTATGAAGTTGATGTTTTATGCCAACTCTACGAGTTCATTTACAGAGACATTTGTCCTTTACACCTGTAGAAAGCACATTTGACAGCACTCATTATTTACTCTTCTTTATTATCTCTGTAGAGACAGCTCATATAAGAATATCTGTATGCAAGCTTTATAGGTTCTTTATTAGAAAAAAAATCAAACTCAGGGTGTTCTTCTGTTCAATATCAGTGACTCTGTGAATCTTTTTTCATTGTATAGGGAAAGGGTTTTTTTGCCTTGAAACAGGTAGCAAAACATTAGTATCTGTGATTAGCTGAGAAAGAAATCATTGCTGTAACACACCAGTGTTCTCTTGTAGTCCCAACTTTTTGCTAGATAGATTCTGTTGCTGCAGGTAAGTCAATGCTGAACTCTCAATGATAAATCAATTAATTCCAGACTAAGAATTTCCTAGAATCAGAAATATTTTACAGTAGTAACTACGATGCTGAGCAACATTATCGAGCCCTGCAAACAGGCTTATTACGATCTTATATGACCCCCTAAAACTCAATTACATGGTCATATAACTTTACCCAATTGCCAAGCCATATCAGTCAGCCTCTCACTCAAACACACACATGTTCAGGGGGAAAAACACATCCCCTTTCTTCTCTATGACACATCAGCAGCAGCTGTAGCTCTTGCATCTATGACTTGATGGCTCGGATATTCTCTTTTCTGTTCTGATGAAGTGCAGTTTACATCTCCTTTTCTGTGTTTTTTTTTTTGTTTGTTTAGGGTTTTTTGATTGGTTTTTTTCTCCTTTGCAATCTAAAAGTTAATAACTGAATATTTTTTTTTAAATAAGCTTTTAATTCTCTAGACTTCTCTGTTTCTCACCTGAAACAGATGTGTTGGATGGTTTGATTGCAGCTCTTACTCATTTATACCTCAGAGACTCTAGGGAAAGCCTTCAACCTGTGATTCTTAATGATAAACAGACGGTACTGCTCAAAACCTGAACCAAAACAACAAAGGAAAAAAAAAAGGAAAAAAAGAAAAAAGGAAAAATTCAAACCAAGAATGTCCTAACAATGAACATGTAGGAAAGTGGCATTTCAAAAAGATGTTTTTATACATGCATACCCTGACACACATATGCCTTAAATAAAAAGTAAATAAAAAAATCAAAACATCAGCATTTGTGTTCCTATCCCCTATATAGTGTATCCTGAACTTATTCAACAGGCATTGTACAGCTTTAAACATAAATAAAACTTTCCTATTCAGCCACTCTCTCGGCTGTTATTAACTAAGATTTAAAATCAGTAGACCACCCAAAATAACAAAGAGAAAGAGTTAACTGATTTTCAGCTGAGCTCTCTTGAGAAATCAGAAGAGAAAACATTAAACACAGAATTTTGAAACAAGGAGAAAGTCTCTTCACTGTACATGACAGAGTGGCCGTCACACTCCCTTTAAGTGTCCCTTCAATGACAGGGTTTGTTGACAAAATGTATGGTAGCATTTTATTTTGATTAGGTATTCACCTCCTGGCAAACCAGTTTCAAACACTCGGTTTCTTGCGAGAAGGGGTAGAAAAGAACTGAAAAGTTACATTTGCACTGAGGCTTTCCCACTCCTGTATAACCACTCTACCTCTGAACTATCTTTATGATCGATTGGCTGCTGCCTTGCTTAAAACTGGCAAGGTTTTAGCAGAGTCAGCTCTGCTATTCAATGTTCACTGCATCAGAACCATGTCTGTGTGTGCACCTCAAGGGATCAAATTCAAAGCACCTAAAATCCTAGAGAAAACCCCTCCATTTCGGAATTCTAAATAAAATGCGTAGTGTGTTAGTGAAGAAAGTTTTTTAAAGCAAGAGACACAGATGCCATCTGAGCTATGGAAGCATCTTCCAACGGATGAGATTTTTAAGAATGGCCTATGATAGCAAGACAGCACCTTCTACTTTCAACTAGTTGAAAAGCATTTGCCAGAAACCTTGGGAATAAGTCAGTTAATAGCAGTATGATCAAGCATTACTATTAAGTTTAGTATGTTTAAGAGTATAATAATTGACTTAATTTTAAAAATGTAATTCTGCTTTTCAAAAGAAACAACCACATTTCAGTTTTCCATGAAAAAGCCAGTAAACTCTGTAAAAATCTCTCATTAGTTCAGCTTTCCTCCTGACATGAAACACTGCCTTTTGTTGTACTTCTAATCCGAAAAAGGTAACACACCTTGTGTCATCTTTGCTGCTCTGTCTTCAAAATTAATAAATAATGAAAGCAAGAGAAAACACAGCTCTGACCAGAGACTGTGAAGGTTTGCTGCTTTGGAACTTTATCAGTATTATTTTAGTGACAGAAAAAAGCACTTAAAGAGTAAGGGTTAAAGAGACAAGTTACAGTACACTCATTTCATGCAATAACTGCGCGTGGCTCCTTCTGGTGAACGCTTCTGGTTTGCAGGCTCTGCCCTGCAGATGCACCAGCAGCCTTGGACAAGCAGACATCTTCATATAAATGCTAGTTATCTTACATAAGTGTCTGCCCTTTAGAAGCTTTCAACAATATGGTACATCATATGGCTATACATACAAGGGCAGATACCTTTGGATGAGGAGGCCAAACTTAAGCTACATAAAAACTTTTGCAATGGAAAAATCATTATAATTTTCATTAGAAAATTCCAGCAAGTTCCTTTGCTATTGCCTATATTCTTACAATATGCCAATAATAGATGACGTTATAGATGACCACCGTTAAGTTCTGCTGAAAGTCAGTAATTAGAGCAATATCTGATTAATTATTAGAAGTACAATGGACTGCTGAGTAGTGCAGTCTGATTCATGAGCTGTTAAATTAGTAAACTGGAGGACAAGACACTGATACGTGCATACTATGAGGCAGACTCACCCTTGAGGTAAAATTTCTGCAAAAAGCAGAAATAAACTGAATACTAGCACAGGATAAAAGTGTTATCTCCTCCTGTGAGGACAAATCTAGACTAATTTAGATGCAATTTAGATTCGTACAAGTTCAAAGCTGCCCACATCCGTTCTTCTTCTTGGCCACACCGTTAGCTCCTGTAAATTCGTGCAGTTGCACTAAGCCCAGCTGAATTACACCTGTTAACATTAAGGATGTTATGATTGCAAGACACATTTTCCAAGTCAGAACAGAAAAGGGCACATTTTAGTAGCTAACCCAAATCATAGCAAACCACAGCACGTAGATATCCCTTGAAAATACAACTGGATATCAGATTTTCTCATGCTGTTCCTAACGGGAGCCACTGCCATAACAGAAGTTACCCCAGTCAGTAAGTTCCCAGCATGTGCTGTCACTGAAATCAATCCTCCAAAAGTGACAAACATTTACCTGGATATCCCCACTTTCCACTTTCATAATGTACTTAACATCTGGGTGAGAGAAGAAATTAAAAATGTATAATCTATGCAAATACTTTATTTGCTTACCCGACAGTTACTCACCCCAGCCAAGAATTTGACAAGGTGCACATAAATATTATACATAGCCTAATATGACACTCTAATCCTCTACAATAGCTTTTTCAGGGGCACAAAATGGATCATATCATTGTTAAATTCCAGTGACTCAGGTGCATTTCATTTCTTTGACTTTCACTGGAAAGCCATTAACAAATTATATGATAGGATACACAGTCTTGTATCAGATTCAGCATCAAGTTGCTCCTCCCAATCCTCACACCAGACTTCTAGCTGGAAAATCCATGTCCCATTGCAGTTTCTAAATTAACATCAAAAGAACCCCCAAACCTGATCACCTCCAAGCTCATTGCTGTCTTCACCAGAGCAGCAGTTATACAACCTTATAAAAATTATTTTGGCTTTTTTACCTGTATGTATGAAAACATACCAAAGCACAACAAATATTGTCTTTAACGCTGCGTAAGATTCTCCTCAGCTTTATTTTGAGGTACTTGCCATTTTTCTTCACCTTTGTCCAGGCAGCCGTTTTCCCAGCAAATGGCAGTGACCAAAAAGCTATCCCCAGACAAGCCACCTCACAGAACACTGCAATGTATCTGTGGCCCAAATTCCAAGTCTCTTGGCAGCTAACAGAGAAAGCAGCCTCAGCAGAACTCTCTTCCCCCCCTGAGATTAGAATCCTTCAAATCACAGCACAATACTTCACTCCTGCAATTTCTTTATTTCAGGCTGTAAGAGTGGAAAATTATCTTTCACAGTTCTGAAATAAACTTAAACGTGATTTACACTTGTTTTGTCCTTTTAATCATCTTTTTTATTCTTCCAAATAAAAGCTAGGTCTCTGTTTTCAATTTCACTCGCAACCATTTCTGCTCCATTGCTAAAAAGAAAACTGCAGTTGAACAGCACTAAACAAGAAGATTCACCATAAAAGCCGTACAGGGACAAAGCATGAAAAATTAAATAATAAAATGCACGCAGAACTTATACATTCTGCAACATACGCTAAAAATCAATCTCCAGTTAATAATGAACACAATATTGGCTTAAATGATTTTCAAGTGTAAAAAATTTGAGCAGAGTAATTCCTTAGCACAACCTTAAAATAAAACACACAAAAAAGGTATTCTCAACACACACAATACAGTGCCAGTGAATTCAAGTCGACTACAACATATTTTCTTAGACCTGTGAGTTCTTGCAGGTTTATGAATAGAATTACACAGTGGGATACAAAAGCATCTAGAGACCAGTCTAGCTGATAAAATCTTCACAGAGATACTCCCATCATAGTATTCTGTAGAGTATGTTGCTCTCAATATTCTTAATCTGGACCCTCATCCTGCAAAATAATCGTGCTTACAGGCTGCCTACTGCCTGAACAGCAATATGAAATTCAACAACTCAGCAAGAGGAAATTCAAAACCTACTAGTCATGCACATCAACAGCAAACTCCCATATTGTTAACATACATAATGTTGACTAAATATTTTGATGTTGTCAGACTTAGCTGTTGTCTTTCCAGTAAAAATGCAAAGACAAACCACAACATAACACTCTTTACGTTCTTCATCTACATTCTCTGGGAAAACCATGAAATAATCTTCATTTTGTATAAAAACATATTTCAGTCAACCTGCTCGTAAACCAGCCAGCAACGTTGAGAGTGCTAGCAGTTTCATCTAGTTACAAAGCCTATGATACTATGCTTGCCCAGAACTATGCAGAAGGAAATTTAAAAGGACCAGCTTGGCAAACTACACATATTCATAGATTGCTGGGTAATGCGGGATCTCAGCAAGCTTTACGCAACAGCAGTCCCTGCACCATTGTTCCAGCATTTCAACAAGGTCCAGAGAACGTCATCAGGTTCTGGCATCTTCTTGTATTCACTGCAGTATGATCTTTCTATTCTCTTATCCAACAATCCCTAGTGATCTCTCAATAGCGAGCACTCAATTCCTTGCCTACTCCTTGTCCCCACAACAGACTAGTGAATAAGCTTTTTCTTTTTCTACAGTTGTATGAAGTATTTAAATAACCAACAGTCATCCTTCCATTTGCATGTACGAGTCAGTCATCCACAAAGAGCAGTATATTAATTTCTAGAAATAGAGGATACACGCGGAACTACAACCTAGGGTGGCTATTTTTAAACAAGCTGCTGATTTAGTGAAAGTACCAACTCGTCTGTCAAAAAACCCTCTTATTAGAACTTCAAGAGTTCCTTTTGAGAAGCCATTCAAAGTGATTTTTCTCTTATCAAGATTTTCTGCCATTTTCTTACAATTAGCAAAATACAATTGGCAGAACCTCAGGCAAATCCAATAATAGAAATAGAGCTTGCACACAAATGGTAGATTTAAGTGGTAATGAAAGCATCTTCAGTTGCTAAAATCGTGTTCTTATAAAGCTGGCTTTAAAAGATAGCAAACTAATGAAACCCTGAAAGCACTACTGCAGAACACTCACACACAAAATAATCATATAGAGCAACCACAGGGTAATGCAGGATTTCCAGAACATCCAGCAAGACCAAATGTAAAATGGCAACATCCGTAATCCTACTCTTTACTTTTCCGTTTCAAAAAAGGGATAATTATTATTAGCTACTGTGTTAGGAGCAGTTAACTCCTGATGCTGTTTGTGTAGTTAGGAAAGAACATCTTACTGGCCCTACAGCTACACGGAAGAGCTCATCTAGCAAGTAAGGCATTAAAATAAAATTAAAAACTTGATTAAGAAGGTCTATTAAGAAGGTCATCTACCTATTGTTCAAGGTTTACTTAACCACGTCCAGCAATCAAGAAGGAATTCTTCTGCAATATATAGAATTGCTGTTTGTTAAGTGCACGACAGGTTTTCCTGTTTTCCTCTGAAATTTCAGCTATTTGTTACTGCCAGAGGCAACAAACAACTCAACAGTTGAGGTAAATAATGTATATATAAAGCTGCTCTTTGAAACATGCCCTCCTGTGTCAATTCAGTACTATCCAGGTGTCCCCACATGTAGCATATTTTACAGCAAAAAGGCTACTTGCAATTGCATTTTAAGCCATCAAAATGAAAAGCATTATGTGTATTTCTTACACTAATATATGAATTTGCCTGTGAACACTGAGGATTTTGCATAGCAATGAGGCAGTTGAAATAAATGGCTCCTAGACTCGAGAATTCACATTGCTTGTTATCTTTATATTTTAATTAAATGATTAATTGGGAATTTCTACTTACTTCATCTTGTACAACCAAAAAATTCAAGGAAATGACACAAACATGTATGTGCCCTCCTGTTGTCCAAAATGTTTTCCTTGCTCTTCAAGACTATTTCATCTGTTCAGGTAGTTCTATCTATCCAAAGAAAAAGTGAGATGAAATTAGGTACCTAATTACAACTGCAATCACATCACAACTATCACCCTAGATGTTTTAAAATTCTTACAATTGAAATAAACATTAATAGCCATACAGTTATACCATTCCCAAAACTTTGACTGCCCCTCCTCTGTTTTTTGGTGACAGCCAAGAAGCCAACAAAATGCTGGCATCAAGAGAGGAGAGAAACCATCTGGGACCATTTGGCTTGGAGAGGGGGAGCTCGAGGGAGGCTACAGTTGAGTTTTACAAAGGGATAAAGGCACTAGATAAACTCAAAACTTCTCCCTGCAATACTAGATGTAGGGGGCAGTCTGTGACAGCAACCAAAAATTTTTACAACAGGCAAAAGTCTACACTAGGAAGATAAAGGTGTCCCTAATGAAGCAGCTATGGCTGGTGGCAGGGAATACCAGGGGAAGCAAGTGGCCAGGTTTCCCCAAATCGCACCTCCTTCTCCCCATTGCCCAAGACAGATGGCTGGGCTGGACAGGCCACCAGTCTGACACAGTATGGCATTTCTTGTGGCTTTTAAGATCTCTATTGTACTTTGTAAGCCCACATGGTTAACTTCTCTATTTCTTAACAATAACAGGAAGAAAAGTACACAATGCTTGGTGGGCTGAGTGGCTCCTACCGTGTTTTCCGAGTGGTGCATTTCACTAAAGCAACCATGAAATTGGGGAAACACACTCATTAAGGCAACTCTTGCCGTTCAGGCAGCCCTCCTTCAGGGCAATGGCACCCTGCTACAGGCAGGGCGGGCAGCTGGGGGTTAACAGCTTCACCCAGCATATTTCATGCGCTGTGCCACATGCAGCAGGAACTACTTCCACACTGTGAATTAAGACCTTAGAAATCATCACTGCAATGAAGTCCAATTTGTCTCATTAGTTTATTTAAAAAGGCAGAACTTCAGCTGGCTCAAATTCCCCTTCAATAGTACTGTCACCTATTGTGTGCTCAGACGTCTCCGGGCTTCTCAAAGGTCTTCTCCAGTACCTGAATGCTAATTACCTGATCGGATCCGAGTTAAATTCTGCAGCCTGCAGTTCTGAAGTTAAAGGCATGAAGCTAATTTATTGCTAGAATTAAACAGTGTAACTAGACTTAGCTAGCAAATAATGCCTGAAAAATGAGCTACCAGCACATATCGCATTGCTAAAAAGCTTGAAGAAAACAAACATCGGGGATCATTTATAAAACTAAACAACAGCTGTTGCACAAGGCGGGAAACAGCCTCTTAAGGCACAGGAGAACTTACACTATGAAAACCAGGTGGATTTAAAAAAAAAAAGATAAAAAAAGTAGCAACATATCCTCTTGTTTTAACTCTGACAGCTGAGTTAGTGTTGGGGGGGGGAGGGTAGAAAGTAAAGATTTAATTTGCTGTTTAAATATACATATATATATTTGTGGTCCTGGATATGTTTCCGACGTGGAGAGCACGATCCCGGTCACTGAATTTAAAGCCCAGCACGTTTTTGGCGGTGCCTGGGGACCGACCGGCCCTGCTGCCACGGTCGCCGGCAGCATCCTGCCCGCCGCCTTTTCCTGGGTCGAGCCCGGGAGGTCCCGCCTGGGACCCAGGCTCGGTACTGGTACTGCCCCACCTTAAGAGTCTCCCGTCCCTCCCTTCCAGAAACGCGGGCGGGCACAGCCACTGGGTCCCGGCCGGTCCCTCGTGGTGCAGGCCGCGCCAGGCACAGGCCCTGCCGGGGAAGCAGCGCGGAGCCGCCAGCTCAGGGGCGCCACCAACCCGCCGCGCTCCGCCTCCCCGCCAGCGGCCGCAGGGCCTCACCCGGCTTGGCCGTAGGGAGGGACGGCGCCGCCTCAACTCCGTGCCCTGCAACCGACAGACGGGCCGCGGCTCCGCTGGGGCAAACAACTGCCCCACCGGTTCCTTCCCGCTGCCTCCAGGCCCCGCGCTGCTGCTGTCTCCCTCTCCTCCTCCTCCCCGCCCTCCCGCCTTACCGCGAGCGGCGGGGCCGGCTCCGTGCGGGACAAGGCTAGGTAGCCCTGCGGGTGTCCCAGCGCCGCTTGCCCCTTTCAGCGCCGCCCGTCCTCGGGGCTTGCTCCGCACTGCCACCTGCTCCTACCAGGGCTGCACCGGGGACATCGCGACTTGGCCTTCACGGGGCGCTGCTAGGCGCCCTCTTGTTAAAGGGCAAGGAAGTTGGTGCTTAAACTCCCTCACCTGAAGGGGAGGTTTCAAACTTTGGGCTTCCTGCTGGTGTTTATAAGGGTTGCGCTCTCAGGCTGGTGAGACTGACTCGCAACCGCCAAGAGTTTGGGGTCAGAGGCGCGGAGCGACGAGGCTCAGCTGTCTCGGATTCTTAGCCTGTCAGTTTCTCCTCCATCGGCTGTTGAATACACAAACGTCATAAAATGTGTTAAACAGGTTCCAGCAAAAATGAAGTCCAGAGAGTGTTAAGAACTTGCTTACTCTCTGTAATTCTTAGGCTTGTAGAATCGTGTTCCTTGAGGTGTTAGAATGTTAGTTTTAGAATCTACCTAAACCTTCCTATTTTTTATTATGTTAAAGGGAAGCACAACGATTTCTCTTATCTGACATTATGGTAAAAAATAAATAGGATCGTGGATTGTATTTTTAAGCTTTGCTGTGTGAAGTGCACATGTGAATGGTAAAACTTCACTGCTGCATGGAGGCCATGAGCAAAGACAAGGCCCTTCAGACCTTTGGCTGGCCTTGCCCAAGGCTGACCAAGGGATGGTTTCAGCATCGTTCTTCAGGTCATTGGCTTGTGACTGGGAGCAGGTTATATACTTCCTAGGCATAACTTTAGAAAGTCTGAAATTGTAACTTAGACTCCCAAGGCAAGGCACAAGCTTAAAAGTGTTAGTGATGCTACTGTTTGTGGTGGGATTTTTTTTGTTGTTGTTGTTTAATAAAGGAAAACTGTTGGACAAAAAGACAACACAAACTATTTCTTGCATGTAAGAAGCCTGGGCTATAGGTGCTCAGGCTTTAAAATCCTATGGGATTATCTAATGATAAAAAGCCAGATAGGCAGTTACAAAATTAACAAGTGTGTATGTATAAACAATCTTTCTTATCAAGGGTTCTACAGTATTATAGGAACAATAATTTTCCCAACTCTCTTAGAGAGAGAGAATCCATTTTTGAAAACTTTATGAAGCTGACATCCTAGTATGTAATGGATCATTTATTATTTGCTGACCAGGGATAGTAATTGTACAAAGCTTATTCTGAAAAGGAGCAGCTAGAATTAAAGCCTCCTCTTTGTAGATATTGAATTACTGTTATGTGTTTTGGGAATAAGTAAGAATCCCTATAAAAGGGAAACATTGTGCTTAATTTACAAAAAAGAAAACAAATCCAAAGATTAAATTTTGTGCATCAATCTTGAAAACAAAGGGTGAGCATCTGACTTAACACAAGTTACTGTGGCTCCGCTGATCTCAATGGGAACTGTTCTATGCTAGCTCAGGTTCCGTCCTTCACCATTTCTGTTGTAAGTCGGATCAGTTGTAGTAATACGCATTTCTTGCTTCTTGCCTTTAATTATAAACTTTCCATTTCAAGTTAGAGTTTTTAAGAAACTGCTATTAATAAATAAAATGCTTTTTGGAGTTGTATCTAGAATATTTTGCTAATGGTAAACAAATGGAGTAGTAGATCCCATCCTAAGGTGTTCTCCATTGAGCCCTCTTGAAGTGGATGAAATTGCAAATCGTGCCTGAAAGTGAAGTGATGTAAAAATGATATTGGAAGAAATTAATATCAGAAATGTGTAAGAGCTGAGGGACTGAGGTGCCACACTGCAAGGGAACAAGAAATGGCCACAGAAAGTTCCAGGATGATTATGAAAGATGAACTAATTAAAAACTGTCTTCTAGTACTTAAATTAAGGCAAAATTTGCCACTACAAAATCACATAACATTCTCACAATTATCTAAAGATAATGGCAATCACCAGACCAGCTTCTGCTCTTTGTCACAATAGTCTTATTTTCATGAGTTTCAAGTCTGGACTAGTTCCAGTGGGAGTTTGGAGCAGCAATACTGTTCTGTTACTTAAGTAAAACATGTTAGAATACCCATGTGCAGGTGTAAAATTATGAGTATGAAATTCCAAGCCAAAGTTGTTCCAGATGCTATGAATTGGTAGCTGTACAAAAATTTGGCATTCACTGCAGTTCTTGAGACCCAAAGCTCCCAGGGTCTTACATAAGTTATGCACATCAAGGCTGTGGAATCAGGCCTTGTAATTGTAAAATCTGCCAAAACAGCAGCATGGCAAGTCAGCAGAATCTTTTAGTTCTTGGCATGTGGCCTTTACTGATGTGTAGTTCAGATCTGAAAAAATTTCTACTGGGAGGAGATGGAGAAGAGAAACATGAGAGAAGTGTTCATTAACCTTTACCCTCCATAACAGAATTGGAAAACATTAGCTTGAAGTCTTGGCTTGGACAATGAGGCTTCACTCAGCTTAATCTTTGAAGTAAATACACAAGCTTTTATTTTTAAATTATTTAAATGCCGCAGTTACTGTTTGAACATTAAATCAGATATTACAAATACGGGTGGACAAGAAAATGTTAACTTCTTGTAAATGAAAATCATTTGGCTGCTTGATTGCTATTAGAATTGTCAAACATTAGTGAACTTGTTATTACTGAGGCAGGCAATCGAAATCAAAAGGCTAAAATGCAGTACAGAAACAAAGCAAAGCAGGCTCCAGTGTGCTAGATCCCTCTGAAGCTGCAGAAAATAAATGAGCAGAGGTAGAGACAGGGCAGAATCCAAAGCTCTACCTGAAAGCTAAGGAAAAAAGAAAAACAACTTAAAAGGGCTCAAATAACAATCATAAAACTTTTTACCTTGGTTGTAAGGAAAGCTTATCAAGAAGATAAAACACAAACACTGAAAGGCAGATAAATAGAAATTTCTCGCTTGTTTCAGGCTCCGTGACAATCAAAGCAGTTTTTTGTGGCAGGTGGACAGAATGGAATGTTTCCTTCATTTCTTTCTTTCTCTCTCTGAGTCTGTCATGCAGGCATTTTTAATTGTTTGGGTGGGTTTTTTTTTCCTCTCATTAATCTTCCACTGTTTGTAAGATTCTATCAAGATACATCCATTGTATCTTGGTAGGCATTGTTTTCTGATTATTTTGCCTTTTTCTTTTGGTCATTAATTTTACTTGCTTTTATTCTGACTTTTAGTGATGTTAGAATAGTTTGCTTGCATAATGTTTCAGATACATTCCATATTATCTTTCCAGCATAGCGGTATTACTGGTTGATAAAATCTCTGTGTTAGGGTTATGTTTGGTAATTTAGTGGCTCTTAACAAAATTGTGCAGGGTTGTATCTGGAAGTAGCAACGACATATATGCAGTCTGAGACAATTTTTGTAAGATGTTAGCCTGCTACTGCATACTTCCTCTGTGAGCTACAGAATTTTAACTGCAGGTAATTGTATCGGGAATAGAGCATCATTTTTTGTCAAATATCTTTCTTATACCTAAAGCCTCTACATAATTGGCAGTTTGAGATTTAATAGTTCTGCTGAGCTGAAAGTGGGAGTAATACTGTTATCAAAAGGAAGACATTCCTGTTTTCCTGGTATGACTTTTCAAATTCAGAAAGAACCAAGACAAAAAATACTGGTACTTTAAAACAGAGTCAGGATCATATAACAGTTTGGGTTAGAAGGTCATCTAGCTCCCTGATAAAGAGTCTCTCCATATCTTTCCTGTAGCCCTTTTAGTACTGGAAAGCTGCTCTAAGGTATCCCTGGAGCCTTCTCTTCTCCAGGCTAGACAGCCCCAACTCTCTCAGCCTGGCTTCATAGGAGAGGTGTTCCAGATGATCTGTTCCAGATCATCTTTGTGGCCTTCTCTGGACCTATTCCAACAGGTCCATGGCTGCCTTGTGCTTAGGACTCCAGAGTCCAGAGCTGTACACAGTACTCCAGGTGGGGTCTCACCAGAGCAGAGTCAAGAGATAGAGTTACCTCCCTCGACCTGCTGGCCACACTGATTTTGATGCAGTGTTTTGCTGGTATGTTTCTGTACAGCAGAGGTGCTGTTTAATGTCCCCACTGGCTAAACCAGCAGAATTAAAGCTTCTCTTGGAGGCATGATCTGATATTGGCACTTGCTAGTCTCTGTGTGTCAGTGCAGCCTGACAGACATCCCTGTGCTGAGTGGAACAGTGGCTTCATGGGAGGCTGAGGTGGTAGGGGCACCGCTGGGAACAGAGCAGTACATGGGGAGGGCGAAGTCAGCAGAGACTCTAGAGCAGAAACTCTGGCGGTAAAACAGGTTGTAGTGAGAATACATTATAAACCTTATATCTATTTACTAAGAATGAAATTGGATTGAAAAGAATCATTCACTTCTGTACTGATAGATGACTGGTAATAGAAGCTGGTGAAGGGCCTGGGGCATAAATCTTACGAGGAGTGATTGAGGGAGCTGGGATTGTTTAGTTTGAGGAAGAGGAGGCTGAGGGGAGACCTCATCACTCTCTACAACTACTTGAAAGGACATTGTAGAGAGGTTGGTGCTGGTCTCTTCTCACAGGTAATTACCAATAGCACAAGAGGGAATGGCTGCAAGCTGCCACAGGGTAGGGTTAGGCTGGACATGAGGAAAAAAATCTTGATAGAGAGTGGTCAGACCCTGGAATGGGCTGCCCAGGGAGGGGGTTAAGTCGCCATCCCTGACTGTGTTTCAGAGTCGGTGAGATGTGGTGTTGAGGGATCTGGTGCAGGGGAGGACTTTGTAGAGTGGGGCTGATGGTCGGACATGATGATCCCAAGGGTCTCTTCCAACCTAAATGATTCTATGATTCCATGACAGTAGTTTACTTCTTTGTGTTCTCAGCCTAAACAGAATCTTTCTAACTTTGCACTGGTATATGTGAGAGGAACAACAAAGCTTTGGGCATTAAGATTCTCTTTCAAGTGCAGGGGACAGTCCTGTAATGATTGGAACAATTTTAATTAAATTACTTTTAGTTAAATTATAGCAGTGGCAAAAATTGCAATGTGCCATGGTGGCATATTTGTTCTGGTAAAGTTTTGATTGTATAGTACTTGCTGATCTCTTGCATAGACAGAGCAGACAGGAAAGAAAAAAGTCTAATACTGGAAAGTATATGGATTTTCATAAAGCTGGGTACCTGACACAATTCCATTCTACAAAGATACCAAGAGGACTTTGTATTCTTTCAATGCAGAACAAAGACTAATTTAAGCACCTTGAAGGTTTGTTGTGAAACAGAGCTGTCATCTCTGGCGAGCCCTGTAATTTTTAGAATAGCTTCTCCATAACACAGAGTTGTGTAACATAGAAAAATGGGTATAATATGTGGATTTCATTATTGCTTCTCTGAGAGGAGTAGCTGTGAAGACTCCTCATTTCCCCACTCTAAGTAATGGAGGTAATCCAGGCTTCGGTTCCTGCTGCTGTAGCCACACAGGTTTGCTGAAATGCTCAAGTTGCTGTTTTCTGAGAGCAAACTATAGCTGCAGGGTTTTTTTTTTCCCCATGTGACCTCCTTTTCTTCTCCTCTGCTTCTGATCTTAGGAGGAAATTGAGGGAATTTTTGCCTGCTCAGAACTGATCTTAAGGTTATTATACCAGGATTTTTTGGACAAACGAAGTGGTCAGTGGTACAGTTTTTGTGTTTTGAGGAGGCATTGCAGTGCCACTCTTCTCACAAGATAATTCCCTCTGTGTGCACATGGGGATGGTGCTTGTGCTCTTGCAAAGCTGTACAATTTGAGCAGGCAGGGGAAAGCTTTACTCAGGCCATGGTCAGCTGCAGCCCCGTAATGTCAGATGCCTGCCTTTCCTCTGTCGCTAGTCCTGCCATCCTTCTCAAGGACTAGTACCACACAATTTAATTTTTTAATTTAATTTTAATTTAATGAAGATATAACATTTTTGTTCATATTTGTGCACTTTTTCAAAAACCACGCAATATTGTACTTTAAAGCATAAAAATTAATTGCAGTGTAAATATCTCATTTTACCCATTTTTTAACATAGATTTCTTGCTTGTTTTCTGTCATCTTTGTTATCTAGGGGATTTCTCTCAGCCCTCACTAGTCTATTTTTAATGACTTGGCTAGAAGATTATTTAATCTGTTTTATATAAACTTTAAAATGATATTATGAGGTATAAATGTAATGCTCAAAATCTTGATTCCAGTATAATTTAATATAGAAGATCTTTTACAGAGCTGTATTGTGCAGCACAAAGCATCAAGGCTTTCATCCATCTTTATTGTTTCTCATTTAGGCCCAGATCCACACTTACATGCCAGATGGCAACTGCAGAGGAGTTTCAAGTTATAGCTGCAATAGATGAGAAGATAAGTGCCTCTTGAGAAAGGGAAAGCCAGATTGCATATTCCTTTCAATTGCACCTGATGACTTATTGCTAGTCACTAATTGGCTTGTCCGTACATAGGCAATTCAGAATCTGACGGTAGTGCCTAACTTTATCTGTAGCTCTGTTCTTCCTGCAGAGATCACTGGCGAAATAAACCCTTGCAGAGAAGAATATTTTATATGAAGCTCTGTGAAAAGCAGACCTAAGGGTTTCTATTTTTCTTTTCATTACTGCTGTGTCAAGATTTTTTCCTTCAGGAGAGCTGTAAAATCTTGCATGACTGTCATTGTTAGTTATTATTGCAAACTGGAGTAGCAGACTATGGTGTGCTAACATTCAATGGACAACATGTGCATATTAATAAAGAGACAGAAAACTATGCATAAGAAGGGCTTGGTCTATTTTTCACTAAAGATATGAATGTTTTTATAGCAATCTTCCTTATCCATATATTTTAATCCTGGGTGGGGCATTTGACAATTTATTTAGACTGCAGACAGAGAACTGAGAGACCCAACTATGAGGAGCATGGAATAATTCAGAAATGAGAAACTGCTCATTTATTTTCACTACTTAGAAGCCATCAGCAGCTGAAATGTCTCTAGAGCTTCAGAACAGCATTCTTGCTTGCCATTATTGTTGATGAAAGACAAAATCTGTGTGTAATAGTATAGCGTATAGCTAATCGTGCAATAAGCCCTTTAAAAGGTGAAGTGTCTCCTTAGAAAACAGCATCCCTCATGCAATGAAATGTCAGTAATTTTCCAGCTAATGCGGAACCTGCATTATCTCCCAAAATCTTCAATTCAAAGCATTTTTCCCTAGATATGCTTTGCTAAATGCAGCCACAATTTAGCAGTTATGCACAAACAAAAAAACCCCAGCTTTCTCTGTTATCAATTAGTATTAGATGTCCTGAAGAAAATCAAGGAGAAACAGGCTGCGTATTGAAGATCTTAATGTTCAGTATCTTTGTTGCCCATGCATCTTTAATCACAGTCCCAACAAAATAGGTGTGGAAGTACAGTATATCAAGGCCATAATGCCATATAAATAGGTAAAGAGCATATCTTGTTAAATAAACATGAACTAAAATAAATTGCTGGGTACTTCTGAAAAGTATTTGCAACAAAGAAAGATGTAAAAGTCGAAATATCGTGAAATACAACAGCACCACATTAAACATCTAGAAAAAATAATTGGAGAGATTGCCAATAATTTAACTGGACCGTGAATTGAGACCACATCTTCTAAGTTACTGTTTGCTTCAGACAATTGCTAAATTGACTTTTCCTGTTGAGGACTCCAACAGTAACAGATGAAACACAGTCACAGACAAACATTCAATCAAGAATGAAGCTGTTTAACATTTGGATAGCCGTGTAGTCAAATCAGCAGTCCTCGGGGAAATAAAATTTAGACATTGTGAGCATGCTAGAAGTCAACAAACGTAGATTCCTAAATCTGGGGTCAAGTATTTTCAGTTGTGTTTCTTTTATGCTACACACAATCCAGACCTAAAAGATAAAGGGGTACTTGGAGTGGCCCCACTGCTACGGTTGAACTAATAGCTTGCAGCTGACGAGACTTGAAATCCTTTCACGTATGTGAAGGAATTACCTTGCTCATCAGCAAACACAGGTGGGTGACAAACAGCACTAATTTAACAGAACACAGCAGCTCTGTTTTGTGGGTTTGACAACAGCAGTGAAAGGTCATTTATTCAACTGAACTACATGGGGTGTCTGTTTGTAGTCCCAAAATAGAATTTAATGGAAGTATCAGGTTGTGTATACCTTGAACTTGCATGTATGATTTATTGCTATGGTAGTATGGCCATTTGAATAGGGCTTTTGAAACTGTGTGCTTGCATAAGGACTTGAGAGAGTAATCGTTATAATGGTTTCTATCATAGCTTTGGTAGAACTGTGATCCAGTTTAACGAAGTGCCTTTTAAGATATAGTTGCTTGTTGCTGGGCAAAAAATGTTTGCAGTACCCTTTGTCATCTTATAAAATAAGGGGTACTTTGTAGTCTATAGTATGCCTTAAACCCTTTGGTGGAAAGCTATTCACTGCAAATTAAGGGAAGAAAGACTGTTATGATTTGAACTGAATGTGTTGTCTAAAGCTAGAGAATTGGTATGGCTGGCTGGGGAGACAGGAAGAGTCAAGGTAAGCTTGCCAAGAAATGTTTGAAATGGTAGTATGCTCTATAATTGCTTGGTAGTAGACACGTGCTAATAATAATGATAAAGTAATAGCGCATTCTGTAACTGAAGTATCTTAAAATGCCAAATTGAATATTATTGTTTATTTAGCATGTATTCTAACATGATATGTGTTAGCTTGTATATGCTATAAGGTAATGTAACAGCTAAAGTAATTAGATAGAAGCAAGCTTTCAGGGCATTTGACTGATGGAACCGAAATGATGAAAAGTTCACGAATTATTTCTTAATCTTTCTCTACCCCGGAGACAAGAAGCAACCTCAGGTGAAGCTCAAGATGAGCAAATTTGTAATAAGTGAAAACAGTAAGACTTCTTATAGTCCATAATAATCCATAGGATTTCACTGATCTATTGCTGTGTTGTGGGTAAAGGGCGTGTCTTGTAAGAACTGGATAACTGGCTAATAAATTTAATGTTTATGATTTTTATGGATTAGGATACAGATTTTACAGATCAGGATAAAAGCAACTCGGGCATTGCTGTTTTACTAGTGCATTAGGCACTGGTTATAGCTAGAGAAAATTCAAAGGCACCATTAGGCCAATAGTGCAGTTATGGTAAAATTACATAAATGGTTTTTATGTGAATTTATTACTCTTAAAGGTGTTGGGTTGAGTGATATAATACAGACCAACTTTGCCTTTAGACATGCAGCTTCTGAAGATGAAAAAGCAGTTTGGTTACCATATAGCTAAACAGTGATTTTTTTTTTCCCAATGGAGAAGGATTGCAGCTCTTTCTCCTTGAGATTAAATGTTGTTTGTAGAAAACTCTAGAGATTGTTTTCTTCAGTCTCTTTTTTTGTTCTCGGCTAATACTAACTGAATTCAGTGGGGTTGTGTGACCTAAATCAGTGAGTTTGTGCTTGGAACTGCCAAGTTGATTGATCTTGGTTAGGACTGTTTGGAGAGNTAATTCTGTTTTCGAGGTCAGGTCTGTTACAGGAGTTGCTGTTTTTCCAGATAAAGGTTCAAGGTGCTTTTCAATGAATCTCTGCTCTAATAAATCATCTTGTATATATACAAGCATATACAAGTTAGGATATTAATTTCTATGCAGTGCCTGTCATGAATATGTAGTTTAAAAAACCTGAGATGAATAAAGCATATGGCCTTTACATTTCAAGACCATATCTGTAATTCACTGTACATTCATGCTGCTACACAGACAAAGGTGAATTAGTTCCAGACAAAAAATGCATCAATGCTCTATTGAATAGTCAATTATTAAACACATAATGGAATCTGTGGTTATCAAGGCATGCTCAGAGTGTGCATAGGATGCATAATTTGCACCAGAATGTAACAGAACCAGTCTATTTCTAAAAAATCCAGGTAAAATTATATTAACATGGGATTAAAATGAATTATTGCTTCTGCTGTACAATGAGTGGGCTTTACTTCATTTACCCTCCCAAGGAGCTAATCTCAGAGTCTTGTAATATGTACAAGAAAAATAGCAGTAAAAAACATCATTTTCATTGCTCTCAAGAAATAATCTTTCTAATTTTTGGTGTTCTATTTTGTGAAGAAATAATGTTTTTGGGAACTGGGTATGAAGGTAAATGTTACAATGCAAATGTCCTGGCAACTGTTCCTATAGCAATTTGGTTGAATAAAATGAAGAGAAAAGCAAGTAATTTCTTGCTGAATGATGAGCAAAATCTCATGAATGTTGTCTGCATGAGGTTTTAAATATTGTTCATTCACCTAAATCTATAGTAATGCAGATGGTATAGTATAGTTATATTCAGGAAAAAGTATTTGAAAATTGACTGGAAAAGCATTGTCAACAAACCATAAATATTATTCAAGCTGTGACTGTTCATTATTTTACTGCATTTATGTACCATGATTAATGCATTGGATCATAGCTCTAATGCATATTTTTCATTAACATTAGGCAGGCTGCAGATTTACTGCAGTGTGTAAAGGCACCACTTTAACACAGAGGTCTGTCAGGCTGGCTGTGCCACTTCAAGTGGGTTTAGGAGAACTTTATTCTCAGTTACAGATAATTGAGATATTACCATGTGTCTTTTAATTCTTCATGATCTGGGATTTTCAAAAATACGTTTTGCGAACTTTTTTTTCAGCATAAATGTAGTTATTTGCCTGTGCTGATAAAACTTCCAACATCTCTCCTTACTGAAAGTTGCTGTTAGTTTATTTTCCAAACCAACCTGGACAGTATGTGAGATGATATTCAGTTATTACTGGCATCTTGTGTGTATTAAACAGGAAGTTTGTGTGATGGAGGGCTTTGTATGCATACATCTGCATATCTAACAAAAGGAAAAAAGCATAAATTTCATAACTGTTTGTAAGATATTGCAAGAATTTCTTGACTCATGAGATTACAAGTGCAGGTTAGTATCTGAGTTGAAGTAGAGGAATTCTGATGCAGAAGTTCAGAAGTGGAGAATGTCCATACATTGCTTACCTTTTCTTTTAGAAATTTCTGCTAGAATTTAAATGTGAAAATTAGTTCTTTGTTCTGAAATCTGTAATTCATTAGGATATTCTTGTAAACATGCTGACCCTCGCTACATGAGTGTTGTTTTGTGAATGATTTATATGGTTATGTGGAGTGACTTGGTACATAAGAACAGATGGAAAGTTTGGAAATGGTAGGATAACTTCTTGCCATTTCTCTATAAGATGTTTAAATGAGTCTCCAAGTATATAGAAACTGCATATAATGCAGGTGGGATCTTTTACTGCAGTAAACCACAAAGAGAACGTGCAATGATTGTGTTTAAGTTGGCATATCATCCTTCTCCTCGTGATACGAAATACTTACCAGTCATGCTTACCAGCTTAAGACAACTATCTGAAATAGCATGATATCTTGTGATAACTTCCTGAAGTTCACTGGAGTAAACTATAAAAAAACCCCAACATTTGCAAATGAGTGTAGTTAAAATTACCGGTCCAAATCCTCAACATATAACGTGCCATTAAATCCTAACCCCCAAAGCATCAGTTCTAAAAAACCTGTAAGAAGAAATATCTTTGTCGCTAACCATTCATTCCACTGGGGATTCTCCGAGGCCTGCAAGTGGGAACCTGCCATTAATAGTAATGAACTTCAAGCACCTGTAGTCAAGGCATTTGCTATTGCTGTCGGTCAACTAGGCTTTCACTAGTTGATGAGGCCATTTATTTTTCTGCTCCAGTCATTGATCAAGCAACTTCTGATGCCATTTTATGAGCACCTTGTTGATACCACAGTAGATGTAATGGTCTGCTATTATGATTCATGCAGTTGCTTCTGTTGACCTTTCAGTAACGTTTTGCTCTTCCCAAAGAGACTATTTTGTTAGCTATGGGGCCTTTATGATTAATGATGTGATCAGAGTATGGTGAGAGCTGTCTGAAATATGAAACAGTCTTGGTGTGAAGGAGGGGTTCTTTTGTGATGTGATCTTTTTTGCTCATATTTTTGTAGCCGCAGGTATACACCTCAGAATAAGTCTGCATTTGCCTAGTTGCACTTCAGGCGATGATGGTCTCTTACATTAAAAGCTATTCAGGAGCAGAATATTCTGTCATGTTATCTGAAAGAAAAGATGCAGTTCACCTCTCAAGTTCATTAAAGCCTGGAGGAGGTCCTGGGGTAGCTCAGATGTTTGGAAGCGGTGTGTCCTCATGTTTGCCCTTGCTTTGGTACCTCTATTCATAGGGGAGAGGGAAATATGAACACTTGCTACTCTCCTACTTAAAGTGAAGTCTGCATGTTTTTTTATTGTCTATTTGGGTCCTATTGTCTATCTTGGAGAAAATTGTTGTTTGAGTTTTGCCCCTGAGCAAAACTCCTGTTTCTAGGAGTCTAAGAGTCTGAAGAGATATCTCTATCTCCTGTTTCAACCATGCAATATTCCAGCATAGTGGCTCCAGTGACTGAGGAGCTATTCTTCCTCCTTAGCTCAAGTCTCGTTTTGTTTTCAAGTTGCCCAAGACTTTTCACTTGCCTTTAGGTTTTTGTCTGTCCGTATTACCTGTATTGTTCTTTCCAGATTCGCTTTCCTCCTCTCTCCTGAGCAATTTTACTGTTTTCCCTAATTACTGTGTATGCTAATCTAGGAAATCTTTATAATAAGACAGCTCCTCCAGTCATGCAATCATAATGACGTGGAGTGGTTTCATTGTAGCAAGACAGACGTGAAAATCGGGGTTTGCATACTTAGTCAAAACTATAGGGTAAGGCTTGTGTAAACTAGTAGATGTTTTTGCGGTAGGAGAAAGACATTGAGGCCACCTTAAGGAGAGATTTCTTAAAAGCTGCTTAGATTAGAAAAGGAGAGAAGAGAAAAACAATTCTGATGAAAATACTTATAATGTACAGAGCAAACTAGTTGGCTTGTGTCTTTCTCCCCCTTGGACATCTATAATACAGATAAACAAACAGAAACCCAAAGCAGCAATTCCACTTGTCCCGGCATCCCCTGAGCTGTTCCAGGCTGCAGCATCTTTACCTTATCAGAGCTTCGTTCCTCTTGCTGGCTCTATACAGCTAACCCTTTCACACGAGGACTACATCTGCCTTTCCAGGTCCTGGTGCCTGTGTGGTCAAATACTGCATAATGTAGAGTGATGTGACATTAGTGTCACTGTGTGCTGCTAATCTTATAGAGGAAGAGCTGGTTTAGTATATTTTCTTTATCTTTCTTGTGCCCTATCCAGACTTTTCTGCAAATGTTTTTTTGAGACTCATGAGTATGACAAATAGATTTTGAATTTTTTTTAAAGCTATGGTAAGTTTGTACCTCATGTGCTACTGAAAGTTGGTATTTTATTCCTTCCTGCTTTCAGTTGCTTTGTGTTCCAGTAGTAGTATTTGTTGGCAGCAGAGTATGTTGCCAGCGCAGAGCTCGTCAGGTTGCGTAAGCAAGCAACTTCAGTGTCAGCTGAATGGCTATTAGTCTTTAGGAATCTAACAGTCTAAACCCCAGTGGAAATGATGGCAGATTTCTTTGTAAGATAAAAGTTATGAACCTTCAAGGTAAAGCATGGCATTGAATAAAGAACTAGTTAAAAATAAGATTGCAATTATGCACTAGAGGAGCAGTGTCTCTTTGGAGGAAATGTTACTGTCGTATGCAAAAAGGTTAGAATGCTTGTGTCTCTAACTTCTAATTTTTATTTGCATACAATGCAGGCAGGCAAACAAGTACAAAAAGGCCTGTCTTCTCTCAGAAAGGAAAAAAAAAAATGGAGTAAAAGAGTAGTAAAGAGCAGGGAAAAAAAAAACCAAAACTTTAATGTATGTCAACATTGAAACGCAGTGAGTGAGTTTAACAGTGCCGTATTTAGCATTATTCCATTTCTTTGCAATTTGCAGGAAATGGTACGGTGAGGTGAACAGGATTGAAGAAGATAAAGTATGCCTGATGTTCTCACAAAAATAATGGGCTTTACTTAAAGAATTCTTAAACTCCAAGGAAGAACCTGGGAAAAAAAAAAAATGGATAGCCAGGAAATATAATACTTGACTTAAATATTTTCACATCTAAAATAAAGCATCTTAAGCCAAGAGTGGTTCAGCCATCTAGGGATATGTTATCCCTAGAAATAGGTATAATAAGGGAGGGTTAGATTAAAGGGAGCATAATTAACATTTAATTTATTCTTCTCCAGACTTTCCTGAGCCCACACATAGTAACGCTGCATTGTGAGCTAGGCAATAAACCGTTCCTCTTGTAAAGTTTTCTGCAGTGAGGATGCAGATGCTCATTATCTCTGAAATTACTTTATGGAACTGAATTCACATTTCCTACTAATTTGGCTTTCTTTAAACCTGAATAATGTGAATCAAAGCAATAATAGGAAAGGTGGGGGGTTTTGCCAAGGCTTGCAATTCAGTGAGGTTAATGGCAGTGGTACTGCTTTATTCAAGAAATGAATTTTCCCTTAAGTTAGAATAAGAATTCTTCAGAAGAGATGCTTCAAAAGACCTTGGTAACTTTTTGTCTTATCAATCATTGGCACTTGCTACAGAGGAATTGATGGTCTTTAAAGTTTCTATTAACATCCATATCAGGTGGATGACCAAGACTATACTGTCAGCATTTTAGAGAAGAACAAAAGGATTCTTAAAACTGTTTAGGTAGATAACCCAAAGTAACCTGTAGCATCCGGATAACTTTTGAAGGCCTGTGTTTGTGTAAATTGGCCAAGATAAAATAGGAAATTTGTGAAATAATAGAATTCCAAGTTTGAGTCTCAAGCCGACAGTCTGGGCAATGGACCATCCTTGCCCTGCGGAACCCCTATGGCTACAGAGTAACAGACTCCTTTTTGTGAAGATGATGTCCTGATGCCACCAGAGTCAGTAAGAAATGCACTTTTTTCACACATTCCTCTAAAATATTTTAGTAAATTGTGTAACTAGTTTTGAACAACACATCTAGAATTTCTTGCAGTAGTCACGAAGAATGCCCTTTTAATTCCATCTATAAAAGGCTATGGCAGCGTGGGCTTAGAAGCAAGAAGGAATGTAGAAAATAAAATGTGACTAACGTAAAATGTGACTGCCTCAGTCCCGGCAAAGGAAGGGTTAAAATATTTTTTGAACAGCAGATATAGAGGTGAAGTATGTAACATAATAAGGAATAATTGAGTCCTGTCATTCCTTTTATCAGTAATAACAGGCAATGAAATCTTGATCTATATCATTCCATATTCATCCCTAAGCTGTGCAGTGTGCAATATCTAAAATTAATGCTGAAAAAGGAGATAAGCTATGAAAAGTTAAAGCAACTGATATAAAAATTATTAGGAAATTGCACCAAACATTTGTAGGATGAAGTTTATTGGTAGCTACTTTCTATAGTTCTTTTGGAACAGATCATTTTGAGTGCTATCACTAGCGATGTAATGAGCAACCAGGGGATCAGGCCTAGTCAGCACGGGTTTATGAAAGGCAGGTCCTGCCTGACGAACCTGATCTCCTTCTATGATAAGGTGACCCAATTGTTGGGTGGTGGGAAGACAGTGGATATAATATCTGGACCTTAGAAAAGCATTTGACACTGTTCCCCACCACATTCTCATGGAAAAACTGGCTGCTCATGGCCTGAATGATCACATCATCTGCTGGATCGAGCACTGGCTGGAATGATGATCCCAAAGGGTGGTGCTCAATGGAGTTCAATCCAGCTGGCGGCCAGTCACAAGTGGTGTTCCTCAGGGCTCAGTATTGGGGCCTTTCCTTTTTAATATCTTCATTGATGTCGATAGGGATGTAGAAAACACTATTAGTAAGTTTGCAGATGACACCAAGTTGGGTGGGAGTGTTGATCTGCTTGAGGGCAGGGANTCGATTGAGGGAGTTGGGATTGTTTAGTTTGAGGAAGAGGAGGCTGAGGGGAGATCTCATCACTCTCTACAACTACTTGAGAGGGCATTGTAGAGAGCTTGGTGCTGGTCTCTTCTCATGGGCAATTAGCGACAGAAGAAGAGGGAATGGCTGCAAGCTGCAGCAGGGTAGGGTTAGGCTGGACATTAGGAAAAAGTTTTTCACAGAAAGAGTGGTCAGTCAGTGGAATCAGCTGCCCAGGGAGGTGGTGGAGTCACCCTCCCTGACTGTGTTTAAGAGTAGATTAGATGTGGTGTTGAGGGATAGTGTGTAGGGGAGAATTTGTAGAGTAGGGCTGATGGTTGGACTTGATGATCCCAAGGGTCTCTTCCAACCTATATGATTCTATGATTGTACCTTTGTACCTTTGTACTTACCATGTTCTGCAACTTTATATACTGTCTACCAGACTGAATTGTCTAAAAAATGTAATGTGGTTCATGTATCTGCAAGTGAGAATGAAAGAAAACCCTCCCCCCTCAAAAAAATATTATTAGTGCCTCTTTGAAGAGTCTGTAATGGAACGTATGTTTGATTTTATTAAAATTATGCATCAGTAAAATTCTTGTTAGCATGGAAATTGTGCCAGTTGTGCAACTTACACAGAAGGTCTGGTGAGTGATCACTTTCTCCTCAGATACACTTACTGGATTAGCATGGAAAGTACTGTGCAGTTTGATTTTCATACATTTAGAATAGAGTTAGCAATATTTTAAATGAAACATTGGCACCGCTAATAGGAAATCCATACAGTTGTTACAAAACGCCCGTAACTAAAGAAAATACCAAGTGGAGAAAAGCTGGATTTCATGCACTGGAGAACAGAACAATAATAAGCTGCTTCAGACTGAATTAATGATAAATGCAAGGCCTGAAAAAATGCATTTACTTTGTAAAGAGGTGATTGTTGTCTATGGAGTTTAGCCTCTGGTTCAACACAAACTGGAAAAGCACACACTAACCTTCCTGGTGTGGGCTGCTCTCTCGGCTTCTGCGGGGCTTTACCCGTTATGGATGTGCTTTGGTATGCCAAAATGAAGCCCCAGATGGGTTATTTATGTGCTGTTCCCTCATTCAGTTCTAGTGTCTGAATGTGAAAGTATGTGATATTAAAAGTTAGATGAAGTGTCTGTTGCCTAAGTGAGCAGGAGAAACAACTATCCCATTTTTGTTTTTCAGTCTGAGATTTGCATTTCACACAGATACTCGTGCAGTTCAGTGTCAGTGCCAGAGGTGGTCTTCTTTATGTGCAATGGTAACAGTGTGGAAAAGGGTGGTAACGTCAGAGGACAAGTTTCTGCCCTGAAAATAGAGAAGGCTCCTAAAGTACCACTGAGCTTAAAGCTACTGTGATTTTTAATTGATGTGTGGTCTTTCACCATTTCTTCCTGTATCTGCCAACACCAGCAGTTTTCATGCGCAACAGAGATGTACGTCCCGCCGTATCACAACATTCAACAGGCAAATAAGAATTTGTGCTTCTAATAAATGTGCATGAGTATTGTGCGAACAACTTCATGCACAGCTGACACTAAAAATCTCGGTTCCCATACCAAAGAGTTGTCAGAAGTGGCACAGTCCTGCCATAAGGGAATTGCATATATCTGTTTCTTCCCTTTTGAGCCAATTAATATACTTTTCTTCTCAGAATCTGGAAAGCTGGAATACGCTCATTTTCCTGCTTTACTTATCCAGTTTCTCACTGACATTTATTAACACAGGTATCCAAATCAGTTCAACAAGCTGCATCCAATCGTTTTCAATAGGAAATATTCCCTTTTTTAGCATTTGTGTTTTACTGCTGCATCTTGCTGAATGTTTAGCTGTTACAAAAACTGTGTGAAAACAAGAAGCTCCACAAGCTGGGATCAGTTGCTGAATTAAGGGAAGTGCACACAGCAGAGTTCCCAGTGCTGTGCTGGCATTTCATCTATCTTAGATTCAACTGAAAATCTTGTGCTTTAGTCTTAAAGCTTTTGCAAGGTATTTCAAAGGCCATCCCTCAGCAGTTTGCTGTAACAGCTGTGATAAACACTGTGAAGGACCTTTGTAGAACAACTGCTACAAGAGATGAAGAGGCAAAGTCTAATTATGCTTAAAGTTAGAAATTATCTTATGTGGGATTCTTAACTCAGAATTTCTTCACAATATAGTGTTTTGTTCAAGTTATTTCACACTGAAAACTTTCAGATTATCCTGAGATGTGACTGAAAATATAGGGAAGGCTGTCATATGCTGACCTGTGCTTTTAAAAAATTTATGTGAAATTAAAATACTAGGAATATTTAAAGATCTTAAATTCCTACGTAGATAAATGTAAAATGTACTTGTTTTAATTCTTATAAAATTAGCACTTCTCATTTTAAATTTTAGAAGCAGTATTAGAACCAGTTCTTTTTCTAAGCTTAAGGCAATAGTCTTTGATCTGTCATGATCCATGGAAACTAATACTACTGCTCATTGCACATAAGGAGGAAGGACTTCCCATCTGTAAATTAGTTTACTTTCTGCACCTAAGAGTTTAATATTCAGCTTGACTTTTGGGATCTTTGTTAGGATATTTTCCATGTTTATATTTTGAAGATATGTATTTGTTTCAAACATCAGTATGCCTACCCCTGTCTCTCTGAGATTTGTTGCTCTGAGACTGAATTCCTTCTGATACAGAAGGGATAAAGAAGAAACAAACAAGACAGTCTCACAAATACATAATGAGAACTTATCAAAGTGAATGGCCCATATAAAGAAAATACAAAAAAATGCTCCATCTCTACTGGAAAAACAAAAGATGTGACTGTCACACTAGTTGCACGTTGGGTTTGGTTCCATAATGCATGGAGGAAGTTCATGCTATCTCAGTGGCACCAGGATATTGCTGCAGCTTCGCTCGTCCTAGTCCCTGAGCTAATTGAGGTTCAGAGCTGACTGGCGTTGCTGCAGTGGCTCAGACTATTGAAATATGTCAACAAATCTGATGCTACATGTCTCTGTCAGAATAAATCTGGCATAATCTTTCCTATATGAAGCTGTCCCTGTGCATCTGAAATCATAATCTATTTGTTTGGATATTGATTGGTTTTCATTAGTGTTGACTGAATGGGGCTATCTGTATAGCTCCTGCTTCTTTAGGAGACTAATAAATGCTAACAATAAGCTGTATAATTTAATGTACATATCTCTTGCAGACACTAAAATACTGCTAAATTAAAGCCTACAACAATTAGATTTAAAAAGGTTAAATGACTTTCACTTAAACAGGTTATGTGTTCAGAAGTGAAACACTTCCAAATTAGAACCTTGGTGGTGTTTGCAGCCTTTGTAGCCACATGCCCTGCTGCCCCACTTGCTCTGTGGCCCTGTTTGTCTCTGTCATTCTGTCCCATCTCCTCACTCCTCTGGGTGCAGGTCAGGGGTTGGGTCACTAGGCCACCACAACTGCTCTGTCTTCTACCCTTGCTGTGTTTGAGTCCCAGCTTTAATTTGCAGTTTATATGTGTCACCTGTGCTATGCCAGGAAGAATTTTTCTCTCTGAACAGCTGGTGGTGGAGAGCAGAGTTCCACTTAATGTGAGATCGGGCATTCGTTTGCAGCTTTTTCTCTATATTGTGTCAAAAATACTTTGAGTGGAGCAGGTCCCTGGGAATAGGATGTTTCCTCAGTACTTCTGGTTAGTTGGATTAGCTAGGAAGAGGGGTGTGCTATAAGCAGAAACCATGAGCTGTACAAGGTTTGGCAATTGGAATGGAAGAAAATTTATTTTGCTGTGATGGATGATTGGTGTCTCAGATTCATATCTGCTTTTAGGTTATGTTAGGACTTATCTTTGCATTCCATGTTTCACCCACACTGTGAAATCTTACATCACTCTTTCCTTTAAATCTTTACACCTGCTGGTCTTTCTCATGCTAATGTGACTTTTCTTTAATTATAACATTAAAACTTGTTTTTTATATGACATTATTCAGTATTTAATGCTAATACATAATAATGAGATAAGAAACATGACCAGAGAGACTGAAATGCTGCATTCTAATAGCTACTCATAGAATAAACTTAGGCCTGGGTAGGATGGTGGCATACTTGAGAGCTTAAATTGTGCAGCCTGAAGTGATCTCTCAGGATCCTAGTCCTCTCCAGATCTGAGGGACTGCATTGGAGTTGACTATGAAATTTTCACACCTTATGGCAGGGAGATGGATCCCTGGTGCTATTCCTACCAGAACCCAAACACCTCCAGAACACGGTGGAAATTCTCTTTTGAAAGAGGCCAGAAAAATTCTTATACTGGGAGACAGTGCAAGAAGTGAGGTTTGACAGAGAAAACAGTTGGAAAGGCAAATGAGGGTACTTAGCCATAAACAGTCTCTGGAGCTATAACAAACCCAGAAATAGATGTCTTTATTTTTATATCACTCATGCCTCATGTTCTTGGTAATTGTTGAGGGCTTCTATAACTCCTGGTTCCTCTGACAGAAAAAAGTTGAGGACCAGATGGGATTGATGGATACCATCCTCCAAATCATAGCGTATAATTCAGCAACAGGAGCCAAGTAGTGATAGATCATAAATAGGTTATTTGTGTTATCTGGAAAACAGTGGTCTCACAATATCTATCTTTGATGGGTAACACTTAAAAATTAATCCTTTTTCACTCTACATTATTTTTTAAAAAATATGTAAGTTGGGGAAGGTAATATGAGAAGCTGGCAGGACAGATCACGGAATATCATATAGCCACATTTAGTAAGGGTGAGTAAGAGAGACTTTGAAGCAGTATTCCCTGAGTGTGGGATATGGCAGGATGAGTCTTGCCCAAAATCTTGGGGGCTCTAAGGATTCTAAGGGGACTCTTACACTGTCTAGCAGTTAAAATGTGAACTTTTAATGCTGGCTTGGTTTTCTCCCCAGAATGGGCAGGATTTCATCTTTTCATCATGCAGGCCTTTCTTCCCACCTCAAGAAAACTCCTACTTCTTCTCATTTGAAGACATCTTAAAAAAAAAAAAAAGGTATAAATGAAGCTCAGCTAGGCATCTTGACAAAGTCTTCTGCAAACACTGCCTTTTGTGTGTTAATTAGAAAAGCAGAGAATTTATTTAATGACTAAGTATTTTATGATGAATTGCTTCAGTTCATCTAGTTTTGGATATAAGAGTGTTTCTGAAAGAGGGAATTTGGATTTGATGGAAGTGAGTGAAAGAATATCAGAAATGCAGCTTGAAGTTCACATCAACCAAACCACTTATTGAAGTGTTGAAACTACCTCGTATGCACCAGGAGAGGGAGCCCAGCAAGTGGAGCCAAAGTTAACTTGTCTCTTAACGTCATACAAAGGACCACAGAATTAAAAATTACGTCTTCTGTCTGTTTCAGTATATTTACAGCATTGAAACAGACAGAAAAATGTTTCTTTCTGATGTTCTATACGAGTTTGTTAGTGAGCTCACCAGAAAGGATAATTCTCTTCTTTCAGGTGCTGACTTCCCATAGAGACCTGAGACAATGGTTAATAAAAAGGCCATCTGTTTTAATGCTGCGGAAGCTTCACAAAAGAAGGGCACTCTCTACCTGGATTTGTAGGCCTTTCCCTAGAACAATCATGTTTCATTGTTTTGATCAAGTCACCACTTTGCAGAATACACATATGTCAGGATTTTCTAACTGGAAATATGTCAGACAGGACTAAAAGATCTGTGACTGGTGCATTCATAAAGGTCAAGTTGTCCTCATTAGAGAGGAGATAACTGTGTTCAAAACTCCTCATTATTTTACTGGAAAGGTTTGATTGTTTCAGGTGTTTCTGGAGCAGTCCTTGCAACTAATGGGTATAAGTATGCTTCTTGGTCGGACTACTACCACCACCTCCTCCTCCTCTACCACCCCATTCTGAAGTGCAATCAATTAACTTTCAATTTTAGAGCACACTCAGATTTCAAATTTTGCTGTGTTTGTTTACCAAGCCAGTACTAGAACTAATCTGTGCCAATATGGAAAATGCTAGGTACACTGGTAAAATATTTTTTTTTTAATATGTCTACATGTTTAATTATAAAAGTTGGGCGATTTCTATGAAACAGCAGTATGACAGTTCTTATGCTCATAATGTGCACTTGAAAATTGCTAGTAGACTTCTAACTTCCAGATAAACATTGGCTTTGAATTGGTCACTGGTGCAATTTTACTTTTTAAGTGCATAAAAGGTCAGTTATTAATAAATGGACTTAAATCAACAGGTAATTCTACTCCTTCCATCTCTCAAAAATATCTCTTCCTCCTCACTTATCTGTCTGTATGCCTAAGCTGGCAATGACAGGAATAGAAACTCAAACTCTGCTATTATTATACAGTTCCAACCCCAACCTAAATGGTACTACTGTGTTTCTTGCTGAGTTAGGCTCTCTTGAAAGAGTTAAGGTAGTGTTCTTTTGAATGCCAAATCAATACCAATAAACTGTTGAGCTCTTGAGCTTAGGTGGGGTATGACAAAAGCTGTTTTATTCTTGGTGACTTGTTCTTAACGATCTGTGGTTCATAAAGAAGCTCTGGCCTATGCTTGTAGATTTTTTTTTTTTTTTCACAGATAGAAACTACTCATTATATGTTTCATAGTGGTTAGAGTTTCCCATGTAGCTCTGGATACTGTAGTGCCTACAGAAAGTGATTGCATTTAAGTTTAGTGGAGGAAAAGGTGGTGGTTGTTCCTTTCAAGTCACTTTAACACAAAGCACTTCCTACAGCAAAGTCATATTTCCATTGTTGAGAAAACTGTTCTGTCTAGCTATGTGCAGTGACAGTTAAATATGCTGGAAGAAAGGTAAAAAAAACCTGCTGAAGGAAAAAACGTAATGGAATTCAAAAACTCTAAGTGTGGCCCTGTTTTTCATTAGAAAAGGATTTGGATAATAAAACTTTACTGTGGTATGCATGATTGTATAAAAATAAATCATAAAAATCCTATTTGAGTGATCTTACAAATATTTTAATGGTCTTTCTACAGAATGTCTGCAGGCAAATCTTTGTGAAGAGGGTGAATAGAAATTGTAGGATGATTTTTGTAAAAGCATGAAAGTCTATTCACCATACAGTTACTCTAGATTGATGCCACTGCAGCCCTACTGTTTTCAAAGTATGGGAAGCTTAATATACTGTTTTATTCTAAGGGTTGTTCCTGTCCTTTTGGCATTTCAGTAAGAAAGGTGTGGTCATTCATGGATGGTTAACTAATTCACTGTGTAAACAATAAAAGCACAAAATATGATTGCAGTTGTGCACCCCTTCTGATACTAGAACGCCCAGAGTGCAGCATTGGATGAGACCCTTGATCATGGCATGCTGCACCACCTCTATCCGCGGTGAGGTTCACCAGTCCACTGCTCTTCACATCTTTAGACAATTTTTCCAAGAGAAGAAAGCCATCGGTCTTATACCTTTACAATGCTGAACTTTCCAGTACACTGGAATGCAATGAGCATTATTCTCTTGCACTTCTCCATAGCATCACGTTCTTAAAAGCAGTACCCTTGGTGGTGTTAAAGGCAATGTGTACTAATGCCACGGTACATGCTTGAGGTCGCTCGTGCTAATGTTCAGATCTCTACTATCGAGAATGCTGATTAAAAGATACTGTCTGATATCACTAATTCCTTGTTACAGTGTCTTCTGCCCACTGTCTACACTAATGTTATCATGTGGAGAATAACAAACATAAGTTCACAGAAGCAAAAATTATCTTAGCAATACATGTCCTCATGGGTTTGACCTCAGCGATCTGGGAAAACGCTAGGTTTTGAATGAAAGAGTAATCAAGGTTTCAGAGGTAAATGGAAATGGAATAACATGCAATATAGTTTCATCAAGTGCAGGTTTTATCAAACTAATCTAATAGCTTGATAAGATAGCTGATTTCTTAAACAAGGGTAATGCAATGAACCTAATCTGTCTAAATTTAAGCAAAGTATTAGATATAGGTCCCCAAGGGAAATTATTAAGGAATGAGAAAATGGGGATTAATTCAGAAACTGTGAGGTGGATAAAAAGCTTGCTAAAGTAGAAGCTTCAGTGAATTATATTGGAAGAAAAGTTACCGGACTGCAGAGAAGTTACTAGTGCTGTTTCTCAAGGTTTGGTCTGGAGAACAATCCTGTGTAATATTTCAATTAGTGACCTTGGTACAAGACCAAGGTGGGTGCAATTATAGAATTTGTCGCTGACACAAAGTCAGAAAGTATTACCAATTTTGGAGGATGACTGGGTTATAATTTAGGAAGGATTAGATGGATTGAAGGGAATAATTTTCTGAATTATGATCCAGTCTTCTTTCTATACTTTCTCATTTTGCTCTCCACAAATTTTATATCCCCTCATAGACTTGACTAATAGAAATGGAATGAAGTTTAATTGTACAAAGTCAAACACACAGAGACTAATTAAAATAACTTTTGCTATGAGATGGAATCTTATAATTTGAAGTTGACTGTTTCACAGGTAGTGATATGCAGGAGAGGAGTAATGAGAGTATATGTCTGGTTACGTCTACCACGTTAGGGATCTAGAGTTGAACTGAACTTCCATCTTACCCTATACATCAACACAGGTGAGAGACTATCAAGAAAAGATTGCTTAAAAGTCTGTTCTGTGATGGACAGTGGCTACAAAAATGAAAACTCCATGTACTTTTTCTTTAGCAGGGTTGTAACTAGTCAGTTAACAACTAGTGTAACTTCTGGTTAGTCCAAAAAGTACCTTATTCTGAATATTCTTTTTGGGAACGACAAATAAACTGAGCTGCAGCTCAATTATGCTGTTACTTGGGGTCATGATGACTGTAACGTAAATCATTTCAGCTTTCCTTTCCATGGCTAACATTATCAGGGTCTTCTATGTTGTATGTACTTTTTTGTTTTTTTTTTGTAGTTAAGTTGGTGGCTGAGAGGTTACCCTTGCAGTTATGAGTTTAATAAAAAGATTGGGTTTTGGAGACTAAAGGTGAGAATCCATGCCAACAGTGGTTTGCTGTAGTTGCTAGCCTCGATAGGTGAGCTGTCTTTGTTTTCACTGATTTAGGGAAAAATGCATTTAAATCAGGAGTTCAGTTTTGAGGTCTTATTTAACGAGAATGTTAGAGAAGACTGCTTTTAAAGAGTAACATTTCCTTTCAGTAATGATTTCATGGTGTTATTTGTAGCTCATTAGTTTTTCTTAAGCAAGTGCCAGTGTGAGGCTACCTTACATTATTAGAAAAGCCTGTATATTGTGAAGAATGAATGTTAACAAATAGCTCTCACATTCCCTCAGTCATGGTAAGACACACATTTGAGTGAGGCAGATGTGGTTATATGAGCCGGGTTGTTTTGAGGCAGACCCAGGCCCACAGATATCGATGAAAACTTCACTAATTTTTTTTAATAAGGTTTTCAGTCTTCAGAATACTATCTTTGTAGCTGGAAACCCGTGTTTACTAAAGACACAGGAATGCATCATCTCTTGTTTTTAATCCAATTCCAATGTGCTATTGATTTAAGAGTACTTAATATAGAATCAATTTTTAAAACTAAGCACATGGTTATCAGTCACAAATTGGTTGCTTCTCGGGTCCTAACATTCATAATACTGTTTGCAACAGTTTAAAAACTTCTATTGCTATGATGATATTTTTTGCCTGTCTGCTTTATTTTGTTAGGTGTCTAAAAGCCTAGTATTTATATATTCTAAACATTTTTCTCCTGATGTTTACTCTTCAGTATTTGGAATTGTGAAGTTTTGTGTTTATAGTAAGGCCACAGACATTTACCAACCTGTGTTCTAGAAAGGGCTGAGCCATGAAAAGGTCAAATTGCCGTGAAGTTCACCTGTAAATGGTGTACCCAGCACACACCATCATGTACTAGAGAATTATTTTGATAATGCACAATAGATAACTTGGAACCATAGAATCATAGAATCATTTAGGTTGGAAGAGACCCCTGGGATCATCAAGTCCAACCATCAGCCCTACTCTACAAGTTCTCCCCTAAAAATGGCTTCCTTGGAAGCCATTGTCTATATAATCCTCACAAAATACTCACTGAATTCCAGTTTATTAAAAATAAGTGCTCAAGAGCCCTGAAAGTTAAAGTCAAACACTGAGGAGTCCAAGTGCCACACCTAAGCAAAATCCATATATATAAACTGAGGTATTTCTAAATGTAAAAATTTGATCAAGTGTATGCAGTTTACCATGGGAACAGGCTCAGACTTGATACCAGAAATGCTGCCTTGCTGAATTTCATCTGTGCTCCAATGACGGCACTGCTCATAATCCTCCAAAAGAATTCTTAGAGGCAAATAAAAATACTGTAAATTTTTGCTAACATGTCCATAGAAATGGCAAGACCATGTTTTATTTGACCTTCAAAGGAAATCCTCCCAAAATGCAAAGAAAATTTCAGATACAGAAAACTTTGCTCTGCATTCTTACCCTTTGAGAACACAGGAAATTGGAATATGATAATGAAACGGACTAAGTAATCTCTGACAAAGTTATCTCAAACATCCGTAATGGTATAATACAGGCCATTACTACTGCTGTAAGCATTGTACTGGGTGCTACTATAAATGCTAACCGGTTATACAAAGGTTTTAATAAGGTTCTAAATTAGACCATTAGCTGAATGGACATATTAAGGAGTAGGTGTTCAATAGGATATATTGCATTTCTACATCACAAATTTTTATTCATTACATCGTTGTACATCATATTAACAAATGTAAGATTTCTTTAAAGTTTTCTGAGATATTTAGTCAGTTTATAGTCTGGGAAATTGTTCATACAAGCTATTCCACTGACCTGAACAGAGCTATTTCAATGTGAAACTGCTCATCAGGGTCAATAATGTGATCATAGTATAGGTCATAAATTAAAAGGATTTTGATACTGCTAGGGTAGTTAATTAAGATTAGAAATGCAAATTTTAATAGCAAGTGTAACTGGAATTATGCAGTAGTGAAGTACATTTTGGATTTGTTTAACCTCTTTCATCAGAAGAACAGAGAACGTAGGGTTTTGCATTGACACCTTCTAGAAATTATAAAGGTATCCTGGTAGCTTTGAACAATGGGGTTGGACAAGAGCCAAGGCATTTCTGAGACTTTGAGGAGCTGAAAGTTAGCTCTTAAGTAGCATGTTAGCATGCCAACCTATCCAGGGATATTCCAGTCAGAAGGGGAACTGATTTCTGAAGGATAAGCTGCCTCAGAGAAAACTTGGCACTAGAAACAACCACCCTCCAGCTTTTCTAGCGTTCCCACTCCCTGCTGGAGACACTGGGAGTCTCAGGCGTGGTGACTGTCGAACTCGCTTTGGGAAAGCGCCAAAACATTTTTAACGCCCCCCCTCCCTCTGATGAGCCAGAAGCAGGAGTACTAAAGCTGCTCAGGCTATGCTGTGCTCAGAAAGGGAAATTTGAGGGCCTTTTCCCAGTATTCATCTAAGTACTGAGCTTGTTTAGAGCATGGGATTTGAAATTTTAAGTGGCACAACGTTCCTACCCAAGAGAAATCAGTTGGTTTTAATCTCTGATTGTGTGTTATGCATTAAAACCACTTATAGTTTGGGTCTGAAAGATCTATTACAGTATTTTTGTTTGTTATACTATTATTGTGTTACTTTATTTTTTTGGTTTCTATATTGTGTTCCTACACTCTGTTTATCTATCTCTCTAGGATATATAAAAATACTGTGTTATTGGATTAATATATCAAAATATGGGAACATTAGAAATATATAATAATTAATTTTGTCTGACTCTTATTATTGAATTCCTTCTGGATCATAAATAATAGCAATACAGAGACCTGATCATGGTTTGAGACTAAAATGAATTCAACCTACTTGTCTTGTGAGTGTGGCTAGGACAATCTAATATGCTATGAAATTGAAAAAGGTATTCCATAGGAACAAAGCTCTGTATTTAGAATATCACTACAAGTACATGATCTGCTGAGGTAGCTCTCTGCTTTTTGAGATAATCATAGATATTGCCAAATTATAACATTGGCATTAACAATTTGCACTATTAACAATTTTCCTCCTTGTATTTTTTAGTCAGTGATGACGTCCCCTGGCTTGAGGTAAAACAGAACCAATTTTCTTTTCTGTAATTTTACTTTTCAGCTAAGCCTCTTGTAACTTCCAGAGTGATAAAACCTGATGTTTGTAATTAATACTAAGGGATGGTATGCAGAGAAACTCTTGCTTATACTTACTGCTATAACAACCCAGGTCAGCTAACCTTTTTTGCCTGTTGGAGGGTCAGAAGTGGAAAGGCATCGAGGGGTCACACCTGTGGGGAGGGTCATACAGGAGTTTCACCATAACCGACTAATGGTGTATTCCATCCCATCTGCCCCATGCTTGGTATAAAAGCTGAGGGATCAAAGGGTCAGCCCTCTTTGTTCAGTGACTAGTGTCTGAGGAACACTCTGTTCATCTGCCTTTGATCCCAATCTTAGCATTCCTTAACCCAGATCTGGAATCCAGCTCCCGTCTGTCATTGGATCAGGTCTGGGACTTCCACAGTGCCTGCCAGTGATGTGATCATCATCCTAGGAGCTCAATATGGTTTTGTATATATTGTATATATTTCATTACTTTATTTTTATTATTTTATTAGTATTTTCATTAGGGTTTTTTTTAAACTCATAAGTTTTTTTTCTCTCTCATCATTCTCTCCCTGAAGGGAGATGCTCTCCCTTCTCTGAAGGGGAAAGGAATAAGAGAGAGTATCTGTTGTTAGTTTTAGTGCCCAGCCCAGCTCAAACCACAGCAGCCTGATTTTCATATAGAAGTCAGGGGTACTCTTCATGCTGAATTCCTTCAGTCTTTGAGTTTATCCACCATACAGCCATGCTTGCAGGTTTTCTGCATGCAGTAATTCCTCTCTCAAGTTTGAGAGGTTTGAAAAAAGACAGTTTGGAGAGTCTTCAGTCCTAAGGACTTCTCATAAAGCTGTAGTGTATTAGAATAAACAGTAGTAGGTGTTGGAGAGGAATCTTTGTTTCAGTTCTGAATATGTAAGTAGAATATGTCCTTTGGCATAATTAAATTCAACCTCCTTACTGAATATTTTGGATCTAAGTATCAGCAATTAAATGGTTGATATTTTTTGTTTTTTACACATGTAAGATGCAGAGCATTTAAATGTGCCTTTCTGGAAAGGTGATTAGTATATGTGGCCATTGTTTCAGTGTTTTACCAAAGTGAAAATTCTGAAAGAAAAGCTTGAAAGATTTTTTTTCCGTGTCATTGGTTTGCAGCAGCAAATGATGCTTTGTTTATGATCCCAGTAAAAAAGGCACTAGGACTCTGTAAAGTATCACTTAGAATGCTATATACAGGAAAAAAAGTCTCACATATAGTCTTACAACCATTCCAATACTAGGAACCCTAAATTGTGTGAGATGAGGTAGGCTTCCAACCAGGGTGCAGCATACCATGCAGGTCCTGTCTGTGCAAAATGTGCCCATAATTTTTTTTTTTTTTTTTGAGATTTTACAGGATTTTCTGAGAAGGAAACAGTTCAATTGCTTCTGCTGTCAAACAAAAAGTATGTTCAATTGTTGTGGCACTTGTAGATAAAGGCAAGGGGGGGCAA